>ML677327.1:3549830-4114701 GCA_007922305.1 Dermatemys mawii | reverse complement strand
TTTCTTTCTTTCTTTCTTTCTTTCTTTCTTTCTTTCTTTCTTTCTTTTCACATTGCTCTTGGCTCTTTGCCCTCTTCTTTCTTGTCATCCCAGTAGGGTTGGCTTTATCTGTAAAGTTTTTCAAAAACATGTACACGTTTTGGTTCCTTCAACTTGACCGCCTTGCCAGTTGCTCTTAGAGTTGCATTTCCACGTTTTGTAGAAACTGGGCACATCTGCCACACGACAAAGCATGGAGGAGGGCATCCAATCTTTTAGTTCCCAAATCACTTTCTCCAAATATGGTGTAATGAAATTGGGACTAAAAATCAATTGTAGTGTAATTGTCCAGGAAACACACTCACCAATGTGTGCATTTCCAGTGAAATAAGATTGCTGCTGCTTTAGGGGAATGTTGGAACAATTTACTAGTCACAAATAACGACAGATTAGCTTGTGTACACACCCATCCTTTACCTTTTTATCACAGGTCGCCATGCTTCACCACTGATCTGTTACTAAGGAGGCGTGTAGAGCTCTAGTGGTGGAAACCATACTGATTCAGACCAATTGCTATACAGAAAGATCTTGCATTCCTATGCTATGATTATAACAAAAACTACAAGATAGCATACACAAGCCTGATTTTTATGCTCTTTTGTAGCCAGTGATGCAGGAACAGTTTCTGTAGTGGGCATGCAGAATGCAGAAACCACGTATTTGGGTGATTGTTACTGTCTGGGACTCGAACCCAGACTGACACGGTTCGTTGTCTGACCGCACAGAGACAGGCAACACCAGCAAAGTCCAAAAATAGGCTCTTTATTGAAGAGTGCACACAACAATATAGAGCAGCCCGTCTCCAAAGAGAACCACCTGCCCATTCTAACAACTAGTAAGTTTTTATAGACAGTTCCGTCGCGTCACAAATTATTCATTCAAGCAACCCCCTCCCTTTGTTAGTAAGAAATTTCTAGTATTTCATTACAAGTTTTAGCAATATTTAATCTATATCTGTTTAAAGCAATACATGCTGTCTCAGTATTTTCTTATCAGCACGTTTGACCAGTACCAGAAACCAGGAGACAGGAAAGATAAATGATCTGACAAAAAACAAAACAAAAAAACCCGCCAAAAATGGGGAGTGTAGGACAGAACAGGGAGTGTTGATGTTAAGGCTCCCACTTAACAGGGAGTGAAGGACATCTGGTAGAAAAAGATGTTTAGAATGCAGCTCTCTCTCAGGGTTGGCAAGAGTGCAGATTCATCTGCAACTCTGCTCAGGGACTACCCAGAATCCCCTGGATTAACTTTTGGGCCTAACATTACTATTGCAAGCCAGGAGGTGTGGGAGAACTCCTAGTTCCAACACCTATGTTTGTAGACATTTACACTTGTGGAAATGTGGGGGTAAAACACTACTTTTCTAATCTGATGGCATTTTACATCCATTCTGCAGCACTGTAGATGAATACATGAGGTGCAAGTCAGTAGAGAAAAAAGGCCCATGGCAACTTCAGCTAGTGCTGAATCAGCAACAGTTTATTCCTGAATGAGGAATGCTGTTGTAACTCCATAATATCTCTGTCCAAGCTTTGCACAGGCTATGCAGTCATTTCTATATATAGATGAAGGTGTTAGGTAGGACCTAAGTAACATTGTTATATGGTCAGGAACCCAATTATTTAAGAGCTTGCCTCTCTCCTGATCTCCCACTATGGGTATTATTTTAGGGTGACCAGATGTCCTGATTTTATAGGGACAGTCCCAATTTTTGGGTCTTTTTCTTGGCTCCTATTACCCCCCACGCCCTACCTCGATTTTTCACATTTGCTGTCTGGTCCCCCTAATAGTATTGCCTCATTCTTACTCTCAGTCAACCTTAAACTTTCACAAAGGTGGTGTTTTTTTTAAGTAGGCAGCTGGTCACTAGCAACTGGGACTACCATCTCAGTTCACAAAAGCCACCAAACAGTTAGCAAAACGTAGCTATCTGACACCGCTCAGCTGGGCCTGATTTGAATAAGCAATATAAAAAAGAATGCTTCTGTATCCTGTTACCAATCCCTTAAAACTTCTGAGCCTAGACTCTGATCTCATTTACAGTAGTGTTAATAAGTAACCCTTTGACTTCAGCACAGTCTCGCTTATACAGTTGTAAATTAGACCAGAATCTGCCTTTCCCCTGCCCCATCTCTACTAAATATTACACAACTGTGCCTCTAATACCCTAAAACCAGTAACTGAATTTGTGTAGCACGAATATAGGCTGTTACTGTAGTTGTCTTGTTTTCTTGTGCATGATAAAATTCAATAATAGTTTTATGTCCTAGAAAATAAACCAGTTTTATTTGAATGATAGTCTTTCTTGTTTGATTTAGGACTATGGAATTTACACCAAAAAGATGTTTCTCAACTTCAAGTGGAAAAAATACTATTCTTTCAGAAAGTGGTATTTAAAATATGTATAAATTATACATGAGATTTAGATACCTAGGTGCTTTGGAAAAATCCCAACAGGTGCCTAGTTGCATCGTCAAGCAACTAAATACCTTTAAAAATCTGGCCCTAAATTTACTTTGCATCTCTTGTTAGCCATGACAGGCTCATAAGCTGAGCATCGGATGAAAAAAGACCATTCAGACATAGCCACTTGATTTAAAAGGGTCTTGGACATGTTGCTCATGTAAAAGTTTACAGACGATACAAAAATAACTCCTAGCGATTTTAGGACAACCTGGCTCCCTTTCTCAGAATTTGAACATAATTCTTTAAAAACACCTAAGCAGAAGAGGTAAATGTAAGTTGTTTTCTTTATTATGATATAGATACAATCTTTCCTTGACACCTTGTGCACCCTTCCTTGTTATTTCTGGTGTCTTCTCTCATTATTCTGTTTGCCATATCTGTATATACATATGTTGTATTTTTTATGGTTGTAGAATGTTTTCTTAGTTTACTATTTAACATTATTTCTTAGTTATTCCAGTTATATGCAGTTTTGAATATGGATTATATAATTAGAATGAAAGAACTGCTATGAATACATCTATGATCCATCTAGTTCAAAATCCTGCTTCTGGCTGTAGCCATTGTCCTTTGCTTCGGCGGAAGACACATTTTTTTCTTAAATCTAATTTGTAATCAGTTTATTTCATAGGCATTTGGATTGATAACCTTGTAATTTCATCATAGCTGGATAAATGAAGACGCTGTTCTTATTCTCACAATACTTATCTAGTATATCACACTTTAGCTGTCCAAAGCACTCTGTACAAACAATAACTAATTGTTCTATGTATAATATAGCCTAAGGCAGCAAATTGCACTGGTTAATTATAATGGGTGTGAATAAGCACAGTATAATTTTTTAACAGTTTAAGTTTGTTATCTTTTTACTTTAAAGTACCCTCTTATGTTATGGAAAAATTATTTTTAGAATATATGAAAGCATAACTGATGCAGAAAATTGTGGTGAATCACAAACAATTGGAAGGGAAAGACTTAATGAGGGAGGTACAGTGAGACTGTCTTGAGATATTTGAGTGATAGACTTTCAAAATGAGTCCAAGCAAGTGATAAATATATAAACCATTAACTTATTTGCAAACAGAAAAAAAAAGTGGAGTGGTACAGTTTCCCCAAAGTTCAAACATCATAAAACAGTTGGAGTTCAGCAGTTCTGGAAGAGTGATTCCGAAAATGACATAATTTTGCTTGTAAATTTAGCTGATTTGATAGTACTGTAGATTGAAAGACTTCCATAATGCCATGCAGGCCTAGCACCCAGTCCTCGTCCTAGCAGTGGAGTCTGATACATCGGAGGGAACGCATTCAGGGTTTAGGAAACTTGCTGGGCCACATGGAGGGAGCTTGAAAGATGTCCTCCCTTTATACCCAGGCCTGTATTGGATACTAGAGAGAAATATGAGAAAAGAATCTTGATAGTTCGGTTACAAAACAAAACATAAACCATGGGACCACCAGATCACCTAGTTAGACCTCCTATATACCACAGGCTACTACCACTACCTGCACCTGCACACTAAAGTCAACAGCCAAAATTAGATCAAAGTATTTCAGCCCACAAGACACTAGATTATTATATGTCACTGGCAGAGAACAGGAAGCACCGCGGCGCACTGATGCCCAGGTCACTGCAACAAGAAGGAAATGATTACGTGACGTATATCAAATAATCTTGGCAAGTGACCCCCCACCCATTTGCTGCAGAGCATGGCAAAAACTTTTAAGGTCATTGCTAGTCTGACCTGGGGGAAAATCCCTTCCTAACCCAATATATGGTAATCACTTAAACCCTGAGCATGTGAGCAAGAATTAACCAGCCAAGCACTTGAGAGAGAATGCTTAGTGCCACTTCAGAGCCCTATGCCCCTTCTCCTGTAGCCAATGGCCCATCTTCAACTATGGCCCACCTTGATGCTTCCGAGAAAGGAGGTTTAAAAAACTCAAACCCAGAATTCATCGGGGTGGGGGAATCCCTTCCTGACCCCTGCAGTTAGCCATCCAAAACCGTGAAACTCTTACAAACTTGAGGCAAAGTGGAAGCCAGGGCTGCCAAGCCTCGCCCCTCACCATCACAAGCAATCTCTTCATACAGTCACACTCACATATTTGTCCAGTTCTCTCTCAAAACTAATTGTTTTGTCCCTTTAGCTCCTGTTTGGAGGCTGTTCCAGAGCCAGGGCTGGCTCCAGGCACCAGCGTCTCAAGCATGTGCTTGGCACGGCAAACATTGGGGGGCTGCATGCCGTCCGTAACTGGCGCAGCGCTCTGCAGATTTCGATGACATTTCGGCAGCCATAGCTGCTTCACTGCTTCCTCCGCTGGTGGCGTTTCGGGAGCAGCTCCATGAGTTGGCTATTTTATTTTTTTTTAGAGAGAGCATAAGAATGGCTGTACTGGGTCACACCAAGGTCCATCTAGTCCAGTATTCTGTCTTCCTATAGGGCCAATGCCAGGTGCCCCAGAGGGAATCCATTCCCAGCTTCTGGCAAACAGGATGCTAGGCATTATGGAATATGTTCAACAATCCAGATGAACTACAGTGCTTGTAGGGAATGCTGTCTGTGGATGCAGTGCTCTTTGTGCTCCAACAAGGTGCCTAGTGTGGATACATTGGGCCACTGTAGCAGCACAATCACACCCATGCAAGATGAGTACGTACAATTCTCTAGTGTAGATGGCCTCAAGGAAACACAAAACTAAGGGCCTGCCTACTCTGACAAAACCACCATGCTGGGGAGTCATGTTATAATATGATTTGGTTTTGTCCCATTTATCTGGGACTCATTTTATAAGGATGGTACAATGCTATCTTGTGGTATGGTCTTGATTGTTGGTCTCTGTGTTTCAGAGCTCAGAAGGCTGAGTCTATACTAGGAAAATTAGCTTTTGCTGATAACAGGTCTCACTTTGAGCTGGCTTTAACTACAGTTTCCTGAAGGTGCAGAACACAACTTATCCTGATCTATGCTTGCAGTTAAACCATGTGCAAGTGAACAAGTGCTGAAGTTGTTGCTGAAACTTGTTGACATCATGCAAGAGATAATTTTCCTGAAGTAGGTGAGACTAAAAGGTGTGTCTGTTTCATGAAAACTAAGCACATGTTTCAGGAAGGATACATTTCTCTTTTTTTTCTTTTTTTTTTTGGTCCAACCAATGTTCTTTCAAGGATTTAACATTTGAATTAGTAGCTGAGATGGTGAGAAATATGCTTGTGGATTCAAAATTATTTCCAAGATCTGTCCTTCACCTGCAGAATGAACTTTTAATTTAAATAGTAAAATTATATAATTTACTAAAGATTATTACTAACAGATGTATATATTTAAACACACTGGAGTAAATTCAGCTCTGGTGTAAGTGGGTCAAACTTCAGTGGAGTTTGAACATATGTATTCCCTCCATGCAGGTTGTATAAGGCTTTATGGACATATGCTTATAAATTAATTTATGACATAATTGGAATATGTTTTATGCTACATATTCCATGTATCCCTGTAAAGGTTATGATCTACTGAATCTATTTCTCACATTTGTATGCATGTATCATTTATGTATTCCAAGTTATGAATATTGGCTGTGTATTTGCTTGATTTCTAAATAGCCTTAGTAAAAGCATTTGGTCAGCTTCTTGAGAAAGGACTTATACAGGTTAAGTGCCCAATCAAGAAACGCTTAATGGACAATGGATCTTGGGAGGCTCCAATCCGCATATGAAGTCTACTGAGGACGTTCAAGGTAACGTGTGAACAATGGCTGCTACCTGTAATTTCTGAGTCATTCATGGACATGTGACTTGCCCATGTGACTCCAAATGTCCATTTTGTAGTTGGATTCTACACAGGGGGAGGGAGGGTTGTCCACCCACAAGACAGAGTCTATTTCAACCCCGAAAGATCCCTCCATTTTGTCTTCAGCTGGTTCAAGAGAGATCGCCTCTACCCCTGAGGATACCTGAAAGAAACTGGAACAAAGGACAGTGACTACAGGGGGTGTGAGTGATTGCTGGACCCAGACTAGAAGGAGACTAGTCTGTAAAAGGAAGCTTACTGGAACCCCTCTGTGGGTGAGGTCTTATCTGTATTCAGTTTTATTATTGTATTAGACATTGACTTGTGTGTTCTATTTTATTTGCCTTGGTAATTCACTTTGTTCTGTCTTGAAACCACTTAAATCCTACTTTCTGTATTTAATCAAAACACTTTTTACTTATTAATTAACCCATAATTAACCCAGAGTATGTATTAATACCTGGGGTGGAGGGAACAGCTGTGCATATCTCTCTATCAGTATTATAGAGGGTGAACAATTTCTGAGTTTACCCTGTATAAGCTTAGAATCGTAGGGTTAGACAGGATCTAATCTAACTCTCTGCCAAGATGCAGGATTTGTTGTGTCTAACCCATACAAGACAGATGGCTATCCGGCCTCCTTTTGAAAATCTCCAGTGAAGAAGCTTTCACAACCTCCTGAGGCAGTCAATTCCCATTGTCCTACTGTTCTTAGATTTAGGAAGTTTTTTCTGCAATTTAATCCAAACCTGCTATGCTGTACCCATTGCTTCTTGTCCTGCCATCTTTGGCAAAAGGGAACAACTTTTCTCCATCTTTATGGCACCCTTTCAAGTATCATATCCCTCCTCCTTAAGCTCCTCTTTTCTGAACTAAACATACCCAGTCCCTTTAGCCTTTGCTCATATGACTTGCATTCCATTCATTTGCATCCTTGTAGCTCCAAGGGTACCTCCACCATTTTATCTATTTTTATGTTCTCTCCCACCTTATTTGACTTTTTGCTATAATGACTGACCCAGCTGCAAATGGCTGCACGGGGGAACTATTACCCTGTCAAAATTTGTATGAGGTGTAAAAAAAAACAAAAACAAAAAAAAGCATGTCAGCCAATGGTTGGAGGCTAGGAACTTCACTCTAGAATTGACCAGAGGGATGGATGCCTGCATAGGTTGAGCACACTATTTCTGCAGTATTCTTAGCCACTGTCACTCAAGGAGCCAAAGGCTCATGCTCTAGTGATGAACTCGGAGTCTCTTCAGGCTAATGCAAAGCCATTATGTCTTGTTAAGATATTAGTCATTAATTAAAACAAATCCAAATGTCTAACATGAATTAAAACCAAAAATACTTTAAATCTTTCATGCTATTTTTTAGGGAACAAAGTCCCTTCTGGTCTTCACTTACAATAGCTTCTGGAATGCTACTGGATATATAATTCAAAAATCTATGTAGATGAAAGGGGATTTTCTCTTGTCACTTCAGTATAGATATTTTGCCTGAGACATGTCTAAAGGATAGCCTCAGATATTTGCAAATAAGTCGCAAAGAAAAGTGTATCAGTAAAATGTGAAGTCTTTCTGATGCATCATGTTCACACAGGAATTACTGAGAGGAAAAGAGTAGAGATCAATTGCACTACATGTATTCTGAGAAACTTGGGAAAAGGCACCATCTAGTGCTCTCTCTCTAGTATTGAAAGAAACCATCTTTTTTTCTTGTGGCTATAGTTCAGGGGTTGGCAACCTTTCAGAAGTGGTGTGCTGGGTCTTCCATTATTCACTCTAATTTAAGGTTTCATGTGCCAGTAATACATTTTAACATTTTTGGAAGGTCTCTCTCTATAAGTCTATAATATAGAACTAAACTATTGTTGTATGTAAAGCAAATATTTTTTTTAATTGTTTAAGAAGCTTCATTTAAAATTAAATTAAAATGCAGAGCCCCCCAGACCGGAAGCCTGGACCTGGGCAGTGTGACTGAAAATCAGCCTACGTACCATACGTTGCCTATCCCTTCTATAGTTACTTTCCTTCCCAGTTCTGCCAAAGCTACATTGAAGTTGTGAAGAAAAAAAATATATAAGTGATAGTGCAGATGGGTAAATCCCTTAACATTATGTTTAAAAACATTATTTTGTGCATACCAATTAACAGTACTCACCTGGCCTAATGCTAGGCATGTCAGTTGAGAATTCTGATACTTAAAATATCACTTTAGCACAGTCTTATATTGTATGTATCTCTATTTATATATTTTTTATAATACAGACAGGAGGCCAAATTCACTGCTTGGATAAGCAAGTGTGACTCCCTCATTGAAGTCGGTCTGTTTACACCAATTATGAATTTGATGAAGGGAATGAAAAACACAAAAATAGACTTTCTAGTCAAGGACTTGGATCCTGAATAGATTCTCAGTAAATAAAAATATTTTTAAAATTCCAGATTCAACTTACTACATGGCCCCTGAGAGAGGTAAACACCTATTGGTATACTTCTGGGAGAAGACATGTTGAAACACATTCTGAGCTTCAAAGACTTCCCAGATGACATCTTGAACGAGCCCCCACTTATAAGGCTGACAGACTCCAGTTATCAGCAGGCAGGACTGAACTTTGGACATTTGAATCTCAGGGCTGGTCTTCACTAGGCGGGGGGATCGACTGCAGATACGCAACTTCAGCTACGTGAATAACGTAGCTGAAGTTGGCGTATCTGCATCCGACTTACCTGCCATCCTCACGGTGGTGGCGGACGGCGGTGCGCTCCCCCGTTGACTCCAGCTTGCGCCTTTTGGCGAGCTGGAGTTCTGGAGTTGATGGGGGTGCTGCTGGCGATCAATTTATCGCACCCTGACGAGACGTGGTAAATTGATCGCCAAAAGACCGATTGCTACCGTGCGTAGTGAAGACAAGCCCTTAGTGTACGAGCCTTGACAGTATGAGCTGAAATACACAGGGCTCTTAAGCCAAGGTTGTAGCAGACTCCTCAGTCTCTAAGCTAACACTCTGCATGCCAGGTTAGGTCTGGTCTACATTAGAAAATAAAGTCAGATTAACTGTGTTGCCTAGGGGTGTGAAAAATCTCAGGGAGGGGGATTACCTGTGCTGAGGGGAGAACCCCGCCCATTGGTGTGGGTCGTGTCTGTACAGAAGCACTGCAGTGGTGCTGCTGTAGTGTTTTAAGTGTGGAGGTACCCCTAGAGAGACAAGGTGTGTCACGTAATATCTTTTATTGCAGCAAACCTTGTTGGTGAGAGAGACAAGCTTTTGAGCCACACCGAGCTTTTCTTCAGGTCTGGAGAGATTACTCGTTGCATCACAGCAAAATGCAAGTGGAACAGATTGTTTAGAATAAATAGTTGCAAGGGACCATTCATAGACCTGTCCTCTCATCAATAGAAGTTGGTACAAGAAAAAGATATTAACTCTCTACAGTTGTATTGCATGCCCTTAGACAGACAATCTAACCCAGTGGCCCTCAACCTTTCCAGACTATTGTACCCCTTTCGGGAGTCCGACTTGTCTTGTGTACCCATAGTTCACCTCATTTAAACTAGTTGCTTACAAAATCAGACATAAAAATACAAAAGTGTCACAACACATTATTACTGAAAAATCGCTCACTTTCTTATTTTTACCATATACTAATGAAATAAATCAATTGGAATATAAATATTTTACTTGTATTTCAGTATATAGAGCAGTATAAACAAGTCATGGTCTGCATGAAATTTTAGTTTGTACTGACTTCGCTAGTGCTTTTTATGTAGCTTGTTATAAAACTAGGTAAATATCTAGATGAGTTGTTGTACCCCCAGACAACCTCCCCTGGTTGAGAACCACTTATCTAATCTATTTGTATAAAATCAGATAGACATATGTATAAATTTAGACAGCCTATCATATCTATCTGTCTCACTTTTGGTCTATCCAACTATGATATTTGTAAGGTGCTTTTATCACCAATAGAAGGAAATAATCTCCTCTAAGTGGGTTAGTTTCTTTTTTGCTTTCTGTGCTTCACTGGGAAATAATTAAAAGCTAACTCAGAATTTGATTTTTTTTAAATCTCTTCACATATATATTGTTGCTGTGGTTAGTGATGCTGGACCCCTGCTCCACACACAATCCCTATGTGCAAGGATTACAAAGTTGCTGGCTGTGTAAAAATTTGGTTGAGGCTAAACCATCACCCTTTAGGTCTCAAAGTTTTCTGCATTTCCCTCATCATCCCCTAACTAGGCCTATGAGGATTTTGGTAAAATATGTGTGTTTTGAGCTTCTCCTGAAAAAGTGTCTCTGGGACCACCAGCAGGGAGATCTTTATCATCTGTGGTTGAAGCTGGAGGGTGGGAAGGCTGGTGCAGAGCCAGGAAGAGCCTGGACTGAGTCGGGAGAGAAGATGCTGTGTTGCGGCATAGATAGTCCTGGCTGCTGACAGATGTGTGGATTTTGGGGGAGAATCTCCTGGTTATTTCACAGATGAACAAACCCAGTTGGGCAAATCCCTGATTGAACTAACCTTGTTATTGCTAACCTGATTGAACAAATCTTATTATCTCTAGCCTGCCTCTGGATACTTCCACTGCATGCATCCGACGAAGCGGGTATTAGCCCACGAAAGCTTATGCTCCAATACGTTTGTTAGTCTTTAGGATGCCACAGGACTCTTTGTCGCTTTTGCAGATCCAGACTAAAACGGCTACCCCTCTGATTCTATGGTACTATGGTTAAGGCTGTATTTGTGTCATGGCTACAAATTTAATGACAAAAACTATGCCTGAAATCCTGGCTCCACTAAAATCAATGGCAATTGAATTCAAAGGCCCAGAATTTTTCACCCCCTGACTTTTAGGGTATATTAATAAATTAATCATGATCTTTCTCACCCAAGCCACCACATCCAGGCTGACAATAATCCATTAATTCTTACAAATGCATAGTCCTGTGCAGGGAAGTTTGTAGTTTTAATATTTTTAACCTGTCAGTTAAATATTCATAAATAGTTTAAAACTCTTTTATTGTAAAATGGGATCTTGCATGTTGTTTGCATTTGCAGAGAACTGATGATGGAGTTGGGTATTTCTTAGATGCAATCCTGGGTATTTAGAAAGAATGTTTCCCTGAACACAACAGGAGACAGTTTCTGCGCTCACAGTTCCAAGCCTCTTTCCAGTCAGTGCTCTACCCAAAAGCCGAAAGAAGCTGAAAGATATTAAAGAACTGCAGGATATTATTGTTATGTTGAAAGTTCTGCATAAAGCAGTGGACAGCATTCAAATCCAAGAACTTTGGACTAGATTAACCAGTGCATTTAGTCCTTTTGCACCATTCCAGCAACACAAAGTAGTTGTAAACCTAATTTAAACAGATAGGTAAATTAGATTTATTGCTCCTTAGTGTTCCTGGAGAGGCATAAAACAACCAGAAAGTACTGGTGAATCTGACCTACTGTATAATAACTTGATTTGTTGGTTGTGGTAAGGAGCACTGTTCTTGCACATGGCACAGTCATGGTACTTGCAAGCAACATGGATCAGTTTAAAATGATTCTGCCCACTTGAGCAGCTTGTTTTAGAAACACAAATAATGAAATGAAGTTATAGGTTAGACTTCTGAGAGGGCAGAATCTCATTCTGAGAATGTGTCCCTTAAACTACTTTATAATGTGAATTAGTAGCCTTTTGAAAGTCAAAGGAATTTTTGGATTTCAATGCTATGAAAATACGAACTGACTAAATCAGTAAACATAAACTTCTATTTGATGAAGATAAAAAAAGATAAGGCTCTTTACATTTTATAAGCATTGCAGTAGCATTGACTAATGAATCCTCACAACACTTCAGTGAGGTAGATGGGTAAATACTATTATCGCTAGGTGATAGATGAGGACACTAGCATACAGAGGCTGGGATTTTCAAAGGACACAATGGGAGTCAAGTGCCCACCTCCAGTTGAATTTCAGTGGGATTTGGGTACCTTTGAAAATCCCAGTCAGAGTTTAGGTGGCTTGCTCTAAGTACACAAAGCAATACCGTGTCAAAGCCATCATTAGAATTATTATCAATCACGTCTATGACAATAGTGCCTAAGGGCCAATCAAGAATAACGTTCCATTGTGCCGGGTACAAATTTTGTAGCAAACTGTCTCTATCCCAAAGAGTTTATATTCTAAACTGACAAAACAGATACAGAGTAGGGGAAGAGGTATAACATACAAGCAGGGTGAACAATATGAGGAGCAAATGTCATGTTAGTTTCACTTTACATGTAAACAGATAGATGGCTAAACACTTCTTGTCTGACAGAAACCTAATTTTTCACCTTTGCTGGTGACCAGCCTTCCCACACACCCAAGCTTCTGCAGAGCTCGGGCAGTCCCTGAGCCAGCACCCGATGCTGCAGATGTCACAAAGTCACAGAATTCATGACTTCCATGACCTCTGTGACAGTCAGGCACTCTTACTTTTTATGTCTTTTGCTTGGTGTTGTTGATTTTGTATCTTGCCCTTCTGAGATTGTCTCTGTGTGCTTCTGCCATTCTTTTGTACTCATCCTTGGCAATTTGTCTATATTTCTACTTTTGTAGGATTCCTTTTTGATTTTCAGATCATTAAAGGGCTCTTGACTGAGCCATATTGGCCTCTTACTTTTCTTCCTAGTGTTCTTTAGATTCAAATAGCATGTTGTTGTGTCTTTTTGAGAAACTCAGCTGTGCTGAACTCTTTTATCCCTTAAACCTTTTTCACATGGGACCTTATCTACCAATTCTGAGTTTGTTAAAGTTTGCTTCTTTGAAGTCCATTGTCCTTATTCTACTGCTCTCACTCCTAGCTTTCCTTAGAATCATTAACGCTATCATGTCATGTTTATTTTCATCCAAATTGCTTTCAGCCTTCAGATTCACAACCAATTCCTCCCTGTTCGTCAGAATCAAGTCTAAGATGACTGTCCCCTTTGTTTCTACCTCCATTTTCTGAAACAAAAATTTGTCTCCCATATATTCCAAGAACTTATTGGAATTTTGTCTTTTGCCATGTTACTTTTCCAACAGATGCCTCAGTAGCTAAAGTTCCCCAGTGCCACAGCGTCTTGTGTTTGGATATTTGTGTTATTTGTCCTTGAACTGCCTCCTTTACCTCATCCTCTTGATCTGGTGATCCATGAGGTTCCCCCTGTTTTTTCCCCTTCACTCAGACTTTCAACTGGGCTGCCTCTCACCTCCTTTTGGACCTCAGAACAAGTGTGTATATTCTTATATATTATAATGTAAGAATGTTCTCATTGGGTTAGACTAATAGTCCATCTAGTCCAGTACCCTGCCTTACAACAGTGGCCAGTACCAGATGCTTCAGAGGGAATGAACAGGACAGGGCAATTATGGACTGATCCATCCCCCATCATGCAGTCCCAGCTTCTGGCAGGTAGAGGTTTAGGGATACTCAGGTGTAACAAAGCAGCCTAACACTTATGTGAATTTATAAAAAGCTGTGAATGCATTTTTCACAGAATATCCATACATTTTGCATAGGTCACAGGCTTCTACAAAGTTATCAACACACACCAGAAGCTAAAATAAGACGAGCCATGACATGCTACTTCTACCATCCATCAAAGACCATGCTACACACAATCCATCTGCCATTCCCTCCCTGGGAGGACAGCTGGATGTACAGGAGCACATTTTCAGGTATGAGACTCAGTCAGAGGCAGAGCAGTCCTGACAGTATTGCTGTAGCTATTTCCATTTTCTAGTAGACACCTGCAGGCTTCTCAAACCGCTGAACAGTTCTTTGCACCTCAGCCTCCCACATCATTAAGTCCATCTCCCCTTCTTTCATAAATATTGTGGGAAATACATGCAGCTATCATCTCAGTGTGACAGAATATACCCTCTGTGTCCACACCCTACATACTATTGTAATTTTGTTCTAGGCATGTCTTGTGAGGTATCATTCAAAAACTCATAATTTGCTGACCTATAATATCCTGGCAAAATGCACATAGCAGTGTTATATGTGAAGTTATAAACATAAGCTGAGATCATAACTAAAAGCATGGTTTCCAGAGAAGTCTGGGGAGTAGCCAAACCAGTTCCTCAGAGTAAAAGGGTAATCTGACACCTCAGCCAAGTGTAAACCACATTGACCGACCATTACCTGCTAAGTGGCCATTCCTTGGCAGATAAGGAGCCAGGGGCAAAAAAACCTATATCTTAGGGTTTGGCTACGCTTCAAATTTCAAAGCACTGTGATTTGAAGTGTGAGTGTGGTCATGTGCCAGTGCTGGGAGAAGCTTTCCCAGTGCTCCTGGTAATCCACCTCCACAATGGGATTAACTCCAAGTGCTGGGAACTCGGCTCCCAGCACTTGGAGCCTATCTACACTAGTACTTTAAAGCACTCAGACTTGCTGCAGTCAGGGGGTGATTTTTCACCCTGAGCCAGCAAGTTAGAGCGCTGTAAAAAGTCAGTATAACCAAGCCCTTAGGAAAGAAACAGCACTGAGTGCCCTTCCACCCAGACTACCTGTCACTTTTCTCCCAGCTGGAAATGATTGTCAAAGGGGGGACAGGGCTATAAAAAGAAGAGAAGACCACCACCACCACCTCTAATTCAGTACTCCTGACGGGACAAAGGAAGCAGCCATTAACTGGGGGAGAGCCCCTGACCTACGAAGTTTGGTCAGTAAGATGACTGAAAGCATGAGGTAAGAATTTTGCTTTGAATTTAACATAGTTTGTTAAGTTAGTCACCAGAAGTGTTTTATCTTTTATTTTTCTTGTAACCATTTCTGACTTTTATGTCACTTTACTTGTACTCACTTAAAATCTCTTTCTAGTTAATAAACTTGTTTACTGTTTTATCTAATCCAGTATGTTTAGTATTTGAATAACTCTTTGAAATAATAAGATGATGTATTATTCTTTTAAAGAAATAAGACTTAATATAACTTGTGTTGTCCAGGAGATGGCTGAGCAGTACAGGACATATATTACAGAGGGGAAATCTAAGACGGGGTGCGTTGGTGTCACCCTGCAGCATAACCAAGACTGATGAGAACCCAAGTGAGGCTCCCAGGCTGCCGTTACACACAGACTCGTGGCTTACATGCTGGAAGGCTGTTTGTGAATAGCCCTGGTGAAAGCCTCTTCAGCAAGGCATCGTAAGGCACCCAAGGCTGCAGGGCAGGGGTGACACACCTGCTCTTTAGTCTCAATTGTACCCTAGCATGCAGGAGTGACAGAAGGTCCCTAAAAGTGTGGGGGGGTCAGAGATGCCCTGGCCTCCCCTTCTCCCCAAGACCCCACCCTCACACTGCCCCTTCCCTCAAGACCCTGATCCTGCACCGCTTCTTCCCCCGCAAGACCCTGCCTCTGCTCACTCCTCTTTATTCCCTCCCACTGTTGCTCGCCCTTTTGGTAGGTTAAAAAAGTGGGGGCCATAGCCCCTGGGTCTCCCTGTTCCAACGCCTCTGCTAATATGTCACATTCAGGCAAGATTTTTTTTTTCAGCAGCTTCCAACCTATTCTACAGGCCGTGTCACCTTCCTTTCAGTCCAAATAGCCTTTGGATGGCTTCATTAACCAGGGGAGCAGAGGATAAGCCAGTTCTCCCAGGATAACCAATGTAATTTCCCCACCATGAATGTCCAAAGTGATCCTGGGGGCAGTGTCCTTTATTTATTATGGTAAATAGAGCTGAGTTGCAAAAGATCCTGTCACAGCATTAGTCTTTCCAGTCCACTCTGCATTTATGTTTGTAAACTTGTCATGATGATCAGCCAGTTCTAGGAGCACAGGGGAGAAATACCTTTTTCTGTGTATAAATTCAGTTGGGAGTTTTGCTTATAAATACAGTTTGGGAACCCCTTGCATGGAAAGCTGTCAGTCTCTTCAGCATTACCCTGCTTTATAACCCAGTGCAACAGTGTTTTATGAATGGTATGACATATCTGCCAAACATAAGAACATAAGAATGGCCATACTGGGTCAGACCAAATGTCTATCCAGCTCAGTATCCTGTCTGCCAACAATGGCCAATGCCAAGTGCCCCAGAGGGAGTAAACCTAACAGGTAAGGATCAAGTGATCTCTCTCCTGTCATCCATGTCCACTCTTGACAAACAGAGGCTAGGGATGCCATTTTTCACCCATCTTGGCTAACAGACATTAATAGACTTAACCTCCATGAATTTATCTAGTTCTCTTTTAAACCCTGTTATAGTCCTACCCTTCACAACCTTCTCAGGCAAGGAGTTCCACAGGTTGACTGTGCGCTGTGTGAAGAACTTCCTTTTGTTTTAAACCTGCTGTCGATTAATTTCATTTGGTGGCCCCTAGTTCTTATATTATGGGAACAAGTAAATAACTTTTCCTTATTCACTTTCTCCACACCATTCATGATTTTATATATCTCTATCATATCCCCCTTAGGGCATGGCTACACTTACAGGATTATAGCGCTATTGGCTATAGCGGTACCTTATACAGCAATATGTATAGCGCTATTGTGTGTCCACACTGAGACATGCCAGCGGTATAGCATGGCCACATTTGCGCCACTTCCGGCGGCATTAAGAGCAGCGCATTAGGGCAGGTATCCCACAGAGCACCTCTTCCCGATCTGGCGCAATGCCTTGTGGTAGGAGGGCGTCACTTGCGGGGCATTCTGCATCCTGTTCCAACTACCCATGATGCTTCGTGGCATATCCCAGCAATCCCTGGGTTTCCGTCCACCTCAGGCACCATCTTTCAATGGTTTCAGCAAGGCGCGCTCTGTCTTCCATTTTCGTGTGCCGCAATGAATCCACAACTGCTCAGGGACATGCTGACGACTGTCGCCAGCACATCTCTGTGTGCAGTGGAGTTAATCCTTGACAGGCAGGATGACAGTGATGGGTCTGAAGACGAGATCGAAGCGGTGAACGCGTTTGACACGAAGCTTCTTGTCTCATTAACGGACATGCTCACGGCCATGGAACGCTGCTTCTGGGCACGGGAAACGAGCACAGAGTGGTGGGATCGCATCGTCATGCAAGTCTGGGACGACGAGCAGTGGCTGCAAAACTTTCGCATGAGAAAAGCCACTTTGATAGCACTGTGTGCTGAACTTGCCCCTGCCCTGCGGCGCAAGGACACCAGATTAAGAGCTGCCCTCCCGGTGGAGAAGCGGGTGGTTATCGCGCTCTGGAAGCTGGCCACCCCAGACAGCTACCGATCGGTGGCCAACCACTTTGGGGTGGGAAAGTCGACCGTTGGAGTTGTGCTGATGCAAGTGTGCAGGGCCATTAATCGCATCCTGCTACGAAAAACCGTGACTCTGGGTAACGTGCATGACATTGTTGCTGGCTTTCAAGAAATGGGTTTCCCTAACTGTGGAGGAGTGATAGATGGGACCCATATGCCTATTCTGGCGTCTGCCCACCTAGTAGACGAGTACATTAACCGAAAGGGGTACTTCTCCATGGTTCTCCAGGCGCTTGTGGATCACCATGCGCGTTTTACTGACATTAACGTGGGCTGGTGTGGAAAGGTGCATGACGCATGCATCTTCTGCAACACTGGCCTGTTCATGAAGCTGCAAGCTGGGACTTTTTCCCCAGACCAGCAGATCCCCGTGGGGGAAGTCGAAATGCCCATCGTGATTCTTGGCGACCTCGCTTACCCTTTAATGCCCTGGCTCATGAAACCCTACACAGGGAGCCTGGACAGCAGCCAGGAAAGGTTCAACTACAGGCTTAGTCGGTGTCAAATGACTGTGGAGTGTGCTTTTGGGCGTCTCAAAGCGCGCTGGCACTGTCTTTATGGAAGGCTAGACTTGGCTGAGAGAAATATCTCCGCAGTTATTTCCGCATGCTGTTCCCTACATAATCTTTGTGAGCAGAAGGGCGAAGGCTTCATTCAGGCATGGTCCTCGGAGGTTCAACGCCTGGAGGCCACGTACGCACAGCCAGAGGACCTCTTAGAGGGGTCCAGCGTGAGGCTGTTAGGATCAGGGATGCCTTGAGGGAGCATTTTGAGGCTGAAAGCCAGTTCTAAAGGGAGGTGCGGAGGGAGGGAGGGAGGGAGTGTGCAGTCTTTTAATAGGAACAGGCATTTGCTTTTCTGTAGCCTCTAATAATCTATGTACACTGAATAAAGAAACCCATTTATTAAGAAGACAGTTCATTTATTCAACAGCTACTTCGGTTGCTGAAAGAAAATATTTTGATGCATGTGAGAGGGAAGCGGGGGGAGGTGCAATTGGGGTGGGATGGGGTCAGTCAGAGATTGGAATATGTCCAGATCTCAGAGTCTCCAGTGCCATCACAGTTGCTGTGTCCCCCGAACCCCATTTGCGGAGGGCAATAAGGCATGTTATTAGGGGTTGACTGCAGTGGATAAGGGTCCTGGGTTTGGGGGTTGTTTGGTGAAGACAGAGGGGTTGGAGGCAGCTGTGGGTGGTGATAACCAGATAGCTGATGATAGTGGCCTGGAGGGTACAGCGGGCCAGAAGGGGAAGGGTTTTGGGGCAAATGATAAAGGGGGAAGAGAGCATGGTGCTGCTTCTTCTGAAGGGTGGCAATTTGCTGCGTAGTCTCCAATTGAAACTGCAGTAATGAGAACAGCTTATCGGTGGTTTCCCGCCGGTGAATCGCGTTCTCCTGCCACACCTTCTCCCTCAACTTGCTCCCATCCTCCCTCCATCTCTGTGCAATTCAATTCTCCATTACAGCCTGTTGCATTACTTGCTGTACTAGATCCTCTTTGCTCTTTCATGGCCTCTTCCTCAGTCGCCTGAGCCTGTCAGCTGTTGATAACAGGGATGGCACAGGGCTCAAGGTCGACGCTTCTAAAAGAAAAAGATACATGTAACAGTGGCTCCCTTGTAAACAGCAGACATGCCTATGATTCCCCCGCATTCCCCGTTTGCCTGTCCCGCAGAGAGCACACAGACAACAACGGAGCCCCTGCCATGGTGAGTCCTCTCCAGAGGCAGGGGGAATGATTGTTTCCCTGCCGTGCTGTGCTGTGGCGGGGGTGGGGGTGTAGTGCCGGGAAGTGGCTGGAGCCCTACTCTGAACACTGTTTCAACATTCTCCGTAGGTGTTTGTCCTGGAAGATACCTCACTGCTGTGGGTGACCGAGGAAGAAAGGGAAGGGATTCTAATGAGATGCGGCTTCCGCCCAGGGACATATGCAGCTTGCCTCTGTGCAGCAATGCTCCCCCCCACCCATCGTAGCACAGTGGCAGGGACTAATGACCTTGACCGGGACTGGGGCCATGCTGGCTCTCCTGGGAAACCTGCACAGGCGCATTGCAAGCGCTCTTATTGAGACCTTTGAAGAGATTACTGATGACGATAACCACGAGGTGATAGACTACATCAATGCACTATTCCACATGTAGGCAAGCATGCAAGCATCCCCTTCCACCCCAAGCTGCCTGCTTTCCCAATGGAAGAGCAGCTTTACCTCCGCAATCCGCTGCTGAGCTGCCCCCTGCAACCGCTGGACGCTGCGGCTGGCTGCCCTCCTCCAGGCTTGAGAAGAGCTCCCGGCTGCATGCGTCCAGGGACTCCTCCGTGCCCTGGGCCGCTGCCTCCTCCTCCTCTTCATCCTCCTCCCCAACCACCCCTTCACTGGTGGGCTGGGAAGTGTCCGTGGTGGTCGATGGAGTGACCGTAGGATCACCACCAAGTATCGCATGCAGCTCCTTATAAAATCTGCAAGTCACCGGGGCTGCCCTGGAGCGGCTGTTTGCCTCGCGGGCTTTGCGATACGCATTCCTAAGCTCCTTTACCTTAACACGGCACTGCAGAGTGTCCCGCTCATGGCCTCTTTCCGCCAAGGCCCGTGATATCTGCCCATAGGTATCATAATTCCTGCGGCTAGACCGCAGCTGAGACTGAACAGCCTCTTCCCCCCAACAGCTGATGAGGTCCAGGACCTCGCTATTGCTCCACGCTGGGGATCGCCTATTGCGAGGAGGCATGGCACGTGGAGTCATGATCAATCAGAATGATCACCTGCAAGGATTCCCTGAGAGCACGCCACACTTGGCTGGAGCAAACAGGAAGGGGATTTTCAAATTTCCCAGGAACTTTAAAGGGTGGGTCTGACGTGTGGTCACCTGAGGACAGGACAAAAGAGTTTGCAAGTGATGACCAGAGTGGCTCGAACGGGAATTATGGGACGGGCTGGAAGCCAATTAATGCACAGTGGGTGTCCAAATTCTCGCTGTAGCGCTACAGCAGCTGCGCTACAACCCTTATTCCCCGTGCGGAGGTGGATTACCAGTAGCGCTATAACTCTGCGGTTATAGCGCTCTACATGCCTTGCCAGTGTGGATGGGTAGGAGGTTATAGCGCTCCTGGGGGCTTTATAGCGCTATAAAGTGCCAGTGTAACCATGGCCTTAGTCTCCTCTTTTCCAAGCTGAAAAGTCCTAGCCTCTTTAATCTTTTCTCATATGAGAACAGTTCCAAAACCCCAATCATTTTAGTTGCCCTTTTCTGAAACTTTTCCAATGCCAGTATATCTTTTTTGAGATGAGGAGACCACATTTGTACACAGTATTCAAGATGTGGGCGCACCATGGATTTGTATAAGGGCAATAAGATACTCTCCGTCTTATTCTCTATCCCTTTTTTAATGATTCCTAACATCCTGTTTGCTTTTCTGACTGCCACTGCACACTGTGTGGGCGTCTTCGGAGAACTATCCACGGTGACTCCAAGATCTCTTGCGTTCTTATGTTTATAACCCAGGGCAAGTGTCTTATGAATGGCATCACATACCTGCAAAAGTGACAAGGAGTCTTGTAGCACCTTATAGACAATAGCCCTAAGAGTCTATGCCAAACTGGGTGGTGAAAACTGGGGGTCTAAGGGGGTGGTCAGCACGTAGATAGCAATGTTGACACACTTTTCAGTGGGTTTGGAGCTATGGATGTTTAATTGCTGTGTAGATGCCTTTGTCCCACCAGCCATGTGCCGTGTTTTACTCAGTCTGAGTAGTCATATTGAATAGCATGCAGTTTATTAAGAGTGGGTCTTTCAAATGAAACTTTATAAAAGTATATTCTCTCTGCGGCACATAGATATTAAGATCACATGGCAAATAATACTTTTTCATGGGGAAGACAAGGCCCCCCCATCTTAGTTTCTCTCTCATGTCAAATTAAATAATTACACTTTGTACAACTTATGGAGAGGGCTTTGGGATCCTTAGATACAAAAGACTGTATAAAGTGCCAACTATGTTTATTTAACTTTTCATAAGAGTAGTTTACTCCGGTGTCCTAGCTGCTTTTTTACCTCCCTGTGTTGTGCTGTGCGCAAATAGGGTGACCAGATAGAAAATGTGGAAAAATTAAGAACAGTGTGTGTGTGTGGGAAAGTAATAGGTGCCTATATAAGAAAAAGCTCCAAATATCAGGGCTGTCCCTATAAAATTGGGACATATGGTCACCCTACGGTGCAAGCTAGCTGATGCCTGTTGGCCCTGTTTCAGCCAGACCAATTGCAACACAGCTAGGGAACCCCTGGAACATCTTTTCATCGCGCCCACATCGCATGGCCCAAGGTAAGCAGATATGAACATCATCTTTCCCATCTGCCCTTTATAGGTGTGCCAGGCCAGTGGGAGACCCTGGGGATGGACCCAGAACTGGGGTGAACCAGAGAACAGGGGATGGAGGTGGTGGAACTAGGGATGCAGCAGCAACGTCTGGCTTGAAACTAAGATGACCAGATGTCCCGATTTTATAGGGACAGTCCTGATTTTGGGGTGTTTTTCTTAAATAGGCTCCTATTACCCTCCAAACCCTGTTGGAAGGGTTTCCATGATATGCAGGGTTTACAGTTTGGGTCAATGGCTCTCAACACCCCTGCTATACAAATGGTGCCCATGGCCCCGGGTTCCCTGGTAGGCAGGAGGCAGAACAGGCCCCGGAAGCTGCCAGACACCGGGAGACCGGCCGGTCCGTCGGGGTTTAAAGTGACAGTCGGGGCCCGCGCGGCACCCAGCCGCCCCCTGCGGCTTGGGCGGCGCTCGGCGCTGCCGGTCTGATCGCGCCGGACCGCCCAGAGGCGCGGGGAGGGCGGTGCACGGGCACAGCTGAGGGCCCTGGGGCGCGGGGCGCTGCGCAGGCCCCTGAGCGCCGCCGGCCCCGCTGACAGGGCGCCGCCCGGCCCCAGGCGAGAGGTGAGGGGAGGCGCCGGCGCGGGCGCGGCTCCTCCCCCGCCTCAGTCACAGGGCCGCGCCGGCTCCGCCCTCCCGGTTGCTGAGTCGCTTGTGTGGCCGCGGCGGCAGCATGGCGGCCGTGGAGACGCGGGTGTGCGAGACGGCGGGGTGCAGCCACGAGGCCAAGCTGCAGTGCCCCACCTGCATCAAGCTGGGCATCCAGGGCTCCTACTTCTGCTCCCAGGTTCGTCCCTCTGCGCCGGGGCGCTCCCTGCCCGGGCTCACGCGGCTGCAGGCGGGACTCTGCTTCCTGTCCGGGCACCCCCGCCTGGCTCCCATTGCTGCTGCTGCGCTCACCCTTGGGGTGCGGGGACCCCCGGCGTCGCCCTGCGTTGCTCTGGCGCTTGCCCTGCTCCCCGTTTGGCTGCGGAGCCCGGGGATTTGGGGTCGCCGTGAGCAGGCGCTTTCAGGTGGGGAGAGGGGGGCACGTGTGGGGCTCGGGGAGAGAGCGAGGAGCAGATGGGCCTGGGATCCTTGCAGCGAGGCTTCCAACTTTGCCCCCTTCACTCCCCCCCTCCACCTCCCCGGGGTCCGCGTTTACAATGGACAGGCAGAAACACACTCTTAGTTTGTGTAGGCTGGATGGTGTGTTCCTTTTGCAGGGGCGAATTGGGGGAAATATTGTACTTGGACCCCAGAGGAAAATTCACGTCAGAAAATTAGATCCTGTAGGAAGGTCACGTAGGGGAGCATGCTCCTGGGCTGGTTGCAAGCATGTGGAAATGCTGAAACAGTTTTTCTGTGTCTCTCACTACTAGGGGTTAGCACCCTGCATCTCTTTTCAGGTCTGTCATCTATTTCCTTCCCCCTCCTCCAACCCTCTTTTGCTGGATTTAATTCACTCCAAGTTAATTTGCAGTTCAGCCTGCTCTGTCAGAGTCACAGTGCATTTCAGAAGGAAGGGAATGAGGCATTTCAGTGGGGTGTGTGTTTAGTGTAGGGTGACCAGATGTCCCAATTTTATAGGGACTGTCCTGATTTTTGGGTCTTATTATATTATTATCATTATTATCTAATATAGGCTCTTATTACCCCTCACCGCATCCTGATTTTTTACCTTTGCCATCTGGTCACACTAGTGCAGTGTTTGCTTTTATTTTCACAGAAATTGCATTGTTAGTGTGTGGCAAGTTGGATGCTGTGGACTGGATTTTATCTGTGTAAATCGTTGCCTCTGTTATCTATCCCCTGTATGTGTATATTATTCCAATCTTGTGTAGTCAGAGTAATTGTAGCATGAAAGAGTTTTTCTCCATATCTCACGTTTGTTGTGTCCTCGTTTAAAGTATGTGCTTATACTTTAAAATGAAACCTAATCATAAAATTGCTTTAAAAATGTTTCTGTGCCTAGGGTAACATGGATTTACTGCTTTGAAAATATGGCTCTTCTGTTTTTCTGTGTACATTCATTAAACAAGGTCTTGGAAAAAATGTTATAAGATCTGCAGATTGAAGGTAAAATAACTAACCATGCCTGAATTTTAATCACCTCTGTTTTTTTTTTTTTTTTAAGGAAACCTGATAGGCGTCAGTTACTACCACAGTTGTGAGAGTAGTAGCCATGTTAGTCTGTGTCCACAGAAAGAATGAGGAGTACTTGTGGTATACACATATATACACAGAGAACATGAAAAGGTGTAGGTTGGTATGGCAGCCTACACCTTTTCATGTTCTGTGTGTGTATGGATGTATATATTTTCCTACTGTATGTGGGTTCAAGCCCGTGAACACCTATGCCCAAATAAATTGATTAGTCTCTAAGGTGCCAAAAGTACTCCTCATTCTTTTTACCACAGTTGTAATATTTTTCTAAGTTAGAAAAATGTTAAATAGTAAAATGGTTTAATCCTCGCCCATTGGCCTTTGTGAATAAATAGTAATATTTTGGTGCATAATTAACTGGTGCAATTAATTGTCAAAAGTATCATTAATTAGGTAAATAGGATTGATACATTTATTTATGGCACATGAATCCTCCTGCTTCGGATATAAGCTAGCTGTTAATTGCTTGGGGTTGAGAAGAAACTTCCCACATGGGTAGGTTATTCCATGTTTATCCTCTATAAAATCCTGCATCTTCCTTTGAAGATTCTGGTATTGTCCCTTGTCAGAGACAGACTGCTAGACCGGATGTACCAATGGTCTGATCTAGAATGGTATTTTTGATTCTCTTGTTCCTATGAATGTTTGTGTATAGAGGATTTTTGGGATTGGCTGCACAGTCTCTACCCATTGTAACCTGCTGCCTTATGCAAACAGGCAGTACAGATTCATTTTCAGAATGTATATAGATATTGGTGAATACAATGTATTGTAAGTTAGTAGCCAATTCAATAAAAGCCTGTGGAGAAATTCTAGCAGTATTTGCAGGTTTTTTTTCTCTCTCAAATCTTCAGACTGTCTGTAGGGGGGATTCTTATTTTCTACTTTTTCTACTGGAATACCAAGTACTGTTGTAAGAGACAAGGAAAGTTACTCAAAATTATAGTTCAGCAGATTATTTTCTAAAGCTCAATCATATGACACAGAAAAGCAATGTGACCTAATGGATAGAACAGTGGATTGGGGCTTGGGAGGCCTTTGTTTTTGGCTCTGTCCCTGAATGGCTGGATAACTTTTGGCAAGTCACTTCACTGTTCTATGCCTCAGTTTCCCCATTGGTAAAATGTTGATAATGACACTCACCATCTTTGAACAGTGCTCTGAGAGCTACGGATGAAAAACAGTATAGAAAACCTAGGTATTATTAAAAGCCAGGAAATCTTGCAAGAAGCTACTGTGGCACAGGTGTTGCACTACAGCTGTGCAGTTGTAGTTCTGTGATGGAGATGCTTCCTACAGCAAAGAAAGGGGTTTTCCTGTTGCTGTAGTTAATCTATCTCCCTGAGTGGATGCATTTAGGTTAATGGAAGATTCTTCCATTGCAGGGTTAGGTTGGCTTACATAAATCAGGCGGGTGTGAAAAATTCACAGGCCTAAAGTTCCAGAGAAAACAGTAAATTCCTTAGGAAGATCCTGCATCCATTCATATCCAATCCATACTTCCGCACTTCAGAAGTGTTCCTGATTAGTAATGTTTGCTCTTGGCATAGGCTGGAGAGGATATTCTGTGTCCTCATATAGAAATCCATGTACTGATTTACAGAACTGCCCAGTACGGAAGTGTCTAAAAAATAAGTACATGTAGTAATATATAATTCAATACAAACAGTTAAAGTTATGCAATATTAAAGCTGAGAGTTTAAATGCAGAGTAGTGAGAAAATTAAACATTTAATCTCTTTAGGGTTTTCTATAGTGCCCAGGGTCATAGTATTTAAGTGTTGAAGTGTACTTTCCAGGTAAATTATATCTGGAGGGCGAGGTCCCTACTCGTCGTCATTTCTCCTTTCCTTGGTAAAGGTCACTTTTCTTGTAAACGGAGGGTTTTTTTTCTGTCATTCTCAGAGAGAGGAGGTTTTAGAAATTTTCCCTAAAAATAGTTACTCTGAATTTGTCTGACCCTCTCTTGAATTTTGTTTCATGATCTTAGGCCCTTTAGTCTATCTAAAATTAATCTTTTAGTTTCAGTTAAATACGGTATTCCTCTTTGCTTCTTGTCCTAAACTGTTGAGTAATATCCATCTGTTTTATTATCCAGCTATTCTGTTCTACTCGAAAAGTTGCTTCATTTTAATGGTGGGTAACGTCAAGGTACATATTCATTACTTTTTCACAAGGTTATTGTGCGGGTTAACATAGTTATAAAGCATTTTGAGATTTTAAAATGAAATGTGTTAGGAAAGTGCAAAGCATTTTTATGCTTATTTGTGTCTAAAGAATGATTATCCTTATTTGTGATTAATCCTTTCCAATAACAGATTGAAACAGGCATTTTGGTATCTCAGATCAGGAAGTTGCTACATGGAGCTGAAGCATGATCTGGTTTTTTCTGGTAGTAGTAGCAATGGCTTCTGTAAGTTAGGGATTCTCCCAACAAATTTTTTGGTTGCTATGGAGTGCGGCCATTGATTCTTGCTGGTGGCTGCTATGGCAATGTTTTCTGAAATACTCAATTCGCTGCAATTTATTTATGTAGGTTTAGGGTTTTTGTGTGTGTGTGTGAAGGCTTAATGATAACGAACAATTATCTCTATTTTTTTACTGGACTTAACCAGAATAGAAACTGGTCTCTTGTTGTTGTTTTTTCTTTTGCTTTTTTGGTTGCCTATTTTTTTTTTTGACTTGCTAGCTAGTAAGTTTGCTTCTGTGAAAAGTGATATTTGTATATTTGTTAATATCACTTTTCACAGCATCAGACTTGTTAGCTAGCTGGGGCAGCGAAAAGTGATATTTCACAGCAGATTTACTCAGCCAGGACGCAAATTAAGCCTTGGATGGGAAGGTAGGTAGGGAGGCAGTGATGGCCAGGGTGGACGGGTGAGGGGTAGGACGCAGCAGTGGGGGTCAGGGGATGAGGGGGTGTGGTGAGCCTGAAGGCCAGCAGACATGGAACAGAACCCATGGCTGTGCAGCCAAAGCCTGAAGCCTGAAGCTATGTGGTTGGAGCCCATGGCCGTGTGGCTTGAGCCTGCTGCCCGCCACCCCAGGGTTGAAGCTGGAAGCCTGAGGCCTCCAGGAAGGTGGGGAACTCACACCGGCTGTCTGTTCCTCTGGCGTTTGTGGCTCCAGAGCGGAGGGGAAGCTGCTTTGCCCCCTGCCCCTGTCACCACCCAGGAGACTGTGGCTGCAAGAAAAAACCCTGTTGTCTGCATGCGGCCATCGTGGCTGCATTTGAGAAACAAGCTTTAAGGTATGTGAATAACAGATGCACGAAGAGTACACACATTCCATAGACTTCTTATTCCTGTGGTGATCTTCCTTCGAAGTAATGGTCAGACTCAGCGTGACTTAGATTTAAAAACCATATGAAATTCAGCTAAATTCCCAGTGACTCTCCTAATTTATTCATCACCATTTTATTTCAAAACCAAAAGTTTTCAAACGTTGAGAAGCTTCACACACCTCATGAATTGTCTAGGGAGGTGGTTGAGTTCTCATTATTGGAGGCTTTTAAGAACAGGTTAGACAAAAATCTAGCAGGGATGGTCTAGATGTACTTAATCCTGCTTCTGGGTGGGGTCGGACTAAATGAACTCTTGAGGCCCTTTCGGCCCTACGTTTCTATAATTCTGTGTCCGTATGAGAACTGTGTATTTAAGAGTGAGACATTTTAAGGCTAAACTGTTTCATGTTGTGTTTTTTTTTTAAAAAAAGTTCATTCTCCCATTTGTGCGTTTAAAAAAAGTTTGTTTCATGTTCATATAACTGAAAGCTGGCTTAAGTGCCCTCAACCTTCCCCAGTTTTGCAATGAGTCCTGTAGGTAATTTTTAAATATTATGAGCAGCTTAAATCAGGTTTTAAAATGGAATGTGCAGCTTAACTGTTATACTATACTATATCAGTATAATAGTCCAATGCCACAGTAGGAAAAAATGGACAATACATTTTGGGGCCAGTTCCTTGACTTGTGCAATGGAGAGGTTACACAAGTCACCTGAAGCAGAGCTGGGAATCGAACATAGGGCTCTTTTATGGCAGATTCAAGTCTTCGCTACTAGCTGCAATGCAACTGATGCGCTAAATATGTGCGCTTAGATTATTTAGCGATAGCCACTGCATTACACTTGCACTTGCCTCTCCGAGGCTTGGTTAGATCCTAGGTTTCCTGATCTGCAATATTTAAGTAGTTGCAGAAACTTTACCCGCTCTCTCCCCCGCACCAGAGCCTTTTACTACTTTGTGTAGATAACATACTGCATTGTGAGGGGAGTTTGTTTTTTACTGTCGCATGTAGCTTACATATAGGGTACGTGCTGTCACAAGTGGAGACAGCCTGTGTGCATGTGGAAAATCTCACACAAAACCCGTTGCTGTCGAATCCAAGTAGCCTCTTAGAATTGGTATGACAACTTCCACATTTACGTGTTTTCTCTGTGTGTATATGTATCTTACCTACTGTGTGTTCCGTTCTGTGCATATGATGAAGTGGGTTATAGCCTACGAAAGCTTATGCTGAAATAAATTTGTTAGTCTCTAAGGTGCCACAAGTATTCCTGTTCTTTTTAGAAATCCATCTGCAGTTCTAACAGGAATGAACTTAGTTTTCAGCTTTCACGCTGTCTTTCTCCCAAGTACCAATTCTGTTTAGAAATGGCATATATTGGCCTGCCAGTGAGAGCTAAAGGGGGTTCCTTTTCAGCACCTTATTCATCCACCCTTTTATTTTAATCTCTTCTTCCCTCAGTTTTTTACCTTAATCTGTTGCTTGCCCTCAGATCCTTTCCTTATCCTCTGTTTCTCTCCTTCAACTCTTATCCCTTCTGTCTTTCCCCACTATTCACTGTACCTCCACTCCCACCCATTCAGTGCTGTTTCATTTCTTTGCTTTTTTCCTATTTCCCATGAAGTCCTCTATTCACTCTTCTTTCCATCTACATTTTCTTTCTTCTTCCCGTACGCATCCTCCCATTTAGACACATTCTTTCCATGCTTTACATTCAGGTTCACTATCTTTATTTCCGATTTCTATTCTTTCTGTCTAGTGCATGCATGCACACACATACTCATATATTTTTCATCTATATGTACATCATGCCAGTTGAATCCTGTTGCTGCCCCTACAGTGGTACCCCAACATAAGCAGGCAGAATGCATGCTGCAAAAGGAATTATCCTGCCCCAGCAGCCCAGGGAGGGGATCATTGTGGCCCCAAGCTTGGTTCCCAAACACTTTCATATTGCGAATCACTTCCTATGTTAGAGAATCTCTCCTGCACACATCTGCTCCCACTTGAAACCACTAGGAAATGTGGTAAGCACCAAACATGCATTGACAGGGAGGTGGACGGGATGATCGAATGAGCCTTTTCACCTCTAACTGCTGTGATACTATGAACTGCCCGATACTACATCTTCCTTGTTGCAACTGTAGTGCTTGGTTACACAGAAAAGAAATAATGAGACAATATCAAGGAGATGAGAGGAAATCAACTTGCTGTAATAGATAGTTGCAGCTGTTTGGCTTGGTTCCCTCCCTTTTGCATTATAAACCTGTTGAATACAGTACATGTGTGTTTCAGTCTTAACACTGGCAGTTAAAGTAGTTTTTTTGAGTGTTGCTAAAGTAGATAATAGAATCCTTGTTAAATATAGTTTGTCATCCATTTTGTGGAGGTCACATTCTGTCCCAGACAACAGTGATTTTTATATTATTTTTCACTTTCAGGAATGTTTTAAGGGAAGCTGGGCCACTCACAAGTTACTACACAAGAAAGCAAGTAAGCAAGCTTTTTATCCCGTGTTTATTCAGTTTTGAATTTGTATATGAAGATCAGCTATTCATGCTATTGCAAGTGTTTGTTTTTTCAATCTTGTTTCAAAATGCAAAATAAGGGCTATATTCTGGCTTAAGTTATACAGTGTACTCTGTTTCTTCACTAAAGTGTATGCCATGCATAAGCATGGCTGCGGATTTTTTCCAAGATAGCTGGCAGCGTGCACTGCACATCTGAGATTCAGCTTAGGCCCCAGACTGTTACTATAGATCTAGGTAAAACTAAAGAGTTTTGGCATATAAATCTCTTTATTTCTATTCATGCCACACCCATACGTGACCTGAAATATTGCAGAGAGCTAAACTGAATGGAGAAAAGAGAACAAGTTATGGCATTGAGACACTGCCAGACTTTTTGCATTTTGTATTTTTAGTGCCTTAGGCCAAAAAAAAAAAAATTTAAATGGCTATGCTAAAATGGAAGCGTCCCAGACAGCCAATCAGAATAAAGCTGTTCTGGACATTTAGTGCTTATGTATGTAGAAAAGCTCTGTAACATCTTTTTACACTAGTACTACCAGTGGTGGAAGCTCTTTCTGTAAGAAGGAAACTTTTAATTCAGTTACACGACAAAACAAGAATCCCATAACCCAGCGTTTCTGAAACTGAGGTCTGCGATGGTACTCCAAAGGGTCTGCAAGTCATGTCTGGGGCTGCTGACCCTGCTAATCAACTTCTCCCTCTCTGTCCCAGGGCCTCCTGCACTCTGTGGAACAGCTGTTCGGCAGCATGCAGGAGGCGCTGGACGGGAGTGGGGACCTGGCACGCTTTGGGGAGGGGACGGAAAGAGGGGGGGAAAGAGGGGGGGGGGGGGGGTTTAGCCATGGGTGGGCCTGGATGGGCCATGGCTAACCACTTAGCATCCAGGCCCACTCCCCCAGCCCTAGCTGTGCTCTGGCCCAAGTGCTTGTCCAGCTCCACCTGCTTCCTGCTCCTGCCAGGGCTGGGTGGGTGGAGTGGGGCAAGCCCCAGTGCTCTGACCCCACTCTCAGGCTGGAGCAATGGTGGGGTGGTCGGAGCAGGGCAAGTCCCCGTGCTCCCACCCCGCTCCTCAGTAGGTGCGCCGAGCGGGTTGGGGCACGGGAATGCCCATTTTTCTGGGGCCATGGGTTCGCCTGGTAACTAATTCTCCACTACGGGGAGGGTAAGTGAGTGGGCAGCCGTTGTCGTAGAGATGCTCAAAAATGATCAATGTGCTGCGTGGGGGAACCAGGCCTGGCATGGGGTGGTAGGAGTTGTACAGCTCCCAGCTCCCTTCCATGCAGGAAAACAGCATTTCCTTCCAGAGCTGGGTACGTGCCTGCGGCCTCGGGGAGCCTCTGGTTAGAAGGTCATAAGAACATAAGAAAGGCCATACTGGTCAGACCAAAGGTCCATCTAGCCCAGTATCCTGTCTACCGACAGTGGCCAATGCCAGGTGCCCCGGAGTGAGTGAACGTAACAGGTAAAGATCAAGTGATCTCTCTCCTGCCATCCATCACCCCCTCTGACAGACAGAGGGTAGGGACACCATTCCTTACACAGCCTGGCTAATAGCCATTAATGGACTTAACCTTTATGAATTTATCCAGTTCTCTTTTAAACCCTGTTATAGGCCTAGCCTCCTCAGGCAAGGAGTTCCACAGGTTGACTGTGCGCTGTGTGAGGAAGAACTTCCTTTTATTTGTTTTAAACCTGCTGCCCACTAATTTCAGTGGGTGGCCCCTAGTTCTTATATTATGGGAACAAGTAAATAACTTTTCCTTATTCACTTTCTCCACGCCACTCATAATTTTATACACCTCTATCGTATCCCCCCTTAGTCTCCTCTTTTCCAAACTAAAAAGTCCTAGCCTCTTTAATCTCTCCTCATATGGGACCCGTTCCAATCTCCTAATCATTTTAGTTGCCCTTCTCTGAACCTTTTCTAATGCCAGTATATCCTTTTTGAGATGAAGAGACCACATTTGTACACAGTATTCAAGATGTGGGCGCACCATGGATTTGTATAAGGGCAATAAGATACTCTCCGTCTTATTCTCTATCCCTTTTTTAATGATTCCTAACATCCTGTTTGCTTTTTTGACTGCGGCTGCACACTGCATGGACATCTTCAGAGAATTATCCATGATGACTCCAAGATCTTTTTCCTGATTAATTGTAGCTAAATTAGCCCCCATCATATTGTACGTATAGTTGGGGTTATTTTTTCCAAAGTGCATTACTTTACATTTATCCACATTAAATTTCATTTGCCATTTTGTTGCCCAATCATTTAGTTTCGTGAGATCTTTTTAAAGTTCTTCACAGTCTGCTTGGGTCTTAACTATTCTGAGCAGTTTAGTATCATCTGCAAACTTTTCCACCTCATTGTTTACCGCTTCCACCAAATCATTGATGAATAAGTTGAAGGGGATTGGTCCTAGGACTGACCCTTGGGGAACACCACTAGTTACCCCTCTCTATTCTGAAAATTTACCATTTATTCCTACCCTTTGTTCCCCATCTTTTAACCAGTTCTCAATCCATGAAAGGATCTTCCCTCTTATCCCATGGCAACTTAATTTACGTAAGAGCCTTTGGTGAGGGACCTTGTCAAAGGCTTACTGGAAATCTAAGTACACTATGTCCACTGGATCCCCCTTGTCCACATGTTTGTTGACCCCTTCAAAGAACTCTAATAGATTAGTAAGACATGATTTCCCTTTACAGAAACCATCCTGACTTTTGCCCAACAATTTGTGGTATTCTATGTGCCTGACAATCTTATTTTTTACTATTGTTTCAACTAATTTGCCCGGCACGGACGTTACACTTACCGGTCTGTAATTGCTGGGATCACCTCCGGAGCCCTTTTTAAATATTGGCGTTACATTAGCTATCTTCCAGTCATTGGGTACAGAAGCCGATTTAAAGGACAGGTTACAAACCCTAGTTAATAGTTCCGCAATTTCACATTTGAGTTCTTTCAGAACTCCTGGGTGAATGCCATCTGGTCCCGGTGACTTGTTACAGTTAAGCTTATCGGTTAGTTCCAAAACCTCCTCTAGTGACACTTCAATCTGTGACAATTCCTCAGATTTGTCACCTACAGAAGATGGCTCAGGTTTGGGAATCTCCCTAACGTCCTCAACCGTGAAGACCAGAGCAAAGAATTCATTTAGTTTCTCCACAATGACTTTATCATCTTTAAGTGCTCCTTCTGTATCTCTATCATCCAGGGGCCTCACTGGTTGTTTAGCAGGCTACCTGCTTCTGATGTATTTAAAAAACATTTCTTACCTTTTGAGTTTCTGGCTAGCTGTTCTTCAGATTCCATTTTGGCTTTTCTTATTACCTTTTTACACTTAATTTGGTAGTGTTTATGCTCCTCTCTAGTTACCTCATTAGGATTTGACTTCCACTTTTTAAAAGATGCCTTTTTATCTCTCACTGCTTCTTTTACATGGTTTTTAAGCCACGGTGGCTCTTTTTTAGTTCTTTGACTTGTTTTTGTAATTTGGGGTATACATTTAAGTTGGGCCTCTATTATGGTGTCTTTGAAAAGTGTCCATGCAGCTTGCAGGGATTTCACTTCAGTCACTTTACCTATTAATTTCCGTTTAACGAACCCCCTCATTTTTTCATAGTTCCCCTTCCTGAAATTAAATGCCACAGTGTTGGGCTGCTGAGGTTTTGTTCCCACCTCAGGAATGTTAAATGTTGTTATTTTATGATCACTATTCCCAAGCGGTCCTGTTATAGTTACCTCTTGGACCAGCTCTTGCGCTCCACTCAGGACTAAATCAAGAGTTGCCTCTTCCCTTGTGGGTTCCTGTACCAGCTGCTCCAAGAAGCAGTCATTTAAAGTATCGAGGAATTTGGTCTCTGCATTTCATCCTGAGGTGACATGTACCCAGTCAATATGGGGATAATTGAAATCTCCCATTATTATTGAGTTATTTATTTTGACAGCCTCTCTAATCTCCCTTAGCATTTCATCGTCACTATCACTGTCCTGATCAGGTGGTTGATAATAGATCCCTATTGTTATATTCTTATTAGAGCATGGAAGTACTATCCATAGAGATTCTATGGAGCATGTGAATTCATTTAAGATTTTTAATTCATTAGATTCTACATTTTCTTTCACATATAGTGCCACTCCCCCACCCCCACGACCTGTTCTGTCCTTCCGATATATTTTATACCCCGGAATGATTGTGTCCCATTGATTGTCTTCACTCCATCATGTTTCTGTGATACCTATTATGTCAATATTCTCCTTTAACATGAGGCACTCTAGTCCACCCATCTTATTATTTAGACTTCTAGCATTAGTGTACAAGCACTTTAAAAACTGGTCACTGTTTATTTGTCTGCCCTTTTCTGATGTGTCACATTCTTTATGTGAAAGTCTGTCATCTGATCTGGCGCCTCCTTTATTCTTTACCATTCTCTCCTTCTGACTAAAACCTAGAGAATCTCTGTCAGTAGACCCTCCTGTAAGAGAAGTCTCTATCCGATCCACGTGCTCCTCTGCCGCAATCGGCTTTCCCCCATCTCTTAGTTTAAAAACTGCTCTACAACCTTTTTAATGTTAAGTGCTAGCAGTCTGGTTCCACTTTAGTTTAGCTAGAGCCCATCCTTCCTGTATAGGCTCCCCCCACCCCAAAGTTTCCCCAGTTCTTAATAAATCTAAACCCCTCCTCTCTACACCATCATCTCATCCATACATTGAGACACTGAAGCTCTGCCTGCCGAGCTGGCCTTGTGTGTGGAACTGGAAGCATTTTTGAGAATGCCACCACAGAAGTCCTGGTTTTCAATCTCTTTCCTAGCAGCCTAAATTGGGCCTCCAGGACATCTCTGCTGCCCCTCTCTATGTCAGTGGTACCTGCATGTACCACGACCACCGGCTCCTCCCCAGCACTACTCATAAGTCTGTCTAGATGCCTCGAGAGATCCACAACCTTCTCACCGGGCAGGCAAGTCACCATACGGTTCTCCAGGTCATCACAAACCCAGCTATCTGTGTTTCTAATGATCGAATCTCCTATTACTAACAACTGCCTTTTCCTAATGACTGGAGTTCCTTCCCCGGAGAGGTTACCTCAGTGCGAGAGGATACCCCAACAGCACCTGGAAGGAGGGTCCCAGCTGTCTGAAAGTTTCCCTCTGCTCCGGTTGACTGCTCTCCTTCCCTGAGCCTTTCGTCCTCCTCAACAGCACAGGTCCATTCAGGGCCCCCCACAAGCCCAGCTGCAGGGCTGGGGGAAGGCTGCCCTACCATCCCCCATCCCTCTCAAATTGCCCAGCTACCTAAATATCCATGTTGGCTATGCCACTGCTCTCTTAATAATAATAATTTTAAAAATATTTTTTTAACTTAGACTAAGAGAGCTTTATCTAGCTTATTGTTGGGACAAAATTTAAATATAGGTATGTTAAGACAATTGTGATGGATCTGCTAAGTAAGGGATTACAACTCCTCTCCCTACTGCACATCCCCTTCCTGGTGGCCAGATAAAGGGAAAGGCCCTGAGCAGGGAAGTAGCTGGGCTTGGTTGGGAGACAGCAGCCACACAGCAAGCCAGGAGAGAGAGCTTAGTGGCCTGAGCATTGGCCTTCTAAACCCAGGTTGTGAGTTCAATCCTTGAGGGGGCTGTTTAGGAGTACAGGGCAAAAATCTGTTTGATTATTTAGTTGGGGATTGGTCCTGCTTTGAGCAGGGGGTTTGATCTCTTGAGGTCCCTCCCAACCCTGATATTCTATGACTGGGGAGTCTGAATGGAAATCACTTCCCCTCAATAATTAGATTTCACTTGGTGTCTCCAATATCATTGTCCTACAAATCCCTGCATTTTCCTTAGAGTGAAAACAAGGTAGATAACACCTATATTTCTAATGTAAAAAAACAAATAGGGAAAATAAAGTTGAAAACAAACCATACACTTTCAAACTTCCTTTACAATATTCAAAAAGAAGCAAAAAAGGGTGCAAATGGAGATTCTTTTTTTTTCAGGTCACCTTTCATACTCTTCCCGTTTTTGGAATAGGTGGTTGGTTTGTCCCAGTATCCTGAAATGTAGTTGATTTTTTATTTTGCAGAAGATGAAAAAGCTAAACGGGAAGTTTCGTCTTGGACTGTGGAAGGTGACATTAACACAGATCCCTGGGCTGGTTATCGATATACTGGTAAACTCAGACCACATTATCCCCTAGTAAGTGACTGTGTTATTTACTACTGGTGGCAGAAATAATAGCTGATATTTTTTTTAGATGGTTTTCAGCAATGAAATCAGAGGAAGGAAAGTCCTTGGCAATTGAGTCATTCAGAGAAAATGGTTACATGTGTGTATATATGTATATGTATATGTGTGTGTGTGTGTGTATATATATGTGTATGTATATATGTGTATATATATATGTGTGTGTGTGTATATATATGTGTGTGTGTGTGTATATATATGTGTGTGTATATATATGTGTTTATAATATATATAAGACTACTTAGTATGATCCTTCTATTCATTGATGTCTGGTATGAGACATTTTATGGTGAAAAACAGGAAGAATAATCATAAAGAACGCATGAGTTAAAATAATATTAGAGGTTGGAAATTAATCCCACTGCAGGAAGGTAAGGGGAGGGAGGAGAATAATTAAAAAATCCCCAAATAAACCAGACTTAAGTTTGTTGGAAATTTGTGAGACTATATTGGAGTAGATTTTGAAACTTATGTACCTGAATCCTATTGAAAGTTATGGGTTTATGACGCCTCTGAGCTGTTTGCTCCCATAGCAATATTGCTGCCAAGACCACACTGTTGTTCCCATGGCTACAAAGCATTAAAAAATTAAGCTCCTGATCTTGCAAAAACTTGCATATGTGTTGGACTTTATGTAGTGAGTAGTCTCATCTAAGTCAATGGGACTACTCATGGAATGTGAAGTTATGCCTGTATGTAATGGATGGTCTGCATGAGAGATGCACTGGCTTAATTTTAATCCGTTTAAAAACTGGTTTAGTGAAACCAGCACAAAACGTTAAGTAGGCATTCATTTTGGTTTGAGCGGCTTATTTTGGTTTAGTTTAAATTGGTAATGAATCAATTTACACGTAATCTATATAGGCCATTCTTAAACTGAAATAAAATGGTCTACGCAGGATTTTATGCTGGTTTTACTAAATCATTTTAAAACATACCTCTAGTTAAACTGGTGCAAATTTGTGTGTAGACAAGGCCCTATGTATTTGCAGAATTGGAGATAAACTATGGAAAGGACAGAAAAAATAAGTACTCTAAAATACATTACAGTTCATATCCAGGCATGATGTCCTAGCGATATTTTATTTGTGCTTCTATCAAATGTACTGGTAGTGTAGCCCGCATCACCAACACATCCTCCTGATGTTTTTCTCAATCTACTGAGGGGAAGTAGAACAGCCAAATTGGGCCTGATCACATCTCAGATCCTGTGCATTTATTGGGATGGAGGAATGGGAAATATTGATTCTACCACTAGCCAGCACAACACAGCATTGCCATAGATCAGTGGTTCCCAAACTGGGGTTTGCAAACCCCTGAAGGTTCACAGAATGTTTCAGGGGGTTCATCAGAAAAAATTAATGGTGGCCGGAGGACCCTGGTGGGACCCAGGTGTCAGCTCGGACCCCTCTCCTTGTCAGACAAGGGAAGTTTGCATCCAGGGCAATAAGCAGGGGCCATGCTTTATGTGGGGGGGTGATCCAAGCTAATTTGTCCCTTGCAGGGCACCCTCATAGAGATGGACCTCATGGTGGAAGAAAAGCTGTTCACGAGCCAAACCAGCTGGAAGCATGTTGTAGCCAGTGTAGGAGTGTTAAGGTGTCTCAGTAATTGTCTTTCTCTCTGGAGTGCTGATTTGCTTCAGTGAGACTTGAGTGAATCTTCTCATTGTCTAGTTTGTTGGTTGTTAGCAGTCTCTCTGCATTGTTTTTATTAGAACTTTTATACACTAGTTCAGTGGATAAGTGGCTGAAAAAGGAAAGTGTGAAGACACTAGAATCAGCTAGTGTTTCCTCATGTCCACACATTGGAAAATCTAAGTCTAGTGATCGTGATGGTCCTGGAACGTCACTTACAAAGAAAAGAAAATAGAAAATTATATAAAATGTGGCTATACATGCATTGGTGATCAGGAACATCCAAAACCAGTGTGTGTGATTTGTGGTGATGTTCTAGCAAACAGCAGCCTCAAACCTTCTCTACTTCAGCACCATTTAGAAACTAGGCATCCTGCACAACTCGATAAGCCTGTTGATTTTTTTCAAGTGAAAATTGGCTGAGAAGAAAAATGACATTACCAGTTTTATATCCAAAGCAGGTACTGATAATGAAAATGCACTTGAAGCATCATACCATGTGAGCTACCGAGTAGCAAAAGCATTAGAAACACATACCATAGCAGAGAGTTTGATTGGTCCATGCATAAAAGACGTAGTTCATTGCTTGCTCGGAGAAAAGGCTGCAAAACAGATTGACATGGTACCTTTTTCCAATAATACGTTGTCATGAAGAATTAATGACGCCAAATAATGTAGAGACCACAATTGTACACAGAGTGAAAAATAGTCCATATTATGCTATACAGCTGGATGAATCAGTTTCAGAAATCTGTCATTGATCTGCTCTTGGCTGAGTTTAAGAAACGAGTATCCCCTTCTGGCAGGAAAAAACTGCTGCAGTTTTGTTACCATTTTCAACAACATACTCATGTGAGGAAGCATTTTCCTTGTATGCACATCTGAAAATCAAATACAGAAACAGACTTGATGCCGACCCAGACCTGAGACTATCTTTCTCCAGTGGCTCTAGACTTCCAAGAGCTATGCAGAGCAAAGCAAGCACATTCATCACACTGAGGAAATTTTTAAAATTAAATCCCTGGAAATATTCATTTTTAGCAGGGGGTTCACGAGACGTCACAATTAATGAAAGGGGTTCACGGGCTGTTAAAGTTTGGGACCCACTGCCATAGTTAAATCCTTGCCTTCTTGGCCACTTGCTGCTGAAAGATTGAATGGCGTGAAACCCCAATAAAGAATGATGATAAATGAGATGTTTATTTAAACAAAATAGTAAAATCTCACTAATTCGTACTAATAACTGGAGGATCTATCTGCAAGTTGGGGTAAGTGAACAAACACTGAAACAGCTGGGATAACCCATCCCAAAATTGGCATGTGCAATGTGGATTTTTTTTTTTAAAATGAAGCTTCACATACTAGAAGTTCTGTAGTATAAAAGCAATGAGGACACAGTAAAAGGAGACTTCAGAAAAGTGTTCTACTGCTAAATCTTTGCTGGAAAAATGAGTGGAGACATTTGTGTGTGTATAAACCATAGGGCATGAGGATGAGCAATGACTATGATTTGCCAGGTTTAATTGTATTAAGTTTTATGTATGGGTCTTTGCTTTTATGACTATAAGTGCTTTTACAATCTAACTAGCTTTGACTGTGATTCATTTAGATGCCAACGAGGCCTGTGCCAAGTTATATTCAGAGACCAGATTATGCTGATCACCCACTAGGTAATTTGAAACTCATCACAATTTAAAGTTTTTACTTTTGTTGATTTAGGCTGCACGTATTTTTAAAACTTATAACGAAGTAACTGGAGAGAGGAATTTGTCTTTAATAGTCCTTTTGTGACAAAATCCTTTCAGCAATAAGGTTGCATATGTTTCATAGATACTCCAGAACTTGTAGTGAGTTGTCATCCACACATGCATTTTGAACTCTGTTCTCTCAAAATACAGCACTAGGTCTGTGCCATGTTGAATAACAAAGTATAAGTAACAAGGGTTATTTCAAAAGTTGACTCACATGACTGATTCCATAAAACTATTCCCAGTGACATCAGGGAATAGTTTTATGGAATCATTTGCAATTGCTGTAAAATGGTCTATAGATATTTTTGCATGACTTATGTTTTTTCCAACAGCAATCATTGGAGAAGACAGACAAACTAAGACACCTGGCGTTTTGATGCCAGGCTTTTACTTATGGAGCACAAGAGTCTTCAAAACCTATTTGGTTCTTCAGTTATTTTGATCCTCCTTTTTTACATTGGGAAATGCTAATAAGTTAATGTTAAACAATAAAAAAGTGTTACTCAGAATTCATTTTTAAACCTTAGACAAACTTAAGTTATTTGTTATTAAATTAAATTTCAGAATAATACAATCAAGTGTTGATTTTGATAGTCATTAATTTTTAACTGAAATTATAAAACTGATGTTGCACAAAGCCACAATGGAATAAGTTGAACTCTTTTTCCAACGGACAGGTACAGCAATTATTACAGTGATGTTACAATGTTAGCTACTATCACAAGCCTTTGTAATGCTCTCTGCCTCGTGTTGAAAATTATTCATTCAACCAGCTTGTAACCAGTTCTTCAATCACATGCAAACATACAGCCTTAACTCCACCGTTTACAATATTACTATATTTTATCAGAAGGGTCTGTTTCCTTAAAACATCTGATGTTGGAGTTAAAATTGTGGTGTTTGAGCAAGGCTTTGAGTAATTGGATGTGGGCATTATGGGTGATTGTATGCTGGAAATGGATGAGAGTTTGGTGTGGAAGTGAGGACCTGAGGAGTTCGTGGGGGAAGGCATGTGAACTGAGATTAGTCAGATATTAATGTTGCCTTGATTGGTGAGTTTGTCAGTGTGTTTGTTGAAAGGAGGTGGATTGGTATTACCTTACATACATTGAGATTTGTGCTATGTGTGTGTATATATGTGTAAAAATTGACCCTAAATATAATCCAAATTTTTGATGATATTTTTTTTTCAGGTATGTCTGAATCAGAACAGGCACTTAAGGGAACTTCTCAAATAAAAATCCTCTCATCTGAAGATATAGAAGGGATGCGATTAGTGTGTAGGGTGAGTTTGTTTTACAGAATGTGTATGTTCTCCATAAATCTAAAGAACTCGTGATTTTACTAGCTTATGACTATTCACCTTAAGGGTATGAACTTTGAAAGTACAGTTATATTCTGAAAAGTAACTGACTGACTAAAATTGGTATGTTTCTGACTCTTTCTCTCCCAGCAACGCCAGATCAAATTTGCTTATTTTGCAAATGAAAAGATGATTACTGCAAAATCAACCTGAGATCTGAAAGTCAAGCTGGTACTTTCTGGCTCTGATATTGCCAGTAACAAAGACTCTGCAATGGGAACTTAGCCAAGAATTCTGTTGATAATGTATAAGTGAGAACAGAATTCCATCCCCTCTTATAGTTGTTGATGGTGGTGCTAACAGAACTAGCAGCCTCCAAAATAAGTAGATCTGTTGAATAAGAACTTTCTAGTTGTAATTAGTTTCTTGATAATTAAACTGGAAGTGTGGTTATTAAGCGGCTCATTTCACTTGGCAGGATTCTGTGTTCTATTAATTATAAACAGTGAGTGAGATTTTCAAAGGTGTCTGAGAGATTTAGAAGTACAAGTACCACTGATTTCCAAAAGTCCCAGTTTTCCCTTTCATCCTAGCACAAGTTGTGTCGACAGGAGATTGACTGCATCCCCTTTGGGGGTTACTCTGTATTCTAGTGGGTCAGGCTGTGTATATTTTTGAATAAGTAGTTCCTGATCTCTTTCTTTCTCTCTTTCTCTCAGCTTGCTAGAGAAGTGTTGGATGTTGCTGCCATGATGGTGAAACCAGGCATAACTACTGAAGAAATAGATCATGCAGTCCATCTAGTAAGTCTACTTTATCATTCTTTTGGATTTGTACGTGCTATCTTATCTCTTCTATTTGGAAGGACTGTGTGGTGTGTGTTACTGCCAAAATATCTACTCTGATCTTCTGTATTTCCAATTACCTTCAATTTCCAGCTTAAAAATCTCTCTCTCTCTCTAAAGCTATTAGGTAATAGACATGATTACAATTACATAGCAAGAATGTTGCATTTAAAACTCCATACCCCACCCCAAATGTAAAGGCTCCAAAGGTCCCCTGCCAGGAATTACAGTGTGGAGCTTAAGAGAACAGGGATGGAGAATCCACAAATATAGCTCATGACCTACTAGCTTCCCCTGCTCTGGAACCAGCTGCCATGTGCAATTCAGGCAAATTAAGACCCAAATCCAGCAAAGTACTTAAAGTCTAGTAAGTGCTTTGCTGGATCAGGGCTGAAATTGTTCTAATTTATCTTGATTTTTGTGGTTTTCATGAAGTTCACTTAGGAATTTTTTTATCCTGGGGCCAGGGTTACTGTGGAGTGCACAAAGAGTTCAGGAGTTCCTGCAGATCTTGTAATGTCAGGTGCACTTAGCTGCGGCGGAGGAGCCTTAATTTAGGTACTTTGCTATCTGCATTTAGGACAGCTGGGCTAAGAACAAGAAGAAACAACCTGATTTGAGCTGCAAGGAGTGGAGCACTCCTGAAGATGCTGAGCACTCCTGAAGATCCCTGTTTACAGGGATGAAATTAACTTGCTCTTAAAATTTTCAATAGGAGCAGCCAGCATGTAAATTGTTAGTGACCAAAAAAAAAAGAAGAAAATAGTGGGTGGCTAGCCTTGCCTAGCCTGTCACCTCCAGACCAGCTGCTAGAGGAGGACCTCATCCTCCCTGATTAGAGATAACAAGCTGATTCAGCCTGATTGGACTAACCTTGTTATCTCCAGCCTGGCCCCTGCCTCTTATTTATGCCCACCTCTGGATACTTTCACTGCTCGCATCCGATGAAGTGGGTATTAGCCCACGAAAGCTTATGCTCTAATACTTTAGTTAGTCTTTAAGGTGCCACAGGACTCTGTCACTTCTGCAATTCCAGACTAACACAGCTACCTCTCTGATTCTTGAATTAATGAAGTCGATGGTGCATGGTCACATCATGCTCATTGTCTTGATGGAGTGCATCTTCACTAGCAGTGCCTGCATCGATGCACAAAGCAGTGCGTCATGGGTAGCTATCCCAAAGTGCAATTTGCTGCAGTGTGGTTTGGAAAGTTTGTGCAGTGCCTCATGGGACCAAAACGTCTCAGAGGAGAAGGGGGACATTGTGTCGGTGTCCCATGATGCTCTGTCCCTCCTTCCTCATATCAACAGCAAGCAGAGTGGTTTTCGCACCTTAAAACTGCTGGCATGACCCCAGAAGCTTGGAGCTTGCTCAGTTGTGCACTCTTGCTGTGAGCATCTCAAATGCCTCGTGCCTTCTTCTGCAGTGTTTCCAGAGCCCAAGTAGGGTCTGCCGCGTGGAATATAGCGCTGTGCTCCAAGACTGAAAAAAACAATTCACAGTTGCTGCTCGGAGTCACAGAGCAGCTGCACTCTGTTGAGCACCATTTCTGGTCCTGTGAAAAAAGCACTGACTAGTGGGACCGCATCGTTTTGCAGGTATGGGATGACAAGTAGTGGCTGCAGAACTTTTGAATGTAGAAGGCGACCTTTCAGGGTCTTTGTGAAGAGCTTTCACTGGCCCTGAGTTCAGCAATACAAAAATGAGAGCTGCTCTGACAGTGGAGAAGCGAGTGGTGATCAGTATTTGGAAGCTTGCAACACCAGACAGCTACAGGTCAATGAGGAATCAATTTGTAATAGGAAAATCAACTGTGGGAACTGTTGTGCTCCAAGTGCGCAGGGCCATTAAGTGACTTCTGCTACACAGGGTAATGAGCCTGAGAAATGTGCAGGACATAGCGGATGGTTTTGCCACAATGGGGTTTCCTAATTGCAGTGGGGTGATAGATGGCATAGCCCCATCTTGGCACCAGACCACCTTGCCAAAGAGTCCATATATTGAAAGGGATACTTTTCAGTGGTGTTGCACGCGCTTGTGGATCACAGGGTGCGATTCATGATGTCAACATAGGATGGTCAGGAAAGGTTCATGACGCGCTCATCTTTAGGAACTCTGGTCTGTTCAAAAAGCTGCGATCTGGAACGTTCTTTCCGGAGCACAAAATGGTCATTGACAACGTTGAGATGCCTATAATTATCCTGGGGGACCCTCCCACAGCTCATGAAGCCATACACTGGCTGTCTGGACAGCCGTAAGGAACTGTTCTCCAGGGTGCTGGAGAAGTCTCCTAACAAGGTTGGACCTTATTGAGGAGAACGTCCCCATGGTTATAGCTGCCTGATTATGATATGAGGGGGACGGACATTTTTCTGCAGAGGTGGGCAGTTGAGACAGATCCCGTGGCAGCCATTTTTGAGCAGCCAGACACCAGGGCAGTAAGAAGAGCATAGCAAGGGGCACTGCATCCACGAGGCTTTGAAAAGCCGTTTCAATAGTGAGTCACAGTAATGTGAGTTGCTTGTATGCATCGTGCTTTCTTGAACCTTCACCTGGCTTGTATCACTGTCCCTGTAAAGCAACCCCCGCCCAAGCCCATGGCTTCTACTCAATAAAGAAAATTTATTTCTTGAATCCATTTACTTTATTTAACAAGCCTAAGTAAAGAGGGAGAACAGAAAAAAAGTAACCTTGGGGGAAAAGGGATTGTAAAGTAGGAACGGGAGAAACATTTTCAATTGTGTAACATAACACCATTTTCCAGACCATCAAAGGTCTGTGAATGGGCGCCTTCTGTTCCTTGTACCCTCGCGCCGAGCTAAGTGAAAGGGATAATGGACTTTTCACCCATGCCTCATGGAACACTTGAGGGAGGATGATTTTGCACCAGATAATGCTGGCTGGCTGTCCACCAGGGTCTGCAGAGGGACTCTACTCTCTTGCTTCTCTTCCTGAAGTTCAACCAGATGCCTCAATGTGTCTGCTTGATCCCTCATAATCTGAAGCATCTCATCCTGTGCCACATGCTCTTGCTCATTGGAAGGACTGTTCCCTCTAAGATGTTTGCTTGTGCACACAAATCCTAAACCCCATGCACACGGCAAAACACCACGTGCGCAAAACTTTGCACAGAAGCACAAAAATTTGCACAGAAGAAATTTTTTGCGCACACGGCCTGTCAAAAATTAGAGGGAACATTGACTGGAAGCTTTCCACTCTCCATGTACGTTTCTAACTACTTGGACAGTGAAGTCCTCCACGCTCTCAGCTCTGTGTCAGCTGTCCCAGAGGCGTTCGTTATCTCAGTGAACAACTCCTCCTTCTAAGGCCTGCTGAAGGACTCATTTCCAGTTGTCAGTTGTGGGGAAAAAAATAAAGGAACCATTTTACATGTTTCCATAGCACGCCAGTTTCCATTTAAAAAAAAAACAAACAAACACAAAAAACAAAAAAAACCCTTATCACACTAGGTGCGAGCCATAACATAATTAGAGCCAAAATTAGTACCAATTCACTGTGCCATTTTGCTACTCCAGACATGGTGACTAGGCCCACTCTGGGTCACAGGTGACGGCACTTTTAATGAAGTTTATGGCAGGCTTGCGTCAGGAGCAGAGGTAGCTAGTTGAACAATGGCCCTTTCCTATAGCACCATGGGAAGCTATTTATGAATGTGGTGGGGGAGAGAAAGGGGTTTCGCTCCCAAATTGCAGAATCTCTTGTGGGGCCCCAGTCCACTATCAGCCATTTTAAACTACTTGCTGACCCATTCCGAGCACAGTAAAGGCACATTAGCAGCCGTGTGGTTTGGTGATCCAGAATGTAGGGGGGTGGAATGGGTCTACATGCCCCCTCCCTCTTTTTTTTTGTGTAAGAGCACTTTTATTGAGAATTTCCCCTAGGCAACCCTATGTGATATCAGTCTTCTGAGGGTAACAGAGGCGGAGATGCTGCAAGCATCTGGGTATAGACCTGGTCCTTATGCTGCTATGCTGGGTACCGCAATGATGCCAGCAGAATTAATTCAAGAATTGTGTTGGAAAGTGTCCTACCATGGTGGAAGAAGACAGACTGCTCTCCCCAGAAACCTTCTGCAAAGGATTGCAGAGGACCTCCATTAAAATTTCCTAGAGATCGCCATGGAGGATTCCTGAGCCATCGCAATCCACATAAAGTGTCTTTTTTTGGGAGCCACCTTCTGCGTAGCTGGAATAACCTCTTGTAAGCAGAGAACCACAGCTCCTCGCTTTAACTTCACAGTAAACATGCAATACCACCAAATGTGTGTGCCCGCTAAAGTTTAACTGGACTTTGATTGTAACTATACTCACCAGAGGTGCCTTCTCCAGCATCACAGTCAGCTACCATGATGTCCTGCGACCCACAGGGCTCCAAGATTAAAAATATTTCCTGGCTCTCGGGGAAAATGGATCTACCACTTGCCTGTCTCCCATTCTCTTCCTCCTCCTTCCTCATCATCATATCGTCCTCCTTGTTGTCCCTAGATTCTCACACCTGTGAGATGTCCATGTTGCTTGTGTGAGTGCTGATAGGGTCACCTCCGAGAATTGCATGCAGCTCATTGTAGAGCCAGTATGCATGGGGTTCAGCATGAAAATGACTGTTCGCTTCCCTTGCCTTCTGGTACGCTTGGCGAAGTTTTTATTTTCTCACGGCACTGCTATGTGTCCCTCGTGTAGTCCTTCTCCCCCATTCCACAAGCAATTTGCACAGATGTCAGCGTTTCTTCTGCTGGATCGGTGCTCTGCCTCCACAGTGATGAGATCCTCCACCTCCTGTGCAGACCAGGCTGGAGCACGTTTGGGGCGTGTAGTCTTCATGATCAGCTGTGCTCAAGCTGGCGTGCTCCCAATGCTGATCAAACAGGAAATGGGAAATCAAAAATTCCCAGAGCTTTATCAGGGGAGGGGCTGTTTCCTGTGTACCTGGCTGCAGTGCAGTAGAGTTGAGACTGGTCTCAAGAGGGGTTGCAGATGAGCATTGTGGGCAATTAAGTTGAATTACACAATGCTGTGTCTGCACTACCCGCAGTGACACATGTTTGAGCTAAGTGCTGTGCCTCTCCCAAAGGGGGATTACAGAAGTTGACATTCGAGGTGACTTAGGTCAGCGTAAAGGACCCGGTACTGTAGACACATACATTAACCGGTTGACTTAAGGTGGCTTTCTTCTACCTAACTTTTTAGTGTAGACTAGGCCAGTGTGCGTGCGTGCATGTGTGTGTGTACAAAACTCTTGCAGAAAGACAAAAGAAGTTTGATAATTTTTTTTTAAAAATAGTTGTAAAGTCATGGTGCCACCTTAAATTTTGCTCAGCCTCTACATTTTGTAAAAATGAAATTTTATAAAGCTGTAGACTAGCCCAAATGTTTCCATTGTTTAAAAGAACACCCACTACAAAATAGCTTTTAAACAAACAAATATTCCCACGAAGTATTTAACAACCCGAACATTGCAGCATTGATAACTGGAAGTGAAAATGGCTATAAACAAAAGAAAATAAAAGAAGCTTGTTTCACACTCAATATTGAGAGGAAATGCAAAAAGTAAAAATAAACAAACTAAACTAAACTGGGGGAAAAAAGCATTTAAGGAAATATATTCAAGCGTTGCTGCTAATACAGAGAGCATTTAAAATATTAGCCATACTGCAAATCTGTTCTACTCCTTTACGAATGTCTTTGCTAATCTAAAGTGTAATACATATATGTTTTCTAAATCTGTTTTAGGCCTGCATTGCAAGGAACTGCTATCCTTCCCCGCTGAATTATTATAATTTCCCTAAGTCATGCTGTACGTCAGTGAATGAAGTGATCTGCCATGGAATTCCTGACAGGCGGCCTTTGCAAGAGGGTGATATTGTTAATGGTAGGTGATGTAAAAGTCAGATCTTTCAAGAGCTCTGCTTGAATCCAGTCTTTACAGCTGAAATAGGGCAAAGTTTTGGTTTAGGATGGCATGTCATGGTTGGAAGTTATTTCTTTAAGCATGTTTTGTTTTTCTTTACTCGTTAGTTAGCTTTTTTTTTTTTTTACGTTTAGCGTTTACATATCCAAATTCATGGATTGAGTAAATTTAAACTAATTAGAGTTTGACAAAAGACCAATTTTAACAGCTTTTTAATTATGATAGTATATTATTATTATTTATTGTGATTGTGCCCAGGAGCCCCTGTCATGGATCAGAAACTTATTGTGCTGGGCACTGTACAGACACAGAACAAAATGATCGTACATTGCCTGTTTTAACAGTAGAATTACTATCCTTGATTAATTTGGAATAAATTGTTAGCAGGATGGTTTTTGATCATGGTTGTTATTCTGTTATGTCTATTGTATAGCATCATAGTGGCTCACGGTGTTCTGTAGATACACAAAATGGCAAATCCTTTCCCAGAGGAGCTTGCAGTCTTAGTGCAATATTATTTTTGATTATGTTCTGGGCCCTCAAATCTTTTGGCGGATGGAGTACTTGAGAAGTAATTCTTTTAACTTTTACTTTTTGCATTTTCTCTCAGCTTTAACAATGAAAATAAATGAAGCCAGTTTCACTTTTGTTGAGTTATTTTCACCTCCAGTTCTCACTTAGGACTACTTGTGTGTTTATGGTTAAGTGCATGCTCAGATGTTTTCTGAATGGGGGACTGCGTTTCTATTCAATTTTGTTTGTAAAGCAATTTGGGATCCTTTTGGGTTGAAGAGCAGAACATAAATGTACAATGATATTTGGTGGATACTGCCATGATGACAGGACGAGCTGTTCCTCTGTCTCCTTTCTCCGGTTTGAGTGCAGCCCCCTAGTATCAGGCCTCGTGCCTTCCCCTCTCTTGGGGTGGCATTCTTCCACTCAGTACCAGGCTTTAGCCTTGTGTGGATCGACTGTGCTTTGCAGGAAGGCCTGACTTGGTTTGGTGCCTGCAAGTCTTGCCTTTGGGAGCTGTGATCAGTACTAAATATAGTGACCCAAAACAGCGTTCTTAAATCAAAGTATTGCTCAATCCTAATAGTAGGAATAAAACATAACATAAAAGAAAAGGGTTTAAAAACACTAAAAGGACTACATGCATGTCTATCTTTCCTAAAGCTTACTGTCTCCCTGGAAGTTTGGGAAGGCCTGACTTTTTTCTCCAGACCTCCAAGGGCATGCACACGTGTGTGTCCTTTCCCAGGGAACAGCTCCTTGACAACTGTCTTCCCCTTCTAAACAGTTTAAAAAAGTCACACTCTGTCCAAAGTCCTTTTGATCTGTTGGCGCTTAGCATGGGGGAAACCAGTCTATAACCTGACTGGCACATAGAAGTAGCATCTTTGCAACTAAAACAGGCGTGGGCAAACATTTTGGCCCAAGGGCCACACCGGGGTTGTAAAATTGTACAGAGAGCTGGGTAGGGAAGGCTGTGCCTCCCCAAAACAGCCTGCCCCACCCCTTATCCGACCCCACCCACTTCTCGCCCCCTGACTGCCCCTCTCAGAATCCTCAACCCATCCAACCCCCCTGTTCCTTGTTCCCAGGACCACCGCCTCTTGAGACCTCCCCACACTAAGCTGCCCCCCAGGACTCCTCCCCCCCAACTGCCTTGACTCCTATCCACACCACTGCTCCCTGACAGACCCCCTGGACTCCCATGCCTATCCAGCCTCCCCACCCCTATTCCCTAATCCCTGATCACCCCCACCAGAACCTCCACCCTATCCAACTACTCCCTGCCCCTTATCCAATCCCCGCCCCTCCCCCCCGCTCCCTGCCCCCTTTAACGTGTCACTCAAGCAGCGTGTCTGGCGGCTGCATGGCCCACCAGAGCTAAACAGACTGCCCTACTGGAGCTCTCTGCCCTGCCCCCTTACCACGCTGCTCAGAGCGGCAGGAGCTGAGACCCCACCAGAGCCAGCCCCGCCAGTGCAGCGCTGCCCAGCAGTAGCGGCAGGCCAGGGCACTGATCGTGAGGCAGCATAGCTCCGGGGGAGAGGGGGAGGCGGGGGACAGGCTGGGGTTAGCCTCCCCAGCCAGGAGCTCAGGCCAGACAGGACGGTCCCGCGGGTTGTAGTTTGCCCACCCCTGAGCTAAAAGCCCAGGCGTTGGTGTAATGACTCCCAAAAAGTTTACTGAGAAGTTGATTATGTGGATCCATTGTGATACTGTCCAGCTAGTTTCCCACAATCCTGCTATTAAATTAAACCAACATACGCACCTCATAAACATTGCAGTCACCAATATAGTTGTTGAAGAACCATAGTCAGATCCCATACAGTATTCATGCATTATGAATGTTCATCCCCATGTTCTTCACAGATACCTGCTATAATCACGGTTGCTAAATAATTCTTATATATAACTCTTTTCACACACTCATAAGTTTCTGAAATATGCCCCGTTTGGGGCTGAAAACTTCCAGGGTCTGTCTCGTTCAGAAATTTAAATTTTAGTAAATGGCTTTTTTGTATAAACTTTTCCCATTCAAAAAAACTTTCTACCCACACTATCTTGGACAGGACTACAGCAAAAATAACTGAACTTTGTGACTTGACATGGCTTTAGGGTATGTCTTGATTGCAAGTGAAGGTATGATTGTAGCACAAGTAGGCAGACCCATGCTAGCTTTATGTGTAACAATAGTAGTAAAGATGTGAACTTGGGATAGCCACCTGGATATAGGATGACCAGATGTCCCAATTTTTATAGGGACAGTCCTGATATTTGGGTCTTTTTTTTTTTTTAATATAGGCTCCTATTACCCCCTGTCCCGACTTTTCACACTTGCTCTCTGGTCATCCTACCTAGGATTGATTCGGTTGCTAGCCTGTGTTGCCACATCTTCATTACGGTTGTTGTCCATGCTTGCTAGATTCAAGCTAGTGATGGGTAATATGCTTTGCAGTGAAGATGCGCTTTTAGTGCTCATCAAAGACTATGGCCTGTTTTCATCTGGAAACAAATGGGTTTTGATTTAACAAAGAGGTGACAGTTGAAAAATTATGTACTGAGCTTGCACAGTAGAAATTACTTACAATGGGCTAAAAGGTGGGGATATTGCACAGCTACTTAAATGTCAGAGTCTGGTAGAGATACAAGAGATTCTAAGGTGTATATGTTGAATATCCCCTTCTTCCATTAAAATTAAACAAACAAAAAAAATATTTTCAGCTACACTTATGGTTGTTAAATCAAGCACTAAGAGAGAAGCTTGCTATGGCAGTATTGCACATGTATATTTTCCTCCTTCCTTTATTAATGTAAACAATTTAACTACATAACACTCTTATTAATTCATACCAAAAAATCTATAATATGGACAGTGTGGCAAAGTTAATGTTATTGGAGTTTTGGAAATGTTTATTTCTGAGCATTTGGGCATGTAACTTTAGCAATGCAACAATACTTTTTGTATGTAATTACAATTGTGTCTTAGCCAAGAAGTGAGAAGTTTTCTCTTGTTGATTGTTCTTTGCAGTGGATATCACTATATATCGCAATGGTTATCACGGGGATCTGAATGAGACATTTTATGTTGGGGAAGTTGATGAAGGTGCACGGAAACTTGTTCAGACAACTTACGAGTGTCTAATGCAAGCAATCGATGCAGGTAAGTACCATTGCTGAAGCCTAAGGTATAATGCTATATTGATTTTTGATATTAGAACTCTCATGTTCTAACTAATACTTAGGAATTAGTGCTGTTACAGAACCGTTCTTAATGCATGTTGCTAGTAGAATACGCTTATACTGTACAATGCAGAGTCATTTGTTCAATGCAGAGTCATTCTTAAAATGTTGTATTTTATTTTCTATTGATGGTTGTTGCAACATTTATTTGCAATGAGTATTGACAAAGAAAAGCAGTAATAATCTCTATTTGATGAATTGATCCATATATGACGTTTGTTTGCATGCAAACATATTTGATTCTCCGCAAGAGAAATAAGAGTACTTGACCTGAGTTGCTCACAGTCTAGAAAAAAAGAGAACGCACAGGATGCTTTAGGAAACCCAGGAGGAGGTAACTTTTGTGTGGAATTTTTAAAAATTGTATTTATCAACTCATTTAACAAAAAGCACCATTTTGAAAAGTGAAGAAAATTGGTTATCTAACTTGATAGTGCTATGAATTTACTAACTGGGAGTCTGCACCTGTAAACTGTCTTGGTGATGGGCCCCCAGATGGGTTTAGCAGGGGTTCCACCTGCAGAGAGTTAACAGGATAGAGTTCTAGTTAAATTTGTTCCCTGAGAAATATATATTGAATCTTTCTTTTTAAAAATGCTCAAAATAATTATTCCAAATAATGAGGACTGCTAAAGGGACAGAGTCAAATTTAAATTCATACTCCTGAATGAATGTTTTTACCTGTTAGTTGTAACAGTAACATCTAAAATGATATTGACACACATTTCTTCTCTGTTTTTTCATTGTTTGTTTTGTGTACCTGACAGCACTATGTATACAATTTGGTTTCTCTTGTTGTTTGTGTGGGTCTTTTACCTTGCAACCATAGAGAGTGTGTGTGTGGGGGGGGTTTTGTTTGTTTGTTTGTTTAAAAATAATAGGAAATGTGATTGCCAAGCCCACAAAAATTGTCAGAGGAATTCAGGAGCAGGTGTAGTGTCTCAAACAAGTTTGAACTCTTCCTTTGAAATCAACTAGATTTCGATTATGTTCCTTTATGGAGCTTGTATTTATGAAAAAATTATTTTTTGGTGAAGGAGGTCTTTCTCTCTCATTTGCCTTCCTCTATGTGAGACTGAGACACTAGAAGAAAAGGCCCTCTTTGGCCTCCTCTCCCAGCTCGTCAGACTCAGCTCAGTTGCATGCTTGGATTATATTTAATGCTCCATGGTGCAGGAGGCTGTGCACAATGGAAGATGGACATACCTGCGATCGCTCTTATAAGCTACTGGTAGCTGAAAGCCTGTGTTGTCACACTGGTATAATTCATAAAGTCATGTGTAAAAAGGCCAAAAATGGCTGAGAACTTAAAAATTGGACGGTAACAGACTGAATCCCAGCGATGATTGAACCTGGTGATATTCTAAACAAAAAGAGCTCTGACCCAGGCTTGTAGCTGTTTCCATCACTTCACACTGACTCACCAGACATTCTAGGCTTCAGAGTGATGCCTAGACAGAGTGGCAATCCTGGAATCGTATTCTGTAGAGAGATGCAAGTGGCAATCTTTGCCTGTACTAAGTAGATGGTAAAATGTGTTGAAGGAGGGCTCTTCTTAAAATGGTGCATATTTTATCTTGCAGTAAAACCTGGTGTTCGATATAGAGAGCTGGGAAATATTATTCAGAAACATGCCCAAGCAAATGGATTTTCAGTTGTTCGGAGCTATTGTGGGCATGGGATCCATAAGCTTTTCCATACTGCTCCCAATGTGCCGCATTATGCCAGTGAGTATTGTTCAGTTATCTGCCAGTGCGTGGCTAGTGATGAATAAACATGATTGTGTTCCTCATACTAAAGTTGTGCACGTGGCTTGACAGCCTGTCACTTCAGATTTTTGTATTTAGAGAATGACTTCTTGAAAGTTGGATTTAAAGTATGTTATGAACAAGCTGAGCCAATGTGCATCTGCTTTGGGGGTACAGTCCAATGATCTGACTTCTTTGGCAGGGTGTACAGGGGCGATCAGGGAACAGGGAGGGATGGATGGGGCAGCAGTCCCAGGGGGGTTGTCAGAGGGTGAGAAACAGGGGGGATCGGATTGGAGGTGGGGGCCGAGCCATGCCTGGCTGTTTGTGGAGCGTCCCCTCACTGGCTCCCATACGATTTCAGAAACCCGATGTGGCCCTCACACCAAAAAGTTTGCCTTCCCTGACCTAGAGGCATGATCATCTAGTTTGGGCCACTGTGGTAGCTATATTTGTTTTGGATCCCTTCATCTCCACTTGAATTACTGTGTGATGTGGCGGTTTCTGGGATTTGGAACAGCACAGATTTCACTGAAGTTCAGTGAGGAGAAGGGATGTCTGAGGCTGACACAGCTGGACTCAGTTTGCACCAGCCAAAGGTGTATTGTCACAGCAGGGGTAAAATGAGGAGTGAAAGCAGGGAAGAGGGAGAACTTGAAAGACCAGTGAGGAATTGAGGGAGAGAAGCAAAGGTCACTTATGCCAACCAATTCTCTAATGACAAGCAGCTCCAATCCACTCTAGCTGCTGAGCTCCCCTGACATGACACCTTCTCTCCCATAGCTGCCAAAATCCTTCAGCTTCCCACGCTTGACAAGCTCTGTATCACACAGAGATGGTTGTATTTTTGTCATAGATGGTAACACAGAAATCACTGGCTCTTGCTCAGGTCATTCTTAACAAGTCAACTTTAATGGGAGTGAGAAGAGATCATCGGATGGTATGGTGGAAAAGTAGTACTTTACTTTTGTTTTAGTTTTGTCCTGTAAAACGGTGTGAATAGACATACCACTTCCATTAAAGTTTATACATTCTTTACACCTAAATCCCTATGCTGCTTTGAAAATCTCTGCCAACACCTTAGCTAAATAAAATGTAATGAAAAAATAATATGTAACAGAATGGCTCTTTACTTGCCAAATTAAACATAAAAGAACTATTTGTTGCCATGTCTCCTCTGAACAGCAAGATTATCTGAATCTCATCCCCTTTTGACTTTTGTATATCATATTGCTTGGAGGAGTATCAACAATGATGGAAACAAATTGACATTTTAAAATTTTCTTTGAATTTTTTTAAAACAATTATATCATACGCTTTTTATTCAGACTGCCACTTGTGCTTTTTCACCATTAAAAAAAATTCTGTAGGAATGTCTGTTACGTTTGCTCATCACTTTCATGGAATGAAAGCTGGGGTTTAGAAAAGACAGGAGTGAATTGCAAGCACTTTTCCTGAAATAGAAGTACAACAAACATTTATACTAGGTTGAGAAGGCAAGGACGGGAGGAAGATGGAAGTATAACCTGGAAGAAAGTGGGTTGCTTTGCAGCCCTGTTCTGACTTTTCCCCTTACTTGTCCTAGTTTGGGCATACACTGCATCAAAGGGATTCAGCCTTCCATACACCTTCTGTCCTTCACTCTTGGAAGATATGAACAACCATAATTTGCATTCTAATTTCATTTCAGAAAATAAGGCTGTTGGAGTGATGAAGTCTGGTCATGTGTTTACAATTGAACCAATGATCTGTGAAGGTAAGCGGCCAGGAGTTCGAAAGGAGGCTAAGGAAATAGAGCGAGATGTAGGTTTTGCTGGGGTTTCATTTGTTAAGCAACTTCCTCTAAACTAGGGGTGTGAAACATATGGCCCATGGGCGATATCCAGCCCTTTCTTTCATCCTGCAGCAACCTTTGTAATTTACGAAGGGTTCCCACCTGCAGTTCTGAGGGGCTGGGAGAGAGCTAGCTTGGAGCTGCTGAGGGAACGTGTGCTGGACTGGACACAGGACACTGCTCCCCTCCACTATCCTAGCAGAGAAGATTCATGGAGCTGGTGGGGCTGCCCTAATCCCCTCCATGCCATGGTTCCTTTCCAGCCCTCTTTTCCCATCCCCTGCCCCTATCCTCCCCACCAAGCCTTGTTTCTCTACAAAATCCTGCAGGAACTGGGCTCCTTCTTCCTTTTTTTTTTTTTTTCTTTCTTTCCTCACTCCTTCTCTGGTCCCTGTGGGTGCTGTGCCCAGCAGCATCCATATCTTCAGTCCCTGTGCTCTACTGTTGCTGAGTCCCACAGGAGCAGGTTCTGGGAAGTAGGTGCATTTCCATTCCCCCTGCTCCAGGGAACAGGATGGGGCAGAAATGGATGGGAAGAGAGACTCCTCTTTGGGAGGAAGAGTGAAGGACATGAGAGAGAATCTCCTAAAAGTAGGGGAAGCAGGTGTGTGCATGCATGCTGGTGAGGAAAAGTGAGGCTGAGTAGGGAGAATTCATAAGAAGGTGGAGGGTGTGACCTATATTGGCAGGGAAAGCAGAGGTGAATTAATGGGCAGATGGAAGGAAGTTTCCTAATGCATTTTTTAAAAATACTATTTAATTGTCTTTAAATGTGATATTGAACTTGGCTAGCTAGAGAGAGATACCATGATCTGACTTGGACTGCAAAATTTTGCCTCTTGCCAGTCAACTTTATACCCACAGCTTAGGGAATCTCACTGCCACAGTAAGTCTGCTGCCATCACAGAACGAGGTTGACAACCTTAATAAGCTCTAGAAGAGTGTAATGACTGAAGTGAAGAAAATTGACTTCAAAGATCCATCTTCTTTTGTTGTCTTTCATATGTTTTGCTGTGTAGTATTAACAGCAGGCATGGTATGGCAGTGAGAGAAGCCAACTGGAATATTATGCCCAAAATTGGAAGTTTTAAAAGGCTTCTGATGAATTGATCCAGTGTGTAATACACGTTCATATTTATAACAATCACCATATATATATATATATATATATATATATATATACTATTTAGGTGGGACACATTTAAGAACTAATATTGTCCATACTTTGTTTTAATCTTTAAATAATTATCTTATTAGGTGGGTGGCAAGATGAAACCTGGCCTGATGGGTGGACTGCAGTGACACGAGATGGAAAGCGATCTGCACAGTTTGAGCACACACTTCTGATCACAGACACTGGCTGTGAAATCTTAACTCGGCGGTTGGACAGTATTCGTCCTCACTTCATGTCCCAGTATTAGTTTACACTGAGCTGACGGATCTGAATGATATCTTTTGTCTCTGTACTATGCATTTTATTAAGAGTACAGAACACAGGGGGATTTTATCATTTATTTTGTTCTCATTGACTGTAGATAAGAGAAGAATACAGCATTTGGTATATATGTTGAAGAACCTGACCCAACGTCTGAAAAGAGGAGAGAAGTATTTAAAATGTTTTCTGCTTCCCTCCTACCCACAACACTCATACTGTATTTTTTTTATTTTTGTTTTTCTTCGGTTGCCCCTTTAGCACCCTTCTTTCAATCAGACCTGCAGTAGTTTCTGTCACATGCATGTAAAGTGCAGGTTACTTTTCCACTGGGGACTCCACGCATTGGCCATCAAGTCTTTTCTCACTTCTTCAGTGTGCCCGGCTTTTGTCTGTTTATGAGTGGCACCTGGGATTTTAAATTTTTCTTGTTCCAAAGACCAGCTTAGCTACTTCTGCAAACAGTGGGCTTTGTTTATAACCAGAGAGGGGGAATAGGCACTTTAGGAAGAGGCATGTGTTGCCAAGGCTTATCTACCTTCAAATTTAGTTTTCACATCTTTGTCAGTTGCCTCTGCTGTAACTGAGACCATAGACATCTCTCTTGTTGGAAATCGTTAGTGGTGATTCCGTGCTGTAAAGTCACTAAAATTGCTTCCTGCAGAGAGCTGCCTTTCTGAAGAGCAGTGGCTGGCAGAGTTCGGTGCTCCAAAAGTTCACTGTGAAACTGCTATTTTATACTTGTCAGGGAAAGAAATGAGCCAACTATTTCAAAAGAATGCTCACATTTGAGTGAAGAGGAAATGTCTTAGATGCTACTGCTGTTGTATTAGTTGTTTTCTTGAATTTTAAGGAAGTTTTTAAGTGAATTTTGTGCTCTTGAGAGGTGTCAAGATGACAGGCCTGGAAACCAAAGTGTTCTGCCCTCAGACCAGATACAGCATGGGCAGCAGTAGTGCAATTTTCCCCATGCTTCTTGACTAGTGTGCCACCCTCCTGATCTGAAAGCTGCCATCTCCAGGATTATGGGAAATGATTAGCCTCTACCCCCTTCTTCCTCCCTTCTCAATCTTTAGTGTCTGCTGATATTTTTTCTTTTCTGAATCAGTAATGAAAATGATTTCACCCTCAGTTACAGTCTGTCTTCCTTACAACACTGTAGTGCCAGAAAAACTTAAAACCAATGAAGACAAATCAAATCATAAAATCACGGGCATGAAGTGCACATTTTACTACGTGTCTGCCTTGTCAGATAGGGAGCCCGGTCTTTGAAGGGTACAGAGTGTTCTCACCTCTTGTTGGCTCCAATTAAACTCGAGGACAGTTAATGCTTCACAAAACTGGACCCATCGTGGTCACAACGGAACACGAGACTTGCCAGAAAATGTCTTCTTTTCCCACAGTGCCTCAAACCTTTATTGCTGTAAGAGTATCATTGTGATAACATTTTCATTACCTTTATTATTTTTAATGATACAGTAAAAGATGACCTGAGATGGTTCACGTGTGTGTGTGTGCGCGCGCACGCGTGTAGATTTTAACTAAACAGACTGCAATACTTGAGTGGAATTACCTGTGTTCAGTGCCATGTTTGTAATGTATTAAGGAAATTAAAAATTGGGATGACTATCATGGAGATTTGCCCACCATGCCAGTCACCTGAGTGGGTACAATTGTCTTGCCTTTTTTGCATGTGCATGCTTGACAGGGAGTCTTGACTTTGGCACAGGGGTGGGCAAACTTGGCCCGAGGGCCACATTGGGGTTCAAAATTGTGCAGAGGACCAGGTTGGGAAGTTTGTGCCTCCCTAAACAGCCTGGTCCTGCCCCCATCCGCCCCCCACCCACTTCCTGCCCCCTGACCTGCACCATCCAACTCTCCCCCTCCCCCCCTGTTCTGTCTGCCCCTTCCGGAGACCCCTCCACTCTAACTGCCCTCCCCCCCCCCCACTCTTTGTTCCCTGAGCGTCTACTCCTGAGATCCCCCCACCCTAACCACCAGCCCCTGGGACCCCACCACCTAAGTTGTCCCCCGCCCCCCCCGGCTTACCATGCTCAGCTGGGTGCGGGACCCCGCAGCTTGCTGCGCTAGGCCTGGCACCCTGGCCCATGAGCTCGGGGCCACTGGCACTGCTCTCCTGGCTCGAGCTTGCGGGCCGGATAAAAATTGGCCGGCGGGCCACATATGCCCCATGGGCCGTAGTTTGCCCATCCCTGCTTTGGCATATACATTAAGAGTTGCAGCTTTTACTGGAAACTGTATTTTCATAATATAAAATGGACATAGCATCTCTGGGCCCTGGACACATGCAAATTGATTTGAACCTGTCCAAATCCCTACCATAGATGCACTTAAACCAGTGTAGATTAATGCCATTAATTTAATGATGTGCTAAACTGCTACAAGCTGTGTTTAATACACATCTATGTTAAGTATTTGCACCAGGATAACTATATAGACCAATTCAACTTTAATATAGACAATCTCTGATGTGCAGTCTGCAGGTAAGCCACAATTACAACAGCATTTCAGTTATCTCTGAATTGATGTTTATTCTATAGTAAGTCTAAATTTAAATTAATGTCATTTAGACAGCATCCTAGTTCATTCACTAGATCGCAAATCAGCCTGAAGACCAGATTAGTTTGGTTTTTCTCCCCAACTATTTCAGTATTTTTTTTGCAGTGTCTAGTAGATTTTTACATGTGTCAAATTGCATATTTGCATACAAATGCATATTATATTTCTTTGTCTTCCAAATTCTGGAAATAGGTTAAATCTTATAAAAGATATTTATTTAAAAAAAGTCTTGTTAAATTTCTAACAGTTTCTCTTGACTTGAAGGCTCCTCCCATGAGCACAAGCGTGTAGTTGCTCTGGAACTACCTTTCACCATGGTTTCCCTATTCCTCCACCTTCACTCCCCAGGTCACAAAAGGGGATAGGAAAACTGCTTAAATTTCTGTGCAGCAATTAGAAGTTTTTGCTGACTCGTGGATATTTTCCAGGAGACAGGTTGTTTTAATTAACACTGAAGTACAATGCCCTCTATGAAACCAAACGGAGACCAGACTGACTAGAAGGGGAAGTGGGGAAGAGAAGCAGGGTGAACTCTCCATCCTATACATGACTGCCATCAAAATGATTTGGCCTACAGGCTTGTATTGCTCCTAAATGGAGTTAGATTTGTCCCATAAAGTTCTTAAAATTGGTAAATATTCCACAAGCTACATTTCATGAGCAGAGTTAGTCCCCCATCAGTACTATTAGGAAAAAAACTTTTGATAATCTATCCCTTCTTTATCTGTGTAATTCTTCAGCAGATGCTACCTCAAAAAAATTACTCCATTTAATTGAATGGTCAAAATATTGGGTGAGAACTTAACTATATGGCTTTTAGGCCTGCCTTTATTTTTTGTTGGGGGGGGGGAAGGGGCTAGGGATCCTGCTCAGTAATTGTCCAGGTATTACAGAAGATGGCTTTTCATGAATTGAGCCAGATACTTAAAAGGATTTCACTTTTAATTAAACCTTCTCATTTTTCTGACAATGGGGGGGGGGTCTCCCCTAACTGTCACATGCAATTTACTTACACCCTGATGTTTGTGTGGTAATGAAGGCAGTGCATCCTAGAAGTTAAGGATGCTGTGACTTAACCAGGACTGATATCTGACTGCCTAAACATTGCAGGTTAAGAAACCCTGCTTGACATGGCTCCAGGGCTCCTCTTCATTCCCTGCTTTAATTTTCTCTTAGAATTAAATAAATGCAAGACCGGAGAAAGCTTTTATATCTGACAGAACTACAAGTGGACCAGGTAGTTCCTTCTAAAATGTCTTTGTCAGAGTGAAACCATAGTTAAACACTGGATTAAATTGCAACATGTGAATCTATAGCTAGGTGTATGGAATGATAGCATAGGATTTCCATTATACATATCTGCTAGAAGGCCTCCAGCATATTCTATTTATTGCTTATGTGTTGACAGGTGGTTAACTAACACTACAGTGCAGTAGACTAATTAGCCAAATAAGAAACAAAGCAGGAGTGGAATAACCAGAACTATTCTTGTGAAGTTACCATGGGATGTTCATTTACTTAGTCCAGCCCTTAGAGTTGGTCAGATTGACTACAGTTTGCCCCATACACTCAAGCTAGGGCAACAGTTTATTGGCTAGGAGGAAGAAAGTGAATCTCCAATATCCCTTTCTACACTGTGCTCAGCTTTTCTTCAGCATTGGAACAAGGAGTGCACTTTCCTCACCTCACCTTCAGTATGAGCAGATGAATCCCAGCCACACACCTCTGGCTTTGGGCCTCATACTATAACAATATCATCAAAGAACCTTTGACTAGTTTTAATGTTTTTTCAAAGGGTAAGTCTGAGAAGTTTGTTTTAGGATTAGGACTATTTACAGGAGCCATGACAGGCTGGCTGGGTGTTGGGCCTTGATTTAAATCACCCTCTCTCATGCCCGTGGGCTGCCACAGCAGTTCACTCAGGACAGGAGGTTGGTCAGAGGTCGTCTTAGACTGTACTGTGAAAAAGAGCTTACATGAAGGATGAAGTCAGCTTCAGCCTGTAGTGCTGTATTTCAGTGGTAGCCCAGTCACCTGCAGAAACTAAGCTTCCCATGATAAGAATCTAGTGACTGTGGTTAAAAAAAAAAAAAAAAAAAACACCACCTAGCTCTGACCTGATAAAAGAGTGTAAAATACTCCCTCATCCATGAGGCTCTCTGCAACGTGAGAGCTTAACTGCAACATTTAACTTTTACTGCTGATGAGCACTGCAGGAAGATTCCCCAGCATGAGAATGAGGAAGCTGCTGCATATACAAGTGGGTTGTCTTCCCATCCCATTTTGCATTGTGTTCCATCTAATTTTTTAGAAGTAGAGAAAACAAATTAATGACTAAAGAAAAGAAACTTTCAAAGTGGTGGGTACAAAAAAACCCCTATCAAGCCGCTTTAAAGATTTAGGTACTGTCAGAATTCAGGAGGGACTAGTACAGAATAAAACATTTCATGACCACAACCAGCATTAGTTTCATAACTGGATTTAGTATTTATCATTAGTCTGAGATTGGGTTACCTATGATTTAATAAGTGACTGATCCTAAAACAGATGGTTTTCCCATCACAACTGAATTTTCTCTCCAGCTGATCCTACACCTCTTCAAAAAGCTCCATTAACTAGTAGATGCAGCAGACTGCTAAGACTGGCAGGTTTCATCTTCGGGATCCTTAAAATTTCAGGACACTTCGAATGCTTCAAAGGAAAAAAATAAGACAAAAATAGGTATCAATATTAAGACTTTCACCATTGTTCCTGAAGTGTTACTTAATCCTACAGCTCATCTAAGAGCAAACCTTCCACTCCCTCACACTCACACTCTCTTAAAAAAAGGAATTCATTTATCTGCTAAGCTGAGAACCCGGTCAGTCATGTTGGTTAATGTCTTCAATTCACCTACATCATACTCTTTTAAAATGCTTATTTCAAAGCTCTAAATATGTTCTGCACTAAATTTAGATTTAAGAATATTTATTAAACCTATAAAAGTCAAATTTATTAAACCTATACAAGTCAATTTATTAAACCTATATTATATAATAAATATAAATATAGGTATATTATAAATACATATTTATATAATAAATAAGGTATTTTTTATACCTATACAAGTCAATTTTCCTGAATTTAAAACAGCTTTTTCTATTTAAATTTTAGAGGCTGCTCACATGGGAGCACAGAAGTGCACTAAATAGTTACAAATTGGATAGGTTTTAAGTCTCATTTTCTACAAGTTAATTAGGTAAAATTTGTGTGGGCAATGCAGTGTCTGCTGTTATCCATGTTAGAAAATATAAAATGTAATTACTAGTTTAAAAAAACCCCACATTTGTCTGATTCCTATCATGTCCACCAATTGATTTTCTCTTCTCCCTTGATCCATGCTTTTAATAGGTTGGTGACCTAGACCATTTATTAAGTTTGCTTCTATTTCAGGGGGAAGATAGGTACTTTATCTAGAAACTCAGGAGTTGGATTTAAAGCTCTCACTATCCTGATGAATTCCCAGTAGTCTGGCCTTTGACTTATAGGCATGGAACTCATCAGCTTGGAGAACAAAATATAATGCTATTTCTAAGACAAACTGGTTGTTGCTTTTCCTTGAGTTAAATCTTAGGCTCCAAGTCACAGCTATAGATTCTGCTATTATGTCTATGGGCAGGCTCTCTTCTTCACATGCAAAGAGAAATGTTCTACAAAAACCCTGAATGGATCCAGCCTTTGCTTTACAGGGAGAGAACCAGACCATCCCTTTCACAAAGGTTGCCAGAGATATACTATGACTGGAACAGACCCTGGACTGTGTATTATACTTTTGTAATATATCGTTTGGTATTCACCAGGTGGCAGAATTGCTCCTGCACTGATTTACAATCTAAATAGTTTGTGTTTTTTCCTCCAGGCTTGCACCAAGCTCAATGAGGGCCCCAGTTAGCCCTTCCTAAGGAAAAGTGTTTTGAATTTACTTATTGCTTCAGTCACTGGCTTAAGTTCTGCCTCCAGTCTCATTTTAGAGAGAAAAAAATCCACTGGTGAACAAGATAAGGACAGAACAAATCCAACATGTTAATACATGTAAACTGGACGTTAACAGCTCACTACCAGATGATTGTTAATATAGAATCTAACACAGCTATCAGCCAATTATATAAGATCCTTTGAGAAACATGAAATTCAAAGCTATTTCGTGAAGTACAGTAGAATCTCAGAGTTATGAACACAGGCATGGAGATTTGTAACTGAACAAAATTTTGCTCTTTCAAAAGTTTACAACTGAACATTAATTAAATACAGCTCTGAAAATTTATTATGCAGAAGAAAAATGCTCCTTTCCCTTTATTTTTGTAGTAGTTTACATTTACCAATGCTGTACTGTATTTGCTGTTTTTTTTTTGTCAGCTGCTGCGTGATTGCGTACTTCTGGTTCCACATGAGGAATGTGGCTGACTGCTCAGTTTGTGACTCTGGTGTTTGTAACTCTGAGGTTCTAGTGTAATCTAAAATAATGCTAATTATTCTGAATTAAGTTTAATTGAAATTAATATCCAAGTACTTTCTTTTGTTATTTCCTTCTCAGTCTCTACTTTTATTCTGGTGCTTGAAGTTTGCTTTGTTTGTTTATTTTTGTCCTTTTATGGCTTTAGTTCTTTCTTTTTCCTGTTTGTTTCCTCCTCTGCTCAGACACCAACATTGTAAATTTTCCTTGCCTCTCACCTCTCCCTACCCAAAACAGAGGTTGATGTTGCAGCACTGACGTAGGAACAAAGAATGAGCAATTAGTTGCTCTAGATGTGCATGAACACACTTGGTGCACAGCCACACCACCATATCAGACACAAAGGGGATGTATGGGGTGGGGGTCAGAACAACAGGTAGCTAGAGAAGAACATCATACATAGAGAGCAGTGGTGTACAAACTCTTAGGGCATGGCTACACTTGAAACTTCAAAGTGATAAGTGCAAGTGTGGGAGAGAGCTCTCCCAGGGCTTCTGGTAATTGCCCTCCAAGAGGGGATTAGCTCAGAGCGCTGGGAGTCTGTCCACACTAGCACTTTGAAGTGCTCAAACTTCCTGCACTCGGGGGTGATTTTTCACCCCCCTGAGCCAGCAAGTTAGAGCGCTATAAAATGTAAGCGTAGGCAAGCCCTTACTGAGCTACTCAGTGTTATGGACATAAGACATTTAAACCTACCTCTTCCCTGCATGCATCAGTTCAAAAGCCTCATTAATTTTGTCAAAAGGCAGAGTGTGAGTCACAAATTCATCAACTTTGATCTTTTTTGACATGTATTCAGCCACCAGCTTTGGTACACTCTCTACACTCTTCCAACCTGGGGGGGAAAGAAAAAAAAAATTTACCCAGTAAATCTAAACCATACTAGGGCAGAGGTAGGAAATGTATCAACGCTACCCCCCAGTAGTAGTAGTCATTAAAGCTCAGTTTTCTTGGTATGAGGGAGATCCTGGGATCATGTCGTCATATCCATACCCATCTGGCTGTAGAACAGGAATCAACAACCTTTCAGAAGTGGTGTGCCGAGACTTAATTTATTCACTCTAATTTAAGGTTTCAGGTGCTAGCAATACATTTGAACATTTTTAGTGCTCTTTCTATAAGTCTGTAATAGAACTAAACTATTGTTGTATGTAAAGTAAATAAGGTTTTTAAAATGTTTAAGCAGTTTCATTTAAAATTAAAAGGCAGAGCTCCTGTGATGGGGTTGGTTTATGCGCACAAGCCCAGACAGGATTAGGCCCATAGTATTGACAGCGGAAGTCCTGGCTCCCCAGTGGGACTGGGCATGCTCTACTAGTATAAAGGAAGGAAGCTCAGCTCATTGCGGGGGGGGGGGGGGAGAGACAGGGGAAGGACGTGTCTGGGAAGCTCCTGTGGAGGGCCAGCCACAAATCCTGACTCTGTGGGGAACCAGAGCCTCTCCAGTCCTGCTTGATCCCTGGCAACAGGAGGAGCCAGAGGAGGTGACCAGCCCAATTGTCCACGGAAAATCCAAAGACGCCTGGGAGGCTCCAGCAGCGAGACTGGTAAGAAGTGACCCAAAGAGGGTGGTGGAGTGGTACCCCCTCACCCAGGAAAGTTCAGCATGTTTCGGTAGGACCCCCCTGCTGAGTTAGGGGCAAGGTGCTATGCCACGGTTGGGACCTCCGTGAGTATCCCACCACTATAGACTCCGGTTATTAGGCCTTGCTGCCCTGCACCAAGGGCTGCTTTATGGACTCTGGCCACTGGGCCACTCTGCCCTGCACCAAGGGCTGCTTTACAAACTCTGGCCATTAGGCCACATGGCCCTGACCCTAGGTGCTTGAACCCTCAGAGCCCCCTAGACCAGTGGCCAGGACCCAGGTAGCGTAGTGCCACTGAAAATCAGCTTGAGTGCTGCCTTTGGCACCTGTGCCATAGGTTGTCTACCCCTGCTGTAGAACACCAGTGGAGTAAAGAATGCAAAAGTACATCTAAAACGACCAGTCAAAATAGAGGGCCTCATTTGTGAAGTGCATTACCTTTCACTGCAGGGATCTGTGTTCAATGTCTAGCTGAGATCACTTCAGAAAACTGGCTCTCAGCCCTCTTCCTGTTCTACATCTGTGTATTTTATAACTAGACCACAGCAGAGTTTTGTACTGAGTGGAAGAGAGTTGTCTAAAAGTGGCACACTGAAGACTCCAGCAGCTTTTCATTCCTGAATTATGTCTGAACAATTTCTTCTTAAAGGATCCTGTTCTACTGTTTAAATCATCCCCCCCCACACTGTACATGCTCAACAAAGTTCAATGATTCCATTTACTCAGTGATTAAACAGTGCAGTTACTTACACAAACATGTTCACATTATTCCACATTTCCCGGGTGAGCTGCTCTTGTTGTTGCTCAAGTTTTCAAGTTATTATATGCACCTCAACCATGATACAGCTATAGAACTGCATAGGAGAAATTCTCCCCTTATGGCTGCTACTTGCACATTATGAACTTAAAATGCAACAGAAGGATGATCATTCACAGCTTGGCTGTGGGGAACAGTTATTTGTATTTATATTTGAAAAGCCAGGGTAGCATTCACTAAGAATGACTCGATAGGAGCCGGTTTCTTGCACAAGACATGTACTTTCTCTCTTTTAGTAGATAAGAGATCATCAGTGTGCCAGAAAGTTACCTCCAAAGGCAGTTCCTTTCCATGTGCGACCTGTTACTAGCTGGAAGGGACGGGTAGAGATCTCCTGACCAGAAGCAGCTACTCCAACTATCACACTGACTCCCCAGCCTTTGTGACAGGCTTCCAAGGCAGCCCTCTTCAGACAGAAAGAACAAAGCTAATCACTGGTAAGAAGCATCTATTATATATTGAGGCTATATAGCCTGACAGATTTCTCCATTTTTTAAAAAACATTATTGAGTGTGTCAGCGATGCTGTACCTGGATAACAAAAAAATTCTGACAAGTATATATAATTTAACTGGTAAAATGGCAAATATTCCTACACCTTGCCCCACACTTTTGTTTTTAAAAACATGGTACATTCTCGTCTCTCACATGGAGTCTATTTCAATGGATGTTAGATTGTACTATGAAAGAACAAGCTGCTCTGTGCTGTTACTGAAAGAATTAGGAAAACACTCCACCTAGCATTACTTCCTAGCAATATTGTAATCAAGGTATTAAGCTTGTCATGTGGGAGGAAAGGTGAAAATGAAGTCATAGGAGTCTTATTTGCTAATATTTTGTTTTTCATAATTGTCTTCCATAATTATATTTGACCATAAAGGAGCTGTTTTCCACCTAAGCAGTAGGCTTGTCTTTCATTTTATAATTAGGATTGGTTCAAATGGTCTGCTCTATAAGAATTACCAGGCTACTCTCAACAGAAAAGCAAGATGATAGAATGCTCCCTTGTAAGCAGAAAGGGGCTTGTCTTTTTTTTTTAAAAGGTAACTATCCCAAGTCACAATTATACTTCCCTTTCAGTACTGCTATGTGCATGCTTACCATGACACCAACATTCCCAATGCACTCAAAAGAGTAGTCCACTCCACCATCAGTAAGCTCAACCAGCACCTCCTGTATGGGCTTCTTAAAGTTCTGAGGGCTGATGCACTCAGTGGCTCCAAACTCTTTAGCCTTGGCAAATTTATCTTTGTTGAGATCAATGCCGATGATCCGGGAAGCTCCAGCCACTTTACAGCCCATAATAACTGCTAGCCCAACTCCTCCCAATCCAAAGACTGCACAGGTTGAACCAGGTTCCACCTAACAGAGCAAGAGAAATCTGTTCAGGAGGGGGGAAAGAAAAACACCACCACACCCTTCCACATGTATGAGAAATACAGATTATTTATATAAAGAAAAATAGTGAATACCAATCCAAAATTGCAAGTCATTATCGTTCAGATGTAGGGAAGTAGGCCAGAGATTTTTCTGGTCTATGAATTGTTTTTGAAGGGCTATAATGGGCTAAGTTTACTCCTTACCCAAAAGGTGGGCAATGGCTCAGTCTTCACTAGAACAGTGGGAAGTCCTCTCCTGCCCCCAAACAAAGTGGGAGTATTTGACATATAATGGAATGGTGGCATGAGAACAGGTGGAAGCAGAGATCACTGTATCCAGGGGGATATTTAAAGCAACATTGTCAATATGTTGAAGTCTGTCCTTACTATAAGGTAACCCATAATAACCACCCACAAGCAAATCCCTGAACAATTCACGGTGGCTCTTTGCCTCCATCAAGACATGCTTCCTCTCTCTATGCCGAGTGGGACAGAACTGAGAGAAGGGAGAACACGGTTTCTGATCTCACTTTGTCTACTGAGGCTAAAGAGGTGGGAAGCCCAGGTCAATCTTCCCGTTTCCTATTAGGTCCAGCTCCCTGTCAAATTTGGCAGTGGAAGAGGAAGGAAGGAAGGAAGTGGTGAACACATGTCCCTTTGCCTACTGACTGACTGTTCCTCCCATCTTACTTTCTCCAAGCCCAGCCTTAACAGATTTTCATTACAGTATTTTATCTCCAGTTTAATGTCATGAGCCACAATTACAGGGAAGAGTGTGTGATCAGCTAGAGCCCATACCTTGGCAGTGTTGATGACAGCTCCATAGCCTGTTGAAATTCCACAGCCCAGCAGGCAAACTTTATCCAGAGGAGCTGCAGCATCAATTTTAGCCACAGAGATATCAGCCACAACCGTGTATTCAGAGAATGTGCTAGTTCCCATGAAGTGGTAAATCTGCTTCCCTTTGCAGGTGAACCTGCTGGTACCATCAGGCATCAGACCTTTTCCTTGGGTAACTCTGAAAAAACACAATACAACAAATGATAGTTAATATTGTGTCACAGAAAGTGATAGTGGAGAGTCTAGGAAGTGACTTAATTTTCACCAAGCGGTACAGTTCCTGAACAATGCATGGAGATTTAGCTACATGATTACCCCAGTGTACAAATTTTGAAGACTTAAGTAAATAGAGTGAATAAAAGTTAATGACTACAGGCCTGTTGCAATCCTTCTACTGACTTGAACAGGCTTTGGATCAGGTTCCAAGATCTCAATTCATCGAAGTTCTTAAGAATGCATTCAAGTCCTCCTGACTTCACTTTAAGTGCTTTGATGAAGCACAACCTAACAGTGCTCTGACACAGACATTCAGGAAACCACACAATGCCTAGAAACCATAACTGCTCTTTCCAACACACCCCACTCCTGCCCCACTGTAGCCTCTGTTCTTTTAGTCCCAGGGTATGCCTACGCTGCAGTCACAGGGTGTGATTTGCAATTTGTGCAGTCATACCTGAACTAGCTTTACTCTAGCTACTTTGGGTATCCTAGCCCAGACTTCAGCATGGCGTAGCTACCCAAGTAACTACTCAGAGTTCTGAGCAGGCTTCTTTACCTGCCCAGACGCAGGTATTGCCATGGCTTCACTGGTACCGGTTCCCTAGCCAGTGTTAAATCAAGCTAGCTGGGGTACATTTACATGAGCTTAAAAAAACCCCCAAAACCAACACACACAAACAGCAACAACAACAACAAAAAAACCACATCCTGCAATTGCAGTGTAGATATACCCCAAGTCTCCGCTGAGCAGCCTTTGCCAATCCCCTCACGTTGGATAGTGGTTTTGTGGTATGCATGAATGGAAACTGAGGTCATTTTTTACTTGCGTTTTAATCTGGGTGTGCTAAAATGGTAGCCACCATTACTGCTGGAGCTCTGCTGCTGGCTGAGTGGCTCTCAACCAGAGGTACATGTGGTCGTGGGGGTACACAGATGTCTTCCAGTGGTACATTAACTCATCTAGATATTGACCTAGTTTTACAACAGGCTACATAAAAAGCACTAGCAAAGTTAGCACAAACTAAAATGACACACAGACGCTGGTTTATTTATACTGTTCTATATACTATACACTGATATGTAAATACAATATTTACATTTCAATTGATTTACTTTATAATTATATGATAAAAATAAGAAGCTAAGCAATTTTTCAATAATGGTGCGCTGTGACACTTTTGTATTTTTATATTCGATTTTGTAAGCAAGTAGTTTTAAAGTGAGGTGAAACTAGGGGGTACACAAAATAAATCAGACTCCTGAAAGGGATACAGTGGTCTGGGAAGGTTGAGAGCCACTAGCTTGCCTGACTGAGATCTAAACATGCGACAACTTAGCCACGGCTAACTGAAGTGCATCACATTTTAGGATATTTTAAAGGGTAGAAAACAGACTGCAATTCTTATTTATAAAGGGAGAACTAATGTTCCTTGGGTTGAAGATATTGATCACAGCAAGTCATTTTTTTCCCCATTCAAGGGGCAATAATTTTCTATGATAAGCCACCACTTATATTCAAAATTCTGTTTGATTCATCCAAAATAGTATTCGTGGCATAGTATTACAGCCATACACAAAGAAGTGAATTTAAGTAAGACAGAAAAGGAGACAAAAAAACTACTACTAAGCCTTGAAAGGAGGAGGAAAAAATGGGTATTCCATAACAAACCTAAAACTTGCATCTTTCCAACCAAGTGACCTTGTCTCTGCATTTAATCAGAGGGTACATGACGTTAAAACAATTTGATACAAATTCAGTTAACTTTGTTACATAATTATTGTTCTGTGGTATCAAGAAAGTGAACCAACCTTATTTTTTGGCAGAGATTGGTTTTAGGGTTCAAACAGAACTTGCATTCTCCACATTGTGGGACGTACAGTGGGATGACTGTGTCACCTAGAGAACATAATGAGAGAAACATTTCATATGACTAGCTGTTTAAAAGCTGAAAGGACAGTATGTCAGAACATACACACATTTGGTAGTGGTCAAGTATAACATGGTCAATGCCATGAAATTTGAATGGGGCAATCATTCATGCAGTCTTATTTGTGCATTTGAAGACTCCAAAACGCTTACAAATATGGAATGACAAAGTGGAGGTTTTGTAAAGTGCAGTGTATAAAAAAAAACCCTGATTCATCATGTCTGAGTAGACAATCAATTTTCATCTGAAGTTAAACAAGAACAAATAGGAACAAAGCTGTAAAATCTATATGGAAAAACCAGCATATTTAGATAGCTGTTATCTCTAATCGTTCAACGGGTTAAAAACAAACTGACTTTTAGAGCACAAACTGAATTCAAATAGTTTCTTCATAAAGTATTACTTAATAATCCTGTAACCTGTTCTCTTCTGAACAGTAAACCAAGAGCACATTACTTAGGCTAGTATTGGATCACCCACAGGAAGGAAAATTTTAGGCAGGTATACCCCAACAAAAGCATTATGTCAGCTCACCAATTCTGCTTTTCAGTGGACAAGTCTGAGAAATTTATTCTAGTGAAGCAAGATTTCCAGAGAAACTAGAAAAAGCGCTTTAGAAGACCAATTGTTTTCCTACCTGGTTTTAATTTAGTTACTCCTTCCCCAACACTCTCAACAATTCCTGCTCCTTCGTGACCCAAGATCACTGGGAAACACCCCTCAGGATCAGCACCACTCAGTGTATAGGCATCTGTGTGACAGACAGCAGTGGCAACAACCTAAAGAAACATTATGATCTGAAATATTCTGGAGAATGAAGGAGAATCTAAAGAGATAACTGGTATTGAAATGTTTTTCCTGGTCAGTAATCCAAGACTAGTGCTAGAATGAATTCACGGATTCTGAAGACTTTTGTAGTACTGTAACCAAAGTGTTTTTAGCTCCGGCAACTCACAAGATATATTGGACCTGAAAAAATAATCACATTGCTTTGATCTCTGCTTGTTTCTTATTCTTTCAGTTCTGACATGAAGTTGGCAGTTGCTGGCTCAAGATCTGCTAAATCCAGTGCTCTGTGCCATTTGAAAACAATATGGTACCCCAGATTTCAAATGGGATCAATCTCCAACAGTGAAAAAAAAATCACCCCATATAGAGGGTCCATATAACATTATAAGCACCGCAACAATCCAATATAAGTTCTTAACAGAAGCCTTAAGTAGCACACAGGACCTCATGTGGACTCTTTGCACAGAGTCACATTGCATCCTATGTGTTAGGGTGGGAGACACTGCCTATTAAAAGTCATCTTAGAATCAGACGTGAAGATCTGGAGCGTGCAAGATGCTAATCACAGTGATGAGTTTAAGATCTGATCAATTAAGACCTTTAATGACTAGCACCGAATGTCTCATACAATTTGAAAAATTAAAATAAATAAATGAGGTCAGGTTTCCATGGGGATAAACATTTCTCACTCAGGTGGTTTAAAATGGCCACTGATCCATCAGAATAGCAGTGATTTTTAGGCTTTGGCCCAAGACCAAAATAAGTGTTAGGCCTTATGCCAGCAGCCATTTCATTTTATGCCATCCCAAAAACCAGACCCCACTATTTTCTTTAGAGTCCTACCTAGCTTTCAAACAAACAGATAACACAAACTATACTATAAATTCTATACTATTCTATAAATTCAAACTATACTAAAATTCTATACGATACTATAAATTCAAACTATTCTATAAATACTGTAAATTCAACATTTTTTCCTACAAGGGCAAACAAATTATTCAGCTTTATTATTTGGTCTCCCAAAGTACAAAGTGTAAAGCAAGCAATAACATTTGCTTAAGTTACCTTAATACGGACTTCATGTGCTTTTGGTGGTGCAACCTCCACCTCTTCTATAGAGAGTGGTTTACCTGCTTCCCAGGCAATAGAGGCCTTGCATTTAATCACCTAAATGAGAAAGAACAACAGTGCAATAACTCTGCTTATTTATAATAATTCTTGTTCACTGGAGGGAACAAACAAGAGGCTACTAATTTTTGGAAGTAATCCCAGATATGAAGTTATGGGTCAGATCCTACCCTCAGGTCCCAATGACTTTAGAACAAAGTGACAGTTGTCCTACATTTGCTTTCAGGAACTAAGGGCTAGGCTACCCGCGGATCTGGCAGGTAGTATAGCTGTACCCTTAAACAAGAACCATCAAGAGCTGGACTATAAGTGTTATTTTAGTACTTTGAAGACAATCTGTTGTGGTAATGGGGAGAGGGTCATATGAAAAATGTTAGATAATGCTAGTGACATTTTAAAATAAACAGTTAGCATTTATGTGAGGCACAAGGTGTTTTTTTGCAGCGAGTACCAGCAATACACACAATCAAGATTACAAAACTTGGAAAATTTAGTTAAGTCATTTGTCTCACATAAGAGTTTGGATCAACAGAGAGGTCAGTCTGTTGCCCCACACCCAGCCTGCTCCCATTGTGGCTCTCTACAGCAGACTATATGTGGCCAGCACAGAGAATCTTTATGCAATGCATAGGGGATGCACAGATACTTGTGTGTGACCACTCTGCCAGCAGAACTGCCCACAACCAAGGCTCTGTGTAGACTTCAGCATCACACATTAATTTCATCCTAAAACCAAACTGCATTTATCTATCTACGGACGCTCACTTTTTCAATCAAGAAGAGTAGAAACACTCTGAAGATAAACAGAACTTAGATTCTTGAAAAAACATTTTTTTGAATCAATGGCTCCAATTCAGCTTCCAGCTACAGGGATGCACTTCCAGCTGAGGAAATCATCAGGCAGAATTGGGTCATGTGAGAACAAACGATCCGGATTGCTCTTAATTTCCTTTTTCTCAAAGTCTGGTGTGCTTCACTTCCATTGTCTGAGGAGCTATGGAAAAATCTTATGCTGGTAGTACATCTGTTAACCTAAATTATTCTCCTTTTTAACCACACAAGGTAGGATCTTTTTCAGTGAAATGCTACACGCAATAGCTTGCCACAGTGGCCTGTTTTAATGAATTTTGAAGCTGAATTTAAGGCCTTGTCTACACAGGGAAATTGACTGGCATACCTCTAACTATTGCTTTGTGAGCAGAGTAATTATACCAAAACTGAGTGCCAACATAGGGTAGCTATTCCAAAATCTTTACCTTGTACTGGAATAACCGTAACAATCAATTTCCCCCAAGCATAAAAGGCCTTTGTTACTTCTTTCCTAGCCCTTTTCACAAACTTAAGGCTAGTTTATTTTGCATTATTGTCTGTATGCATATAATAAATGTGATATATTAACTTTGGGAAAGCAGCTGCATAGAAGCCAGCAAGTTACACTGCTTTGCACTTGGAGGACCATGACTAAACTTCTGAAAGTTTGCCAGGAAATTTAGTCAATTTGTAGGGATCAAAGTACAAGAGGAATTGTCAACCTGTAAATAACTTGGAAGATTTCAATTGAACCTTTTTCCACATTATGAAAACTGATTCATTCTCTCAAATTAAATGTGAGCACTTAAGAGTAAATGTTTTCAAAATGTGCATGGGTATTGGTTATTTAAATAAAGAGATGGCTTAAAAATAAAAGTTATAGAATAGACTTAGACCTTCCTAGTTGGCTGTGAACATTCAAACAAACATTACATCTCTTAAATTTACAATAAAAAAAGTAGAAGTTCCTAGTTTTCCCTACACAAATACCTCTAAAAATAAAAAGCAAAAAAAAGGATAAGACAGCTCAACAGATATGACAAGAGGTTGCAGAAAGCTCATTCCAAGTACCTGTCAGTCTATAGCAGGGGTAAGCAACCTATAGCATGAGTGCCAAAGGCGGCATGCGAGCTGATTTTCAGTGGCACTCACACTGCCTGGGTCCTGGCCACCGGTCCCGGGGAGGTCGGCATTTTAATTTAATATTAAATGAAGCTTCTTAAATATTTTACAAACCTTATTTACTTTACATACAACAACAGTTTAATTATATACTACAGATTTATAGAAAAAGACCTGAAAATGTTAAAATGTATTACTGGCACACGAAACATTAAATCAGAGTGAATAAACATCACTTCTGAAAGGTTGCCGACCCCTGGTCTTCAGCATGCTGTTCAGCCTAAAAGTGTAGCCTTTACAGAGGAGGCTTGAAATAATAGGTAGTTAATGTTTATCCAAGCTCCTGGAATATTCAAAAGTGAAATTAGGGTATCAGTGTGTTATCAAGAAATTATTAGGCTGAAATTTAATTTTCTGTTGCTTCATTGAGAGGTCCGAAGACAACATTTGAAAAAGGTTATTTGCAGTATTTTTCTTGTTCTTTATTACAGATATTAGTATCAAAACAGTATATCTGTTAATTCAGTCAAGCTAGCCCTCCAAACACACAATCATCTTTGGCTTGTGCCATTACAACTGAGCCCACTACAACAGTTGTAGAAGTTCCATCTTATCTTGGAACAGTTGGTAGGTAGGACAAGCGTTCACTGTCTGGGCAATCATTTCATTGTGTGGCCTACTCAGACTGGTGATGTAGAATGCAGTTGAGGGGAAGAAGCAGTGTGTAGAGTTAGACTCCCAAAAGATTCTGAAATACTTATGTGAAACAGCCAACTCATTGTCACTGGGTGAACAGTACCTGCTGACCTGATAGCTGTAGAGCAGCAGTTTTTGAGCTGTGGGTCAGGACCCCAATTTGGGTCACGATCCCATTTCATGGGGTCGCCAGGGCTGCCTTAGACTTGCTGAGGCCTGGAGCTGAAGCTCAAGCCCCACCACATGGGGCTGATGCCCTTGGGCTTCAGCTTTGGCACCCTCATCCAGGGAGCAGGGCTTGTGCAGGCTCAGACTTCAGCCCCCTCTCCTGGAGTCCTGTAGTAATGTTTGTTGTCAGGGGCAGGAGGGGTGTCTCAGTGCAATGAAGTTTGAGAACTAGATCGATAAACCAGTCCTTTTCACAGCACCCACACAGGGACAAACAGGCAGATGATAGTAACAAATTTCCCAACTAATTATGTACCCAGCCATCCAGACTGATGTACACGTTTACCCCCTGGGGGCAAACACATTTATAATGATCATCCTTCTTCTTAGGGTGGATAGTGCTCCCTGATCGTATCTGCAGAAAGCTGCTTGTCATTACACCCACATTCCTGCAAACACATGAATAACTTTATGCACGTATGCCATGCAAGTCTACTGCAGTCACTGGGACTCCAGATCACAAGCTCTTTGGGACAGGCCCATGGCTTTGTACACAGCACTTAGCACCCATGATTCTCACTGGGGTCTTTGCACGCCACCACAGCAGGAGCGATGGATAATAAATTCCATGCTGTGCGCTAAACGATGGTGTGTGCTTGCACCGCCAAGCTTAAGAAAAACCAACAGTGCAATTTAACCTCAGGCGGTGGATCCTAGGGATGGGCATCCTCGATGGTCAGATTCCCGTACTGTGATCGAAGGAGAACACCTGCTTGCCCTAAAACCCCGGGCAACGCCAGCCCCAGCGCCTGCTGGGCGTGCGGCTCAGAAGAGCACCGCGGTCGCATGAGAGCAGCCAGGCGCCCAGCTAGCGAGGCAGCACGCGGCCCTCCTGCACTGCCCGGCAGCCTCCCTCCGCGCTGCCCGCCCGCTCGAGCCCCCCCTGTGCCCGGAGCTGCCCGGGCAGCGCTCGCGCTCCCGGGGAACGTTCCACGCCCCTTACCCCGCTCGCCATGGGCCCCGCGCTCCGTCCTGCCCCGCAGCCCTGCCGAGCGCGCTCCGCAAAGGGGCCGCCCGAGCCGGTGCGTGCGCACGCGCGCTGGAGCCGCCTCTTCAGGGCCGGCCCACGGGCTGCTACTTCCCCTCCGGGCGGGGACTGAACCGTCCCTCCCCCGGCGAGGCGCGGGACTGCCCGTTTGCTGGCAGCGGTCGCCCCAGAGCGGTGATAAGAAGCGTCAGGCGATGCACGGGCCCCGCCAAGTGTCTCTGGGTTTGAAACGTCCGCGGGGACCGGACGCTAAAAAGTTTCCCGCGGGAGGAGGGGAAACGTGACCCCGCCCCCGTTTGTCCCTGAGCCGCGGGGCTGTCGGTGTAAGTGTGCGGTTGTGCATCAGAGACAGAGCTCGGACCTACAAGCACCCGACGGGGAACGCGCCCCGGGCGCTGTGCGCACACGCGAGAGGCGTTCAAAGGGCCCGGGGACTCTTCCTGGCGAAGAACATCCAGGCTTCTCCACGGGGGAAGGGTCTGCGGGACCGGGGAAAACTTGGAAATCCAGTGACCCGCACTGGCCAAAACAGCGGTGCGGCGGCAGACGCTACAAGCTGGTCCCGCCCCTGCAGCGTGCTCCATGCAGAGCCCTCCTGCACCTACCGGGCCCCGCCTTGTGGGGGAGGGTGCCTGGTAGGATGACTGCCTTGAAGTGCGTAGGTAATAATGAATAACACAGAGCGCTGTTCCAGCAGTGGGATTGGACAAGCACCTGCCGGTCTGTAGAGTAAGATTACCCTCCCCCATCGCATTCTCCATACCCCCCATATCAAGATTCAGTAGTTTCTCAAACTGACTTTTTTTAAAAAAAGTTGCATTGAGAGAAGGAGATTTATGCGTTATGTATAAAGAGCCAGGAGTACTTGTAGCACCTTAGAGACTAACCAGTTTATTTGGGCATGAGCTTTCCTGAAAGCTTGTGTCCAAATAATTTGATATTCTCTAAGGTGCCACAAGTACTTCTCGTTCTTTTCTGAAACCTGCTTTATGTATGTCTCTTTCCTGTTTATTACCCAGGTTGTTTGCATGTAAATAGGTTGCTGTTACTTGGGAGTTCCCTCAGGGTTGCCACCCATTGTGAATTTTATATCATGTTGCACCATTGTTCTTCAGAGTTGGTGCAGTGAAGGGCAGGGGCTCTACGTATCATCAGGGTCTTTGCGTGTGTCGTTATTTGTGTGGTCACGTGATTGTGACAATTTCACTACTTTGAGATTGTCTCACGATACCGTGATACAAGCATGCTTTTGCATTACATAGCTTTTCATTACCCCTCTGCATAAAGCCCTAGTCCCTTTTTTGTGACATCACAGCTGCTCCTCACTCAGATATTATTTCATTCATATAATACCTATTCTAAACTGGTCTGAGAGAACCCTACCCTATCCTTATTTAAGTCTGTCCTCAAGATTTCACCCCCCACATGACCTCTACGAGATTGGTAGCTTATATGCCTGCAAAGCCATGGGTAGAACTGAGGCGTTCTTTTATTTTTTTAATATAGAGAATGTGTATGTCGCAAATTGTTACATCAGAGAGAGATTTACTGGGCTATATAGTTAATATTAGATAAGATGAGGATTCACCCCCCCCCCCCCATATACTGTGTGTCACTCTCCTCTCCCTATTTTGGTTTCTTTTTTGACTAGCAAAATGCAGTACTAGATATATGGGTATTTATATCAACCTGGCCTTCCAACGCCTCCCTGAACACCACTGTCCTAAAGTAACTAAAAGTATCAAATTGGTTATAGATCCTGGACAAGTCTTATGTATTTCCTGGGAAGGCAGGATCCTCCAGACTTTATTATTTATCCCAACCTACCTATCCAAACAGCTCTTTCTGTCCATGTTGAACATAAATTTCCAGGATCAGAGTTAAAGTTTCTTTAGATTGGGGAGGTGGGGAAGAATTGTACAGCCATAATATGCCTGGCCATATGCCACTCCCTTAAAAGTGGGATGGCCCTACTTCACATTTCTTCTTGGACCTCTAGACTCACCTTTTTTAAAGTCTGGTTCCGTATCTTAGTAAGCTCTGCCTGGTTAGATCTGGAATTGAAAAGTGCTTACAATTTGTCTGTTGGTGGGATGGCCAGGAGCATCAGAAACTCCTCAACTCCCATCAAGGTACATGATCAGGCTTCATACTACACCAAAAGGCGAATATCAGACTCTCCGTTATTCCTATATGGCATTATCAACAATTACTCCTTCCTTAGAAAATGAGTTTTTTGGGGAGAGGGAGAATGGGTGGGGAGATGAACAGGTAGAGACTTTGAACTTTTTACCAACGGTAATTCTGATCCAGCAAGTTGTTCCATGCAAGTGGACCCTTGGAAGGGACTACTTGTATAACTGGGGTCTGTATTTTAATGAGAAGCTAGGAGCCAGGAACTCCTGAATTATAATTTCAACTCTCCTATGTTAACTTACTTCACAGGGGAGTTGGGAGGACAATGTTTGTATAGAACTTTGAAAAATTAAAAAGTATAGAATGATAGTACTTATTTATTTCTGTTGAGTAAAACAGGTTGAAAAATGAAAATAATTTTGATATATTTTAAGGAAGTATACTAAATTGACCTACATTTAGGTTTTTCCCACAAGATTTAATGGAATTAAAAAAATCAAAATTTCTGTCAAATACATAGAAGATGGTATTGAAATAGGTATTGACATTTTTGGTTTCAAAGGGAAAACCGTAGTTATGATTTCAGTAACGTTAAAGCAGAATAAATTTCCAAATGAATTGACTGTGACAGTCAGATGTGCTGATCTCTTGATATAAGCCAGTACAAGGTTGCTTTTAAAGTTTTGCATTAGAGTAGCATGAGGCTGGGGTGTTTGTTAGGCCTGGTCTACACTACAATTTAATGTCGACTTTAATGCCATTAAATAGACATAACCCTGCACCCGTCCACACACAGTAGCCATTTAAGTCGATTTAAAGGGCCCTCAAAATCAATTTCTGTACTCCACCAAAACCAAGGGAGTAATGCTTAAATCGACGTCTCTGGGTCGACTGTGGCTTAGTGTGGACGCATGCAGACTTTACTGGCCTCCGGGAGCTGTCCCACAGTGCTCCATTGTGACCGCTCTGGACAGCACTCACAATGCTCCTCTGTGACCGCTCTGCACAGCAGTCTCAACTCGCTGCTCTGGCCAGGTAGACAGGAAATGCCCCGGGAACATTTGAATTTCATTTCCTGTTTGGCAGATCACCTGCACAGGACACTCACCATGCAGAGCTCCTCAGCACAAAGCACCATGCAGAGCTCATCAGCACAGGAGACCAACCAGCGCGAAAGAGCTAGGTAAGGGGGTTGGGAGGAAGAGAAAACGCTGGAGGCTGGTTGTGTTGGGGGCATGTGTGTGTTTGTGGGGGGGAGAGGAACCTCCATGAGAGCAGCAGCTTGGGTTGGGGCTGCTTGTGTTGGGGGCATGTGTGTGTTTGTGGGGGGGAGAGAAACCTCCATGAGAGCAGCAGCTTGGGCTGGGGACTGCTTGTGTTGCAGCAGCAGGGAGCCACGCAGTGTGGGGGTTTACTGTGGGTTGTGATGCTGTAGCAGGGAAGCTCCATGAGACCAACAGGGTAAGGGGGTTGGGAGGAAGAGAAAACGCTGGGGGCTGCTTGTGTTGGGGGCATGTGTGTGTTTGTGGGGGGGGGAGAGAAACCTCCATGGGAGCAGCAGCTTGGGCTGGGGGCTGCTTGTGTTGCAGCAGCAGGGAGCCACGCGGTGTGGGGGTGCTTACTGTGGGAAAGGAGAGCATTGTTGTAAAGAATGTGGATCAAACTGAAAGAATGTGGCTTACCTGCATGGTGGTTTCTGTTGCCTGGCCCTGGGAGAGAGTGCCTGATGTGATGTCTGTACAGGAAAGCTACAGGCACTCAATTTAAGGTGCAAAATGCGACCTTGTACAGAAAGCATATGTAGTCTGTGAATACTTTGTTTCATCGTGAAAGACTGTTCCCATTGTTCTGGAGAATGTATATCTATCTTATAACCTTTTTCCTTCTTTCCTCCTACAGCCAGCATGATCCCCCCCTTCCCCTCCGCTAACATCCCCTTCGGAGAGGCTAGCGCAGATGAGAAGGAGAAGGAAGTGTACAAGAGAAGATTTGTTTGCCGAGCTCATGAATTTCTCCCACAGTGAGGCAGCTCGAAACAAAGCATGGAGAGAAAAATTTTTAGAGTCCCAGAGCACATCCAGGGCAGCAGTAGCAGCATGGGAGGAGAGATGGCAGGAGCAGGAGGAGAGATGGCAGGAGCGGGAAGAAAGGAGGATGGAAGCAATGATGCGGATAATGGAGGATCAGAGTGACATGCTCCGGTGTCTGGTGGAGCTTCATCAGGACCAAAGATTGCCCCTGCAGCCCCTGTGTAACCACCTCCCCTCCTCCCCAAGTTCCATTTCCTCCCCACCCAGATGCGGGGTGAGAACGCGGGGGGGGGGGGGGAGGCTCTGGGAACCGACCCACTCTACCCCACAATACAACACAAGCAGCATGCGGCTCAGTTTATCAGAAAAGTTTTAAAAATGTGCTGTGTCTTTCTCCCCACCTTCCCCCATCCACCACACCAACTGGTTTTCCTCCTCACCCACCCCTTCTGGGTTATCTTGCCAGTCTTCCCCTTTGTTTGTGAAGAATCATTAAAGAATGCATGCTTTTTAAAAAAGAGACTTTATTTACTCCGCAAATGGGGGGGAAGGGAATAAGGATGGTGGGAGGCTTATCGCAGAGCAGAGCAAGGGTTTTCAACAGCTCTGGAGGGTGGGAGGCTTATCGCAGAGCAAGGGAGCGGGTTTTCAACAGCATTTTGGCCAGTCACAAAACTGTTTTTCAAGGCTTCTCTGAGGCGCAGCGCTTCCTGGTGTGCTCTTGTACTTGCCCTGGTGTCTGGCTGCTCGTAAGTAGCGGACAGGACATTTGCCTCTGCCTCCCACCCCGCCATAAACGTCTCCCCCTTGCTCTCACAGAGATTGTGGAGCACGCAGCAAACAGCAATAACAATGGGCACATTTCTTTCGCTGAGGTCTGAGCGAGTAAGTAGGATTCTCCACCTGGCCTTCAGACGGCCAAATGCGCACTACACAACCATTCTGCACTTGCTCAGCCTATAGTTGAACAGCTCCTGACTCTTGTCCAGGGATCCTGTGTATGGCTTCATAAGCCAGGGCATTAAGGGGTAGGCTGGGTCTCCAAGGATAACGATCGGCATTTCAACACCCCCCACAGTAATTTTCTGGTCTGGGAAGAAAGTCCCTTCCGTCAGCTGTCTATACAGCTTAGAGTTCCTGAACACACGAGCGTCATGAACCTTTCCCGGCCATCCCACGCACATGTTGGTGAAACGTCCCTTGTGGTCAACCAGTGCTTGCATGACCATTGAACAATACCCCTTGCGGTTTCTGTACTCTGCGCCCTCGTTGTCTGGTGCCAAGATAGGGATATGAGTGCCATCTATAGCCCCCCCACAGTTAGGAAATCCCAGTGTGGCAAAGCCATCTACTATAGCCTGCATGTTTCCCAGACACACAACCCTGGATAGCAGCAGATCAATGATTGCCCTGGATACTTGCATCACAGCAGCCCCCACTGTAGATTTACCCACTCCAAATTGATTCACGACTGACCGGTAGCTGTCTGGCGTTGCAAGCTTCCAGAGGGCTATCGCCACTCGCTTCTGAACTGTGAGGGCTGCTCTCATTTTGGTATTCTCGTGCTGGAGGGCAGGGGAAAGCAAGTCAGAAAGTTCCATGAACGTGCCCTTTCTCATGCGAAAGTTTCTGAGCCACTACGAGTCATCCCAGACCCGCAGCACTATGCGATCCCACCAGTCAGTGCTTGTTTCCCTGGCCCAGATTCAGCGTTCCGGAGCACGAGCCTGCCCCATGGCCACCAAAATTGCCAGGTTGTCGGGCTCCTTATTTTCAAAAACGTCAGTGTCCATGTCCATGTCCTCATCACTGGCGTCACTCTCCTGATAGCACAGTTGTCTCCTGATCGCCTTCTTGTGCATACGATGCAGCATAAAGTCCACAACAATGCGCGAGGTATTCACAACGGCCATTACTGCAGCGGTTACCTGAGCAGGCTCCATGCTTTCACTGCTATGGCATCAGCTCAGGCAGCAAAAGCGCGCAACATGACTGTTTGCAGTTGCTTTCACAGCGGGAGGGGCACTGTGGGTTGGGTGGGTTTGGGAAGGGAGAAAGCTCAAAATGGCATCTGCTGGGACTCAGGGACCTGTGGGATAGCTACCCACAGTGCACCACTCGAAATGGTGCCTGCTGGGACTCCGGGAACTGTGGGATAGGTACCCACAGTGCACCACTCGCTATGTCGACGCTTCCCACTGTAGTGTGGACGAACACTGCTGACTTGCTGTGTTTAGAGTGGACACACAAAATCGATTTTATACAGTCTGCTTTACAAAATCGACTTTAACAAAATCGACATAAGTTTGTAGTGTAGACATACCCTTAGAGATGGAAGTCAGTGCTTCATTGATGTGTGTTGGTGACAGGGAAAGCTAGAGTATTTCCCCATAACTTCTTATTTTCATGCTTTTAAGGTTTTGGATAGTTGGCATATGTCCCGATGAACCTTAACTGCACAACCAAACACATTTTTGTTTGTTCTAATGTTTATGTGGGTCCATTTTCTATGATTTGCCACCTCATAAATTATACTTACTATTGCTATAACTTTTTGCATTAGATTTTTGGTGTTTTTTTAAAAAAAGAAACTCAGTAAAGGCTGGTCTTTCTCAGGTCAATTTTGGGTACATTACTCGAGTGAAACACTAACCATCCAGGGAGAAATTCAAAAAGGCTGGTCTTTCTCAGGTCAATTTTGGGTACATTATCTGAGTGAAACACTAACCATCCAGGGAGAAATTCAAAAAAGCTGGTCTTTCTCAGGTCAATTTTGGGTACATTACCTGAGTGAAACACTAACCATCTAGGGAGAAATGCAAAGTCCACACTAGGGTTATAGGCAACAAAACCATACCCCACTTGAATTGAAGCCATGCTTTTCCTCCCAGTGGAGATGAATTCATATATATCTTAAAGGTCTTTGCTAGTCCTTTAAATATGATTTTTGTTCATCCAGAAACCAAAGAAATTTTAGAAACTGAACATGATCTGGGGAACTCTACCATTCGATATTGACAACCTGTGTTTTATCCAAGGCCCTGACCCCCATCAGTGGTCAATATGATGTACTGTAAAAGCAACTTATATTTGATGAAAGGTTAGCAAAACTCTTACTGGCTCAGAAGGAGAGGATTAGGGAGTTTCATATATTTTTATACACAAAGACCTGGGAGATGCTAGTAATCGAATAAGTCTATTAGAAACAAATTGCAGTTTGTTTGTAATATGAAAAAAATCAAATTACCCCTGCATCTTAAGAAAATTAAACAATAACAAATTGTACCAGAGAGAAAATAAAATAAAATGAGCAGTAGAGGTCACTGTAATAACTTGTGTGAAACATTAATTTAATTGCATATTTCCTCCCAGGAGCACTTATACAATTCTTAAAACTGAAAAGTTTTTTTAAAAAAATAATTTCGTAGTGATAAAGTCCAGTGAGAAAGAGTGGTGTTTGTAATAGTAATATTTATTTTTATCTAGTTTTATATAGTTGTTACTTTTATGACAGGGAGCTATATAAAACAAAACTGGTTAGATTCAGTCAAATTTGCAAAACTCTACAGTAATATTCAATGGTATGGAGATTAGAATTCATTTATTTATAACAGAGAGGTGAGATGTTAATGTGTTAGTTAATATTTTAAGCCTCGGTCCCAGAAGAACTTATGCACATGCTTAAATGTGAATTGAATAAATCAATTGCCCTGAACTGAATTTTTCAACAGAACCAGTACAAGGGCTTCGGTGCTGGAGCAAGTTTTGTAGTGGGAATACTGAAAGCTAACAAAGGTGTTAACACTGTATATGATGGAAGTTCCTATTATTACTTAGAGCCGGGTGTGATTCCGTATCTCCAACACCAGTAGTTCCAGTGGCCCTGCATTGGTGAAGAGTTAAGGATGTACATAGAGTTTGCAGGATCAGTGCCATTGATGTTATTTAAACATTTGTCATAAAAAAGAGGTCCTGGATATTTCCTCTGTAACTTTCACTGGTGGCTTGCCCAAAAAGGGAAATTTTATCAGGGCCTGGTTACACCTGCAGATGTAGAGCACTGTGAGTTAAACCAGCCCTCGGAGACTGCAGCAGGGAAAGCGTTGCAGTGTCTTCACACTGTCAGCTGCAAGTGCAGTGGCATGGCCACATTTGTGGCACTTGCAGCAGCATAGGGAGCAGTGCATTATGGGCAGCTATCCCACGAGCACCTCTTCCCATTCTGGAGCTGTGGCTTGTGGAAAAGGAGTGTGTGGGAGGGGGAGTGTGGTGCATTCTCAGTCCTGTCCCAGTGCCCCATGATGCATTGCTTAACATCCCATCAGTCCCTGTGCTTCCATACACATTTGGCGCCATCTTTCAATGTTTTTTGTACTGCGTGCTCTGTCTTGCATTTTGGTCTGTGGGAATGGAGCTCAAACTGCTGAGGAATATGCTGACGACTCTCGCCAGCACGTCACGTTTGGCAGTTGAGTTACTCCTTAAGCTACAAAAGTGACAGTGAGGATTCTGACGATGATGTCAACTTGCATCATGCAGACAACACGAGATTGCTTGTGGCATTCATGGATATGCTCCCCACCATGGAATGTCGCTTTTGGGCTCGGGAAACAAGCAATGAGTAGTAGGAACACATTATCATGCAAGTCTGGGATGATGAGTAGTGGCTGCAGAACTTTCAGATGAGGAAAGCCACTTTCATGGAACTGTGTGCTGAGCTTGCCTCAACCCTGTGGCACAAGGACACAAGGTTGAGAGCTGCTCTGCCGGTGGAGAAGTGGGTGGTTATTGCAATCTGGAAGCTGGCAACTCCAGACAGCTACCGATCAGTCGCTAACCAGTTTGGAATGGGAAAGTCGACCGTTGGAATCATGTTGATGCAACTTTGCAAGGCCATTAATCGCATCCTGCTCAGAAGAACCGTGACTCTGGGCAATGTGCATGACATTGTGGCTGGCTTTGCGCAAATGAGTTTCCCTCACTGCGGAGGGGCGATAGATGAGGCACATATTCCAGTTCTGGCAGCAGATCACCTACCCTCTGAATATGTAAATCGGAAGGGGTATTTATCTATGATTCTCCAGGTGCTTGTGGATCACTGTGGGTGTTTCATGGACATTAACACAGGCTGGTCCGGATAAGTGCATGACACATGCATCTTTTGGAACCACTGGCCTGTTCAGAAAGCTGCAAGCTGGGACTTTCTTCCCAGACCAGAAGGTCGCCATAGGGGAAGTTGAAATGTGATCCATGGAGACCCTGCTTACCCTTTAATTCCATGGCTCATGAAATCCTACACAGGGAACCTTGACAGCAACAAGGAGCAGTTTAACAACAGGCTGAGTCAGTGCAGAATGACAGTTGAGTGTGCTTTTGGCTGTTTAAAGGGTCGTTGGTGCTGTCTGTATGGGAAGCTGGACTTGGCCGACCACAGCATCCCCACGGTTATAGCCGCATGCTGTACCCTCCATAACATTTGTGAAAAGAAGGGTGAAAGCTTCATTCAGGCATGGAGGTTCAACACCTGGAGGCTGAATTTGAACAGCCAGAGACCAGGGCTATTAGAGGGGCCCAGCACAGAGTTGCAAGGATTAGGGATGCCTTGAGGGGGCAATTTGATTCTGAAAGCCACGAATAATGTTTGGTGCCCTGCACGGGAGTGAAGAACAATGGTTCCAATGCTAGTAGGCATCTGTGTTTGCTACGTATGATGAACTGACTGCAGTGCCTGTTGCTTTCTTGGGGTATGGTATCTTTTACTTAATGCAATAAAGAATGTTTTCAAAGCCAAAAAAATCATTTATTGAAAAGAAACACAACTTCTGGGGAAACAGAAAGGGCGTGGCACATCTGTGCTTTGTGGGAGAAGCGAAAGGGGTGGGGTGGGGAACAGGACAATCACAGATTTGCATATGTCCTGTTATCATATTCAGCCTTCCTGTCTGGAGTGTCACTCAATGAGTGCTGCACTTCAGGTTGGCTAAAATGCATGGTGATGGGGGTTGAGTGCAGTGGGTAAGGGTCATAGTTTCCAGGGCTGGGTGGTGAAGCTACAGGTGTTGGAGGAAGCTGGTGGCAGTAAGAAACCTGATGTTGGGGGAAGTGGGTTGGCGGTGACATGAGGGCACAAAGGAAAGAGTTTTGGGACAAGGGATGTGGGGCAGGAAGGAGGGCACACAGATGTGCTCCATCTGCAGTGTTCTGAGCGCCTGTCTTGAGTCCGCTTGGCACTCCATAATGCTTATAATCCGCTCCGTGCTTTGGTGCTGGCAATCCACATTCTGCTGCCGGAGTCTCCTTTCACTCTCCTACCACTCCTATACTTTTTGATTTTCAGTAAGAGTCTGCTGCATGACTTCTTTTGTTCTTTGCGTATGCTTTCTGATTCTTTAGAGTCTTTCAGCCATTGATAACAAGGACGTTTGGGATCTCAAGGTTGCATGTGTAAAGCCAAAATGCAACACTGAACAGAGGCAGCATCGTTCACACTAGACAGAGCAATGATTCGGCCGTACTTAAAAGACAAGTACAGTGTACACAATAGCAGAAAGTGCCGGTCCCAAAATGAGTGCACATAACCCACAGGAGCCCCAAAATGGTGAGTAAGCACAGGGCAGGGCCATACTGTTCTCTGGGGTTCTGTGCCTTGGGGAGAGCCAACAGCTGCAGGGGGCACCTACACTGAAATTATCCGAACATTTTCCACATGAGTTCATCCTGGAAGATATCTTGCTGCTGAAAGTGACCGGGAAAGCAAGGGGGAGGGTCTTCTACTACAATGCGGCTTCTGCCCTGGTCCTTATGCTGCTTGCCTGTGTGCAGCAGTGGTGCCCCCCACCTCTCATGGCACAGTGGCATGGACATGTTAGCCTCTCCCAAGATCCTGTGCAACTTCTGGGTGAGACCTTTGAAGAGATCACTGAGGCCGATTACCGCGATGTGAGAGAGCACATCAGTGCCCTATTCCGCATCTAGCCATGCATGCAGCCCTGACCTTTTTCTGCAACCCTCCTCGCCACAAGAGCCCACACCGAACAACTACCTTCTCAAAATAAAAGCCACTTACTGGATACTTCCTCTGCTGTTTGTTCTTCCCCAAGCACTTTCCGCTGCAATTGGCTACCTTCCTCCTGGCTTTAAAACAGCTCCTGGCTGCATGCATCTAGGGATGCCAGGCCGTCCTCTGGCTCTGGGTCCCCCTCCTTCTGCGCACCCTGGCTTCCACTTTCCTCCTCTTGCCTTATTGATCTCTGTGCTGCTATGGCTTCTAAAGCATCTGTGGTGGGCTTTGGAGTGGAGCGGGGGTCGCCCGCAAGTATCGCATCCGGTTCTTTGTAGAAACGGCAGGTCATGGGGGCAGTACCAGAGCAGTGGTTTGCAGTAGGCATTCTGCAGCTCCTTCACTTTAACTCTGCACTGCACTGCCTCCTGGTCATGGCCCCTTTCCATCATGTCCCTTGATATCTGCCCAGAGGTATCATAATTCCTACGGCTGGAACGCAGCTAGGACTGGACAGCTTCCTCCCCTCAAACACTGATGAGGTCCAGCACCTCGCCATTGCTCCATACTTGGCATTGCTTGGCATGTGGAGGCATGGTCACCTGGAAAGATGCGCTGAGAGCACTCCACACCTGGCTGAGCAAACAGGAAGGGGAATTTCAAAATTCCCAGAGAATTTAAAGGGCAGTGTGACTGGCTGGGATCACAGAAACCCCCTTAAAAGCTGCCACCCGATATGCCAAGGCTACTCCTGCCTCTGTTTTCCTGCCCAAACAGCTTAGGACCTCAGTACTCTGCCTGGTTTTGCATCCCTCCAGAGTAACAAGCAGGATATGAAGACTGAAGACCCATCCTTGCTGTGGATGTTTGTATTCCAGAGACTTGATTTGAACCTGCAGTTTATTCTACCACTGATGCAAGCCTGAACCAAGAACTTTGCCATTATTGTGTGTAATTGATTTCTTTTAACCATTTCAAACTCTCACCTATAACTTTTTCCTTTCATAAATCTTTAGATTTTAAATTTTAAAGGATTGGCAACAACATGATTTATGGGTAAGATCTGATTTGTATACTGATGGGGTTCTAGACTCTAGAGGCTTGATCCCTTGGGATTAGGAGGACCTTTTTCTTTTATTGGGGTCTTTGTTTTCATAACCATTTGTCCCTGGAACGAGTGGCTGCTGGTGGTGATACTGGAAAACTGGAGTGTCTAAGGGAATTGCTTGTATGACTTGTGGTTAGCCAGTGGGGCAAAACCAGTCTTTTCTGTTTGGCTGGTTTGGTTTGCCTTAGAGGTGGAGAAACCCCAGCCTAGGGCTGTAGCTGCCTGTTTGAAGCAGTTTGTCCTGACTTGGCACACTCAGTTGGGTGCCTCAGGCGGGTCTGACGGTTGGTCACCTGAAGCCAGGGCAGTAAAGTTCAAAGTGATGACTAGAGTGGCTAGAACAGGCATTGTGGGACACATCTGGAGGCCGTTCAGAGCGCATTAATAGACTAGGGCGTCCACACTGGAGCTGCGGCAATCCAGCCATGGCGCAACAAGCTTTATGCTTCTCGTGGAGGTGGATTACCAGGGATGCTCCAGCTGTGGAGTCAGAGCGCTTTATGTGCCTTGCCAATGTGGACACTTCAGGAGTTAGGGCGCCCGGGGCTGATTTAGTGCACTCTAACTTGCAAGTGTAGACAAAGCCTTAGTTATACCAATATAATTAAACTGGTATAGTTAAACCAATACAAGAATACCAGTATAAACCCCTGTGTAGACACTCTTATTCCAGGATAAGAGTGACTTTTTTGGTTCTGTTTGCACAGCTTCCCAAGTGATACAAGCTAAACCAAAAATAGCCCTTTTCCTTTGGAATAAAAGGGTTTACACAGGTTTATACTGATATAACACCATTGGTTTAAATGCACACCTTAGCTTATACTGGTATAGCTTTCCCACATAGACACAGTATTGCCAATGCTCGTGAATTTATCATGACACACATGATTGTGCCCCTCTGGTGCAGGAGCACTTGTGATGATGCAAAGAGCTCCTGCACCCAGGCAGTAATTTTGGAGATGGTGACTGCATGTACCACTCTCCTCTTCCCAGCAGCTGCTGGCTCTCTCCCCCATCCTGGTCTCAGGTATCTGCTGTTCTGACTCCACCCCCCCACCCCCACCACCACTTCAACAGGAGAGACTCTCCTCCAGAATGCCTATTAGCTCAGTGGTTATGGCACTCTCCTGTGAGAGGGGAGACCCAGGCTTAAGTCCCTGCTCCAGACCTGGCAGAAAAAGGGATTTGAAAGCAGGCCTCCTGCATCTCAGGTGAATGCCCTAACTGCTGGATTATTGGTTATAATAGAGTGGGTGTCTCTGTCTCTCAATCTGTGGGTCTTTTTTTCCCTCTGGGAGAAAGGCCTGGCTTGGCTTAGGCAGCCAATTCCAGAAGGTTCATGAATGTGGTGTGACAAAGCTCCAAGTTTGTACTTGTGGGTCCTGCGCTTCCTGGCAGATTGAGGGCTGAAACTCATCTAGGCCCCGGAGTGACCTCCCTTTCTCAGTATAACTGGCAAGAGTCACCGCCTAGTGAGTTGCCTTCATCACAGGCCAGTATGGAAGATGGAAGGGTGGGGGGGAGCCCGGGCCCGCCCTCTACTCCGGACTCCAGCCCAGGGACCCTAATACTATCAGCTAAGATGGCTGACCTTTTAGGCACAAAACACAATACAATTCCCTGGGCTACTTCCCCACAGCAGTCCCTGCTTCTTCAAACTCCACTTCACCCCTACCTCAGGGCCTCCTTCCTTCTGTATGATATGTTGTCCACCACTCAGTCTCACCAACAGCATAACTTCCTTCCACAGCTCCTGACACCCACACCCACCTGACTAACTGGGAGGTTTTTATCTGGTTTCAGCCAGTCCCTGATTGGCTTCAGGTGTCCCAGTTAGGCTAGCTGTTTCTACTCCTTTCTAGAAGGTTCTTAATTGGCCCCAGGTGTCTTGATTGGCCTGGAGTAGCCTTTGTTTAGCTATCCAGGGAACAGGGACCTGCACATCCTCAGACTAATATACCTACCTTCCAGCACTCTCCTATATCCTTCTGGTCTGACTCCGTCACAGTGGATCCCTAGTAGTGGAGTTAGGTGCCTACCTTCCCTGAAGGAACAGGGCTTATGCCACATCCTTCTCAGCATTTCTCTCGGACTATCTTAAGCAGTTCCCCACTTATCCTGCTGGCTTCTGTGAATCCCTTGCTTAGGTACCTAAGGGCTGGGCTACACTGTGGGAGGCGGGTGGGGGAATATAGACCTAAGATATGCAACTTCAGCTATGCGAATGGCATAGCTGAAGTCGCAGTACCTTAGGTCAATTTACCTGGCCATCCTCATGGAGGCGGGTCGACCACAACCGCTCCCCTGCTGACTCTGCTTACTCCTCCTGCCGAGGTGGAATACAGGTGTCGATTCGGGGGTCGATTTATCACGTCTAGATAAATTGATCCCCGATACATCAAGTGCTACCCGCCGATCCGGGTATACCCATGCATTGTATAGAGAATCTATGTGCCTAACTCAGGGCTGAGGGTACCAGTGGGTGGCAGAGCACCTAAAAATTAGGTTTTACAACACTCAGTCCCTCGGTGGATCTAAACCTTAATCACTTTGAGGCTGTTTTTAGTCTTTTTGCAAGACGATGCCAACAAAAATGGAATGGAATGAAAACTCTTGGCATAAAATCTAGGAAACACATTTTATATAGTTAATTATTTCACGAGATAAGATACTGTATACAAATAAAAAATAACATATAGCAGTGTTGGCAAAAAAGCATGTTGCACTAAAGTGACCTACTGTCTGCACATCCATGTATAAATGTTATGTATGGTGTCATACTTCTACAACACTTATGTCTGTGTGCTTACAGCTACAGTCTATTGTGACCTTTAGTTCCTACCTATTCCATATTGTCATGTATTGAACATAAGTACTTTCCTGAATACGTAAAGAAAAGACAATTGAGTCATTAAGCTGTGAGGCAGGCTGAGGATAAGGCTCAAATTCATATGGGAGTATGCAAAAATTTAAGTTGAATCCTTAGAAAACCAAGATGGTTCTGTTGCTGCAAACAGAAGATAGAAAAATATATTAATGTTGTTTATTTGTAACTTTTTATTTAACATTTGTGCATAGCTTCTGCATATGGACGATGCTCGCTTTTTACCTTCTGTGGCTGCTTCTGTGTAAAGTCTCAGCATTCTCACCTCTGCCACTTGTTGACCAACTTAGCAGAACTATTCTTGTGCTGGGAAGCTGAAGAGCTAGGATTCAGAGGTTGCTGCAGTAATGGTGCAGGGGATGTTTGGGGTCCCTCTTAAAACTCTCCCCATAGTTCAGGGAAATTTGGACTAATTTCCCTGCCTTGGATGAAGTCACCTGCTCTTTGCTAAACCTGTCTGTGCCACAAATAACATAATCCTGTGTGGGAATGTCACTAAAATACTTGGCAAGACAAATTTTGGCTTTTGCAATAGGCCAGATTGGACCAGATGGCAGTGACCTGGGCCCCTCTACTGTGTCATCACCCTATCAGTTGTGCTTTGCTAAATGAGTAGCAAGAATAAGGTTTTTGCTGGGTTTTTAAATTATGTTTTGTTTTAAAGGTGCTCTATCAGCAAAATAAGGCTGATTTAATTTCTTCATAATAACCTACCTCTTCCCCTCATACATAAGATCAAAAGCATCGTTGATTTTGTCGAATGGCAGAGTGTAAGTCACCAAGGCATCCAAGCTGAATTTGTTTGCCATATAATCAGACACCAGCTTTGGTATAGAATCTACGCTCTTCCAACCTGCAACAAAGCATATAAGACCCCAAATCAAACAGACTGTATTTACATAACTAGGTCATAAAGATAATTTTGGATCAGGAATACGAACAGGAAATTAGTCAGGGAGGTACATGTGAGATCAGCACTTCATTGAAAAGACCAAAGTCATTTTAAGTGAGCTTGATTTGCCTCCTCTGGCCCAGGAGGGAGTGCAGTCTGCACTCTCCTGCAACTGAGTCTTTAGGGAGATTGACTTCCAAGAGGCGATATTTGCACTGTGATTCTCCCCTTGAGCTCCACTGGGAGAGGTCAGCATTAATTTATGGAAGGGACTCTAAGGCAGGTACCCCTCTCTCAAAGGCTGCCCAAGAGATATTCTGGATCAGCACGTTCTAGGCACACTTGTTATAGCCTCTCTTAAGTTGGCCCAACACCATTTCTGGCCTATGCTGGCTGCCTCCAGTTCCCTGGGGGGACTGAGGATACAGGCAGCCTATGTCATCTCAACTCCTTCTTCTCGTTGCACTTTCTGCAGCTGGCATCCTGGTTCTGCTGATATTCCCTGGCAAAGCCCAGGGAGTGAAAAAAGCATTCTCTGTTTTCTATGAAGAGAGGACAGTAACAGCGGCTTGGTCATTAAATCAGTGCTCAACTTGAACATTTTTTCCTGTGAGGTTTTGAAATTCCCCCTGTTCTCTCCGGTTACTTCTGGAATTACCAAATGGCACAACAGTTTTCAGGTAGGAGAATATACATGTAAATTAATTTAAGTTCAGAACAATTATTTAAGACTCTCTCTTGCTTAACCCCTGAGGTATGCAAGGTTGTAGCATATGGAGCTGTCAGTCATTAAAAAAGCATTTAGAGCAGGGGGAGGCAACCTATGGCACGGGTGCCAAAGATGGTATGGGAGCTGATTTCCAGGGGCACTCACTCTGCCCGGGTCCTGGCCACCGGTCTGGGGGGCTTTGCATTTTAATTTCATTTTAAGTGAAGCTTCTTAAACATTTTAAATAGCTTATTTACTTTACATACAACAATAGTTTAGTTATATATTAAAGACATAGAAAGAGACCTTCTAAAAACGTTAAAATGAATTACTGGCACACAAAACCTTAAATTAGAGTGAATAAATGAAGACTTGGCACACCACTTCTGGAAGGATGACAACCCCTGATTTAGAGTCATAGCTTACTCTCATTCCATATGTGGAATAGCTATTGAAGTCAATAGGGATTTGGCACAGAAAAACAAAATTGTAGGCAATAAAATACAAGACAGCAAACAACTTGGCTTCCAAGAATGCTGTCTGAAAAGATTGTGCAATTTTGGATTAATTTTCTTGAATAAGACTGTAAACAGTCCTTTTTGTTTGTGTTTATATTTCCCCAAACATGGTGGAAAAACAACTGCCATCGTGTTTTGGGAAAACCTGTACATCTTAGATCTCACACAAGATGGACGTGACTGTTCTTCCACCCTCCCACCGCCTGATGGCTAAAGTATGTGGAAAAACAGACCTCCAAAGAAAGTGGCGTTTATTTTCTTTCCCATGATCAGCTGCATTGGAGAAACAGGGATTGATTGTCCACCCAGAGCCACTCCAACAATCGTACAAGTTCCCCAGCCCACCGAGGTGCACTCCAGGGCAGCTTTCTGAAAGACAAAGCAAACTCAGATTTAAAGGGCAGAAGATAAACTCATTACTGCTTGTGGGATCAGACTTTAGGCCCTTACTTAGTTCATAATTCATTAAACTTCCTTGCACTTCAATGGGAGTTTGAGTGAGGACTGAGACGCTACTGTGGGGTAAGAGGTAAATTACAGTCTTGGATCAGAAAACAAAGAGCAGGAAAAATGGTGGTTTTCTTCGTGTCAATAAATGTGTTCAGAGGTGTTTAAAATGAAAAGATGGAACAGATCCCTCTCCCCACCACTTCAATTCAACTAGACATAAAAGTGATCTGAAAATTTGTAAAACAAGTAAGATTGACTTAACATAATTATGCAAAAAGATTGCATGAACTCTGTGCTCTCCAAAAAGTCAATATTGTGTTTAATCTTACCTGAAGAATACCATGATTACCTGTATTAAAGACTATGATATTTTACAGTAATTATGCTTGTTTTAGTAGTTCAGTTTTATTTCATTTGCATTAAAAATCAAATCCTGTTTCCAATGAAGGCCATGACAGTACTCTTATTGGGTTGAACAGAACCAGAATTTGGCACTGGAATCATATTCTTGTAAATGATAATACTTTATGTGACACAGTAATTTGGTTTATAGAAGCTATCCCATGATTTCTTAACTCCTGAATCCAAAATTTTCCTGAGAGATAGGATAAATGTTGCAGCTCCATGGTATACTTGGTACCACTTTGCATGGATAAAGTAGGATATAAGATGTTAATAATTACTAAATAATTATAAAAAAAAATTGAGTAATTTAATAAATTTATTTTTGAAGCTTTGTGGCTTTTGAAATGACACCATATGAATCTCTATAATTCCAAAAGTGTATATAGGATAAGTTTGTGTGCACCCCTTTGGGGGCAGCGTATACAGGTGAGGAGAACATACTTTGAGTCTGTGTTATTGACGGCTGGAAGTTGAACTTTGAGGTTACAGATTTGCTGGCTGATCTGGTGACCTTGTTGATTGGGGCAACTAGTGAGAACTGGAGAAGATGCTGAATGAAAATGCTTTATTTAATGGCTTTCTTGATGGTTCTCTTTCCCAAACAGTGGGATGGGCAGTGTCTGAGTTGGCATCTTTCTAGTGGGAATAGGTGAGGTTGCCTTTGGCTTTCCATGTGTTGCAGTGGCCAGATGAAGGCATGTTGCTAGATCACAAACCTGCACAGAGCTAGGAATGAGGGAGTAAGGAAGAGGGCACAAGGAGAACAATCTTGTTTCTTGTACTTCAGGTTTGAAAGAAGAAGGGAATTCTGACACCAAAGGCCATGCTAAGAATCCATCCCCGAAAAGGGGTTGGTCTCCCCTTCTCCATTAAAGAGCTAGGGTTAGGGTTAGGTGCCTCGTGAACTCCCTGGGACATTTTGCTTGCCTCAGAAACAACACGTCAGGAAGTGGCAGGGAGGGAAGTGCACCCTTCAATAACCTCTGTAAAGGCACTGTACAGCTCATAGAAACTTAATACTAGCAGCTTTATTTCTTGTAAGTTCCATGTCAGGAGTGTACCATCTTGGGAAGAAGAACTATTGGGGGAGACAGTTATTGGGAGGATCTTTAGTACATAACACTTGGAGGGTATTTAATTGTAGTGAATTATTACTTTCTGTTTTAATAAAACCAACAATCTCAATATATCCGACTGTTTATGCCATCTAAGTGTTCATATCACACCTATTACCACTGTATCAGAGCATAGACCTAGACCAAAATATACATACTGTAATGGAACACTAAACTGTATGGTTCAGTCAGTAGATGGCACTGTGTGTAAAATACCTTATTTAAAGCTAACCTTAGCCACACCTGGAACAGCAGTAAAGGATCTTATGGTGAACACATCTGGTGTGCATAAGCAAGTTTTGTGACCAGTCCATATCTGGTACAGAAGAACATGACACATACCATGACAGCAACATTACCAATGCATTCAATGGCAAAATCGACACCACCATTGCTCATGTCAGTTATAACCTCCTGAATGGGCTTCTTGAAATCCTGAGGATTGAGGCAGTCGGTGGCTCCTAACTCTTTTGCCAATGAAAATTTATCTTTGTTGATGTCAATTGCAAAGATCCGAGAAGCTCCAGCAGCTTTACAGCCCATGACAGCTGACAAGCCGACTCCTCCCAAGCCAAAGACAGCACAAGTAGACCCAGGTTCAACCTGCAATAATAAGAAAGATTAGGGAACTTTAGAACTCTGGAGACAAAAGGAGCTTTCTAAATGTTTGTCTGTGATCTCCAGCTCATGTCAATAAACCACAGCAAATGCACAGGTTGAATGGGGCCATATCCTTTTTATTGTTTGAAAAACATAAGAAATGATCCACTTCTTGTGCGTTTGTTATCAAGACCTTTGATTCATGACTCACCCAGACCACACCTCTCAAATGGAACTTGGTGTGTTAGCTTAGTGTTCATTACCATTAATTAACACCAGTAATGTGGAAACTTGAAACTGAGGTTATATGTAAACTGTCAAGTACAATTTTGTTTTTAAAACTAGAACTGTACAAAAAATTTAAAAATCTATAAAATGCTCTATAAAATACAATAACAATATACTGAGTAAAACTTTATTACATTATTTTACATAATACATTTATATGTACGTATAATATAAAATGGTTAAGACTAATATTTCAGAAGAGCATATTCTTTTTTTTTTTAATTAACCATTAGAGACAATACTGCTCACTTTTTCATGTTAGTAGACCTACTGAATTAATTACAATCATGTGGAATTAGTTCCAAATCGAAGGGACTATTCTTGTTATTACAGTGAGTAGGAGTTAAGCCTTAATTAGCTCACCTTGGCAGTATTGAGGGCAGCCCCATAACCTGTGGAAAATCCACAACCGATCAGACAGACTTTGTCCAGAGGAGCAGCAGCATCAATTTTGACAAGAGAGGTTTCCGCTACAACAGTGTATTCAGAGAAGGTGCTAGTCCCCATGAAGTGGTAAACCTGCTTCCCTTTGCAGGTGAACCTGCTGGTACTATCCGGCATCAGGTCTTGATCAGAAATAGGTGTTTTAATTTTGCTACGGAGACAACAAAAACAACAAGAAAGGAATTCATCCTTCACTCTCCCCTGCTGTCTGTGTCACTGTACTCTGCCCCACCATCCTTCCCCTACTGCAGTCATGGGCTGCACTGGAACAAAGAATGTCAATTTTTCCAAATGGCGAGTTGGTCTTTGTGGAATGTGAACAGTAGAGTTTAGGAGATCAGCCATCAAACTCACTTTCATGTCTGTCCCGAGCAAGGGTTTTAACTGGGGTCTGCAGATGTTCTGCTAGATTAGTGCTCCGCCTGGCTCCTAACAGTCAGGTATTTTAACTAGATACATGAGAATAAATCTCCTGTGGCTATTATCTGGTTTTAAAAGCTGGCAAAGACCAGTATTTTATTCATTACACTTTCTAAGTGTCTGGCAAGCAAGATGACTAGAAAGTGAAGTCTTCTCTGACCCGACTCCTCTTGGCACACAACGGAAGAGGAAAGCCTCCGCATCTCCACTGCAGGGTCTTTCCCTGGTATGGCGGGAGACCCATAAAGAAGTGTTGCTGGCTCTCACCCCAGTTTAAGAGGCATGTTCGGGGCAGGCGGGATAAGGCATGACGAGAGCATGCAGTGCTCCAACTACAACCAGTTGGTGGATGGTCTATCCCAGCTTGTGAAAGTTAGAGCAGTCCCCAGGATGAAGCTGCCCTGAGAATCATGGAACTGTAACTGCCTCCATGGTTGCTTCTCAGCCCTTCCCCAGCTGTGGCCCGTTGGAAAAGCCTCTCCCACTGCTCCCTGCAAGGTAAAATATTTGCAATTTCTACCTGATCTTTTCACAAAGGTTAGTCTTTGGACTCAAGCAGAACTTGCACTGGCCACACTGAGGGATGTAGAGTGGGATAACCTTGTCACCTAGAAATACAAATGTTTGTTAGAGATTGTTTGTTTAAAGTTATTAAAAAATTTGCTGCTGTTTTTTCCGAAGTCCCATAGGCCCAGCCCTACAAGCTCTTCATTCTCGGAACTCCTATAGGCCCTATATAGGTCTAATTCTCTGTTGTCTGGTGGCACCTTAAAGACTAACAGATTTATTTGGGCATAAGCTTTCGTGTGTTTTTTTACCCACAAAAGCTTATGCCCAACTAAATCGGTTGGTTTTTAAGGTGCCACGAGCCTCCTTGTTGTTTTTGTGGATACAGATTAACACGGCTACCCCTCTGATAATTTCTGTTTGTTACTCAACCTCTGGTTTGCTTGAGATGTTAAATATTACAGTCAGTATTCTAGCTCACATGATTGACTGTTTCTAACAACATTCCTTACTCCATATTACAGTGAATGTCTATTTTCCATGCAGTATGTGATTCTGTGACATAGCCTAGCAGAATAATCCATCCAGGTGGTGTTAAACTCCCTCTCACACACTAGAGACAAGAGCAGCTCTACATCTCTTCCAGGCTGGGACTATGTCGACTGGCCTTGTGATGTTAATAGCATGCTGGGTGCTGTACAAAACACACAATAACAGTCCCTATTCTGGAGAGAAGGTACAGGAAACAGGATGCACTGGGCAACCCACAAAATGCAGTGAGTTTTATTATTAGTTATTCATTGATTTCCAGTGCATAATTCTTGTGAGTGGTTAGGAAGGACTTGAGTAAGGAGATGGTGACTTGGTGTGCTGCAGTGAAAAGGGCATACCATGTATTTTGGGCAACCTGGGGGAAGGCACAAAGCTGGGAGTGGGACAGTGACAAGGCACAGAGACTGGCATAATCAGAGAGAGGCCAGGGATAAGAGAGATGAAAGCCAGAAGTGAGTTGGGTAGAGCCTTGAACGTGAGGACAAGACGTTTAACTTCTGTTTGGTGGGTACAAGGGAAACAGTGGAGGAATTCAAAGAGTGGGTGAGATGTTTAGATCAGCGGACAAAGAAGATAATTTTAGCAGCCACGTTTTGGATGAACTGAGCAGCAAGCAAGCCAGAAAAGAGAAGGTTGCATCACTGGGTTGCTGTGTAAAAACAAAACAACCTCCCACCCCAAAAACAACACCAAAAAAATGCCCCACGGGTTATAGAGGGGAATGGGGACGCCTGAGTGCATGACAACAATAGCTGATCATCACATGGGAGAGGAAAGAGCCACCTGATTTGCTCATTGTCACAGGGTAGTGTTCTCTGTGGAGAGACTAAGACTGGTGCCCTGGACTGGAGCAGGTAAGCCCAATACAGATAATTAAAGAGATCTGGGCTGCAGCTGAGCCTATAAAGGGCTGTTAATAGGCAGCAGGGACAAGGAAGGATTGAGATAGGCTGAGCCCTAAGGAGGAAGCTGTACTGGAGTAGAGCTAGCTCCTGTGGTGGATCCCCTAGAGCCAGGGACGCAGCTGTAGCTGCTTCTCTGGGAGGGAGCAGAGCGGATGGAGGCTGGGGCTCTGAAGCCTGGAACCAAGAGCTGAGTTAGGACTGAGTTGTGTTTGTTTGTTAACCTTTCTTTAAAGAATAAACCTCCTTGCCTGAGATGAGGAGTGGCAGCATTAGCTGAGGATCTGGAGGGAAGGGACAACTCTGGGGACACTCATCAATCACTTGTTGCCAGCCAGCCCCAAGGGCATTGTTTCAGAAGCCATTCTTTCCAGCTTCTGAGTGGAGGAAATTCTGGATCAGTGACTTCAACCAAAGAATAATAATATATGTATGGGTGGGGGAAGGAAAGGATAGATCTTGGGTGTTTCAGCAGGGGGAGCAGTGGGGGCCACATGAATTGCTTTGTGGTCATTCCTTCTCAAATCCTAAACAACGTTAATTGTCTCTCCATTATCTGTGTCAGAGTTACTGCTTGTCACAGACTCCTAGAGATCAAAGCCAGAAAGGGCCCCCAGATCACCTAGCCTGCCCTCTTGTATATCATAGCCCACCCACAACACCCAGAGCCACCAACCATAACCAACAACTAAAATTAGACCAAAATATTACAGTCCTCCGGAAACTAAACTGTTATGTGCTAAAGCAGAGAATCAGAGGGACTGAGGTGCATCAGTACCTGAGGCCCCTGCAATAGCAAGGAACTGATTAAGTGAGATATATCCAGATAATTCCAGTAAGTGACCTGACCCTCCTCCCCGCATGCTGTAGAGGAAGGCAAAAAAACCCCCAGAAATCCCATTGCCATTGGCAGTGTGTACTAGCCCACCCTATCCAGTGTCCCATCTCCAGCTGTGGCCATCTCTGCTGTTTCAAAATAAGGAGACACTCCCATCTCTCTGAATAATCTGGGATGGGGAAATCTCTTCCTGACCCAAAGGGAAGAGCCCCAAAGTATAAAAATTTTAGGACCGTAAGACAAAATGGAAGGACAATCAAGGCTTCTGATGCCCCCTATCATCACAAGCAACCCTGTCATGCAAGCACACATAAATTTGTCCAGCTCTATTTGTTAAAACTAATTAAGTTATTTGCCCCACAACTCCTATTGGGAAGCTGTTTCATAACCTCAGCCCTCTGATAGTTAGAAAACTTCTTCTAATGTCCACCTTGAATTTGTTCAAGGCTGGTTTATACCCATTTGTTCTTGTGCCAGCATTGCCCTTCAGCTGAAATAGCTCTTCCTCTTCCCTGGTGTTTACCCTCTTTCCCAGCAATGTATTTACAGAGAGTAATTGCATCCCTCATCACATATGGGGGAGTGGCTCATAGGAGGAGTCAGTTTATGTGCACTCCTTTTAAACAAATTTACTAGTGCCATGACTTCTGGCATAACAGATAACTTTGGAGACAAAATGCTTCATCCCATTGCATTTTATCCCCCACAATGTATAACCACCAAAGTTCAATTATAACTCAATTTATACTCTACCAGAAGGCCTGGTTCTTCACTGGTTTCAGCAGTTTATACCAGTATAAATCATTGACTTCAACAGAGCATCACCAACGTATTGCCCTCGTGTCGGAATGGCGAATAAGGCCCTGACATTGCAATGGTATAGCTGACACCTCAGTACCTGGTTTAAACTGAGTCACTCCTGGTCCAGTGCTCTCCACAATTCCTGCTCCTTCATGGCCCAGGATGACTGGGAAAAGGCCCTCCTTAAAACTGGGACTTACAGCATGAGCATCACTACGGCACACCCCCGTGGCAACGATCTGCAAGGCAGTAACATCTTTACATTTACACTGTAGATTGATAATGGAGAATCACAACTGTGACTTGACTCAGGTTAGAGAGCTACTCTTACCATTGCAATACCACCAAGTTTGATGGGAAATTTGAGCTATTGTCTTGATAATATCAAGCACTGGAACTTCATTAGTATTGAGGTTTTGCATGACCCAACCACTGTCAACATGTACAGTAGAAAATAAACATCTGAATGCTCTTTTTCATGGAGACAATTCATCCCCAAATGTATGACCATCCTTTTTTTCTTTATTTTTTTTTGGTTGAGAAGCAACACACAAAGTGAATTAAATCTGATTATCATGAAATTTTGCCTGCATGTACATCTTGGTGTGATTTAGATAATGCAGTACACTCTGGCTGCTCTGCCCCACTTCAGCAACACAAAGCACAGAAATTGGTGAATCTTAACTGCTTCTTTCAAATGTAACAGCCTTCACTGCTATGCTACTCCAGTTTTACACCAATGTCAATCTAGATGACTTACCTTAACTCGAATTTCATGTTCTTTGGGTGGGGCGACTTCAACCTCTTCAATAGAAAAGGGTTTCCCTGCTTCCCAGGCAATGGCTGCCTTGCATTTAATAACCTTGGAAAGGAGAAAGTACATGTCAGATTTAGAGATTTGACTTGATTGCACTCTCTACAGTGCATTTTGAAAAATAAAGATCAAGATCTCATCTCAGTCATCCTGGGGTGAATCAAGAATAAGTCCATTTAAATAAATGAAAAATAAATAATAATAAAAACGTATAACAAATGGAAGGAAAGGGAGTCTGATGATGAATATAAATCAGAATTTAAGAACTGTAGAAAATTGATAAGGGAAGCAAGGGGACATAAGGCAAAATCTATGGTTAACAAAGTTAAGGACAACAGGAAGCTTTTAAAATATATTAGGAACAAAAAGAATCCTGACAATGGTATTGGTCCTTTATTAGATGGAAATAGTAGATTTATCAATAATAATGCAGAAAAGGAAAAAGTGTTCAATAAATATTTCTGTTCTGCATTTGGGGAAAAATCATATATTCTCATATGGTGAAGAAAGCACTCTTTCCATTTCTCTAATATCTATAGAGGATGTTAAACAAAAGCTCCCAAAGCTATACATTTTTAAATCAGTGAGTACCAGAGTTTTAGAAGAGTTGGCTGAGGAGCTCTCAGGACCATTATTGTTGATTTTCTGTAAGTCTTGGAGCTCTGGGGAAGTTCCAGAAGACTAGAAGAAGGTTAATGTTCTGCCAATTTTTAAAAAAGAGTAAAAGAGGTGATCTGAGCCTTATAATTATAGCCTACTACAGGACTCGATTAATCAAGAATTAAAGGAGGGTAATGTAATTAATGCAAATCAACACATGTTTATGGAAAATAGATCCTTTCAAACTAACTTGAAATTTCTTTTTGGAAAGCATGTAAGTTTGATTGATAAAGATAATAGTGTCAACATGATAGCCTTCTGTAAGATGTTTGACTTGGTACCACATGACATTTTAATTTAAAAAACCAGAACGACAGAAAATTAACATGGTACACATTAAATGAATTAAAAACTGGATAACTGATAATTTTCAAAATGCAGCTGTAAATGGGGAATCATCATTGCATAGGTGTGTTTCCCGTGGATTGCTTCTTAGTCCAACATTATTTAACATTTTTAAAAATGACCTGGAAGAAAACATAAAATGATCATTAATAAAGTTTGCAGATGATACAAAAATGGGGAGAGTGGTAAATAATGAAGAGAACAGGTCAGTGATTCAGAACGATCTGGATCACTTGGTAAACTGGACCCATGCAAACAATATTCAGTTTAATAGGCCTAAAAGTATACATGTATGAACGAAGAGTGTAGGCTGTACTTACAGGATGGGGGACTCTATGTTGGGAAGCAGTGATTCTGAAAAATATTTGGGTGTTGTGATGGATAATCAGCTGAACATGAGCTCCCACTGTGACAGGGTGGCCAAAAGAGCTAATATGATTCTGGCATGCATAAACAGGGGACTCTTGAATAGGATTAGAGAGGTTATTTTACTTGCATATTTGGCACTGGTGTGACCACTGCTGGAATACTGTGTCCAGTTCTGAAAGATGTTGATAAAGAAGAGAAGGTTCAGAGAAGAGCCACAAAATTAATAACTCGAGATTGGAAAAAATGTATTATAGTGATAACTCGACGAGTTTCATCTATTTATTTTAACAAAGAGAAGATTAAGGGGTGACTTGGTTACATGGGGAACAAATATTTAATAATGGGTTCTGTGGTCTAGCATTGAAAGGTAGAACACAATCCAATGGCTGGAAGTTGAAGCTACACAAATTCAAACTAGAAATAAGGCATAATTTGTTAATGATAAGAGTAATTAATCATTGGAACAGTCTACCAAACATCATGGTGGATTCTTCATCACTGACCATTTTAAAATCAATGTTGGATGTTTTTCTAAAAGATCTGCTCTAGAAATTATTTTGGGGAAGTTCTCGGGCCTGTGTTATATACAGTGGTCAGAATAGATGACCACAATGGTCTCTTTTGGCCTCGGAATCTATGGATGATGGTCTCCGGAAGAAAAGCTGGTGTAACTGAAATCAGAATTGGCATCCACACCATATAAAATCAGCTTCAAGTTGAGGTCTATGACAAGTTTGGAATTCAGATACAAGATAATTTGCATTGTTTAGAGCGACAATAATTTTCTGGTCTTTATTAACCTGCCCTTTTATGTTTCCATCCTACACAATTTACATTGTAGATACATTAATTCTCACCACTCTGGTACAGATGTATCATAAATACTATGCCCCAAATGCAGTAGGGCCATCCGCTCCCCTTTTCTATCTGATACTAGATGAAGAGAGGCAAAATAGAGCATAACAGCCCTGAATTGTGTGCATCTTGTAGGTGATGGGGGGGAGCAGGATCATTGTCATGCTATGCCTTCGCTCCAACGGATCATGGCAGCTCTTCTGTAAGAACTTCATGTATAGTCAGAGCTCTGTGGCTTGAGGTGAAGTCAGGACTAGCCGCTTTGTGTGATGTGCCCCTCTCAGGACATGTGGACTTCCATGGGGAAACTACTGCTGAATAAAGCAGAATTAATTCTCTTTTGTACCCTCTAACCAATAGCAGCACTGCTCCAAAGGGAGTCATGTTGCCCAGGGAAGGGAAAGGGAACTCAAATTGCTGGTTCTGTTCAAAGGTCTCTGTAGATCCGTTGAGTCTGCTGGTGTTTCCAGCCCTGTCTCTTTTCCTCTCCACAGTGTCATAAATGCCTCACTCTAGAGGGATGGATTTGACTGAAATCTGAATGGTTCAGCAGCTTGAGTACACTTTCCTCCCCGCACTTCTCCCCTAGTGTCTCTCATTCCTTGCTAGGGTAAAGCTGTCATTGATTGACATGAAGTGAGTTTTGCCTGAGTAAAGAATGCAGGAATATGGCCTTCTAATAACTCTTATGTTATTTGAAATGTGTTCAACAATTTAATTCCTCCTTAAAAAGTAAGCATTTGAAGAATCTCCAAGCATGGAGTCACAGGCCAATGAGGACAAATCTGAATCTTTGAAGAAGTATAATACAGACAGATAATTTATGTGAAAAATAGCTTTTATCATTTTCCTGGGGATTTTGAACACTGGTGCTGCTGCACCCATAATACTGGGAGCAGTTGTTATAATAAAGCAGAACAGGGTCTGTGGTAATAGGTTTTTAGAAGGAAGTCTATAGCATTGTAAGAATCTAACGTGTTCATTTGTATCTGTGATTTTAGTAACATCATGGCCCATTTATGACAATAACATTCTGTGTTACTGAAGCTGTTATCGCTCCTGATCTTTCAGTCCTGACACAGACGAAAGGTCTTGAATGAGTAAGAACTGATGGACAGGACCGATAATCTGAGCTGAACCGGAATCGTGGAAACCCAGAGAATCATGCTTGTGAAGACTTCAGTGAAAATGCAGAACACCACTGAATATGGCACAGATATACAAAGTGTGTTACTTTGCCTACTGACAATCGGCAAGAAGGAAGTTAAATAGCTGAATGAATGAAAGGCAGGAGCCCCTCTGCAACTAGAGTTATCTGGAGCACAGGACGCTCTAGCCATGCCTCCAGTCCTTCCCCATGCCATGCCCTGACACACCCACTCTGCAAGAGCAAGCCCTACATGCCCTGTGAGTTCACCTACACCAGTAGAATCCACTTGTATCTGGCTGTCAGTTTTAAGGCTAATCTGCCAAGATGCCAAGAGTAATCCTGCCCTGGGAAGGGAAGGGGATATGCAGTCTCTTCTTTGGACAAATATTACAAGACAGACTTAGCTTCTATTTTTACAACTTGTACAACTAGAAATATTCACTAATCTATCCCTTAGCTATGTAGAGTTATTACTTTTGGCCAAACCCCTGGATTCCAACTGAATTTGTTTAACTAAGTTATGAATTGATGTTTAAAAAGAAGGATTTCTAGTGACAGTGTCCAGATACTATTCTAACTAGAGCAGCCTGAACTGGGTAGTTGTGTCCTCAAAAATAGCTGAGAAAAGACACTGTGAACTGTTTGCAAATGACATTTTACTTTTTTTTATCTTTTAGCCAGCTAAGCAGCATAGAAATCAGAGCTGCCAACTGGCTTCATTTTAAATGACTGAGAATTTTGAAAAAATTGAGTGAACTGTGACTGTCTTACTAAAACTCATTGCAAAATCCAACTATTTGGGAAATTCATCCCTGTGTAGAGGACCAGCTCAGGCCTACAGGGTTACGGTTACAGCTGGGCAGAGGAACAGGCCAGAGATGGGATTAAGTCTTAGTTGAGATTTAAGTGGTCAAGTAGGCCTTGTGCCTGCTTTCTGCACGGGGGTGTGAATTTCAGCCTACTTGGCTTGACTGATAGTTGCCCTGCACCTGGTGTAGTAATTGACATCAGAACAATTAGTGTGCAAAGCCTTGTAAAAACGCTACCAGGTCAGAAAGGTGGCATTTTATTCCCACTTTTCACTCACTCTGCACTGCCATTCATGAAAGCGCAAGGTGCAGTGTGTGACAACTTGGGGACTCTGTCTATGTGCAGTTGATGAATTCTGCTTGCTATTATGAAACTGTTGTGCATGGAATGCCTCTCGGTGGATCATTTGCTGACAGGGCTGAAGCACCTACCTACCAGACTAGGGACCACAGGGTCAGTCTTTAGAGCTTGAATGAGACAAAAGGCTGGTTTCTATCCACGAGGACAGATTTGCAGAGGGAGAGGTGTCACTTGGCAGTGATGTCACCTGGTAGGGTTCTGTAGTCACCTGCCAAACGGGGCTAGAAGTTATAAAAAGAGAGTCTCTCAGCTGCCATTTTAGAGGCAGAGAGAGGTGGAGGAGGAGAAGAGACCAAAGAGTCCATGTGCAGGAGAATGGGGGGGGGGGGGGCGGAGAAAGAAACCTGGACTCCATAGAGGACTCTAGACTTTGCCCAAAGAATTTTCCAGAATTATGGGGAAACTGAGGCAGGGAAAATACATATAGGTTTGTTTAGCACTTTGTATAGAACGGTGGATCTCTCAGGTGAAGTAAAGAGTAATGGTGCTTAGAATCCTCTGCAAAACCTGGCTGCGTGTCTGTTGCCTTTTATCATCAGGTACCCCTGAGGAGGTAAACTGTTAACCAGAACGCTCACTCCTTGGGTGGGATCTTGGGGAATGGGCAAGAGCTACTGGCGAGGCTTGAGGACGAATACACCAGTTTCTGGGCCTAAGCAGTTGGGCTGCAGGGTCCCTACTGCTGAGAGGGCTGTCAGATACAAGGCCTGTGCTCAGACTGCATGCCAAGAGGTCCAAAGTCGGGGAAAATTCTTACACTTTTCCCCTCCCCAGCAAGCTAAGGCATGTGAGATTCACCATTTGGATCCCCTCACAGCAGCCTGGCAAGTATCCCACAGAGGGAGCGTGACCAGATCCCTGACAGGAGGCAGTGATGAATGGTCCCAATAAAAGTAAGATACTTTCTAACGGTTGCCTTACTGAATCTGTGTACTGTACAACGGGTGTACTGGGCAGAACTGAGACTGTGAAATAATGCAGGGAGGTCGGAGGCTGAAGAAATCACAGTGGTGTGCTGGAGGTGCAGCAGTCTAGGATCCTGCTGCAGAAGTGGTGTCCTTCAGTGGAGAAGCAGCTAATTGTGGAGGGTGTAAAGGATTAGAAAGATGGATTGCTTCACTTGAACATGAGATTTGCTGATTTATTTATATTTTCAATGTTGAGAAATAAACACAACACAATTTCAACTGAGGTTCTGTATGTTTTGGGCCAACATTGCTCCTTGTCTGGCTCACAGATATTGACTATGACCAACGGTTTCTATTACATCAGTGAGGGACAGATTTTGCTCTCATTTAAATCAGTAGTTCTGCCTGCCACAGACTCCAGTTGAAGCTGTTCCACTTTGGATAAATAATTAAAGTCTTTGGAGCAGGTGACTGGACCAGGGTCTTCCTCCGCCCAGGTAAGTACTTTGTAACCTGGTGGTTAAGGCAAAGACTTGTCCACGCAGTGATTTAGTGCATGGCAAGCTGGGCTAGCATGCCAGGCACTAACTGGCCATGTGACCTGCTACTGTGCACCAAACATTCCAGGTCCCACAGGCAAGATAGGCATTCCCCAACCTATCTTGTCCTGGTTTGAGGATCTTGCTGGGGCTTAGGCATGAGTTATGCATCCAGATTGTGTAGTGCAGATGCCTGGAGGTTGAAACTTAAATGCCTAGGGAAGTTTTATAGCAAGAATGTAGGTGCTGAGTGTGTTTAGGCACCTACAGAGTTAAGTAGCACCCTAGGAGTATTTGTGGATTGCAGTGGAGCCTAGATCTGGGGTTTAGGTGCCTATGTGCCTTTGTGGATCTGGGCTTCAGATACTATGGCTCGGGGCGGGGGCGGGTGAGGGGAAGCTGTGTTAGTACTTTAAAAAGATAGACTATATTTATCTCTGTATGATCAACATTTCATATGGAATTTTAATCCAGATTCTATTAGGTTTGATGGAAATTAGGAATTGGAGGCTTTCAATTTAGCTTTCATCCTTTAAATCTGTAATTGAAAAAACAGATAGGGGATTCAAATATACAGCTAAATTAAAATAATATTTTCTGGATTGCAGAACTTTAGTTGCTTTGTAGACATAGCTAGCGAGGTGTTTCAGGGGAATAACCTAACAGTCTGATTGAACAGTTGTTCAGCTAATAGAACATTTAACATTAACTCAACAGCAGTCCTAACTTAATTTCCCTCTAACAACTATTACGGTTCTGGTTTACTGTGGAACAGCCTCAAGCACAGTTTGTTGAAATGAATTCTTCTTGGCTTCAAATGTAACTAGATATTTGTAACTGTCAGGAATGGAATCTTGCAATCAGTTAGCAACCATTGTTGTTCTGTTGTTTTTCTCTTGTTGCCTTCATCCGGTATTGTATCATAACTCTTCCTATTAGTATTATACTTTTACTGAAACGTACAGTTTCTTGGAGAAATGTAAACTTGGATAGAGTGAATGGAATGAGAGTGCCTGGAAAAATAATGTATTAGGTGGAACTGTCGGGACCTAATCCTGCTTGCATTTAAATCAAAGGAAGTTTCCCCTTAAACATGCACTGGCCCCTATCTTCTCCTAGTTCAGCTGGTTACCACCCTGTCCTCAATGAGATTTTAACAATGCTCAGAAGGACTGAGACTGTTGTATTAATAATAATAATAATATAGAAAACAAAACAAGCAAACTCTTAAGTTGTTTCTTTGTCCGGTTTTGGCAGTGTGCCCCATCTCCTCTTTAGACCCTGCCCCTGCAAACACTTATGCATATGAATAATCCTATTCATGTGAGCTCTTCCACTGGAGTCACATAAATAAAGTTACTGACATATAAATGAGTTCAGGATCAGACCCTGAGAGTATAAATTCTTTGGGGGCGCTTTAAATTGGGTCAGATTCTTGTCCTTGCTATGGTCCCATTGGGCTGCTAGAGTGGTGAAAAAGGAGTGTAAAATTACCCTAAGGGGCTGATATGTTGCTTTTGTGTTACTCAGGACAGGGATGGGACATTGTTTTGGGGGTTTTGCCCAGGGCTGCAGGGAGTGGGGGTGGGGCATGGCTGGAGAGCTTTGCATTTCAGCAATTCCACTGATGTAATGGTCCCTAAGAGCTATTCCAAGCCATGTTTTGCCCCACTCCTTCCTCAGGAGCAACAAACAGATTTCTGGCAAATTTGAGGCTGTACACCATTGTGTTTTACAGAGGATATTGTCAATGCTAAACAAGTAATAATAAATTATTTTGAAATAAAGACTGATGGATTGGCCCCCATGCTGCACTTAGCCCTAGATCTGTAACATTCATATACTATAATTCATACTAACATTCCAGGGAAAGAGTTCTACTTCTGACCGGGTATGCAGTACATCAAAATGACAGGGAATAAAAGTCAAACCATGGCATATATCGAGGCAGCGCATGTACCAGGAATGGGCTCTAGTCTCTATTTGCCATATTTTTTCCTAGTTCAATTTTTTAAGGTTGGATTTAATAAAAACCCTTTTCTGTGCATCTTAATTTCAGACACAGCTCCTCTGCCCAGTGGTGCCCATTCCCCATGCTGCAGCTCTCAGCCAGACCCTGCTACTCTCCATCCCAAGTGTGTGATCTGTCTTCCCCCAGAATTGCCAGTGAAACACCAGGACTGCAGCATCCCTTACTTTACTCCCCACTTACTGTGCTCTGCAGTGCCCCGAGACGGGGGATTCTTCAGAGCACTCTCCCGCTGTGCCGCCCCATCCTTTGTCAGTGCTGCAAAGGAAGAGTGCAGCATGTGGTACCTGCACAGCCCTTGGAGGAGATGTACCTGGGCTAAGCAATCAAATAGGAGGCTTGGACATCAGCACCAAACAAGCGTACACCATTGTCTTACTTTGTCCACAGTGCTCATCTTCCTCCCCTCAGGAGTCTCTCTCAGGAGGGAGTCTGGGCTCAAAGAGTCGGGCTCAGATCAGCAGCACAACTAGCTCCACGGATACAGCCCACAAAAGTCTGTCCAGGGAGCAGCCTACACTGCCCTAAATAGCAGCTAGCATTTCCCTCATTCCACTCCCCTTTCTCCTCCTACCTCAGCACTCCTCCCCTTTCAATACTTTTCTCCTCCCCTTTCAGTACTTCCTTTCCAGTACTTCCCATGATTTACTCAACCTTTCATTTGCCTGAGATGAGAAATATTCTAGCTCGCAAAAGCGAGTGATTTTAGCTCCACGGTAAACAACCAGTGACCTTCTATTAATCCCATGTATATTTCCATGGCCTAGCAAAATAATAAAGATGCTGTTTGTGCTGCATATCAAACACTAAGCAACAGGAACAGAGCTACATCTTCACTTGGCTTGAACTGTGTTGACTTGCGTGGTAACGGCAGGACACAGATATTTATTCTTGTCTGTGGACTTTGAAGGGAACAGGATCAGTCCATAAGGGAAAGACTCCTCTTGGTATATATGTGCAGCTGGTGAAAGAGAAGAGTGCTTAGCAACAAGATCGATGAGGGAAATATATTGGTGCTTTACTTTACAGCTGGTGAAAGCAAAACTGTGCTAAAAATAAGTTAAAAGTAATGTGAAGCTCTGCGAGACTGGGTTTTAATAGTCAACCTACTCTTTTATAAATAATGCTGAACTGATCTCTTATTAATGTTCCAAAAAGTAGTCATCATGCAGCTGTCCAGTGCTAAAAGAATCCCATTGAATTTCTTGAATATGTAATACCAATGGGAGCTCTACTAGTAAGGTTAAGTTGTACACCTAACACTTAAAGTCAATGATTTGAATTGTTTCTTTTAGTCTCTATCATCTGTACAGTTTATAGTGCCAACAATACAGATGTTATTGAAATTGCCACACAGATTTTAACTTTTCACCTGGATTGATTTAATTAATGATACACTTAGAAAGTCAGATTTATTTACGCAGTACAGACTTAATTGAAAGAGAGTTCGGGCTCAATCCTATTCTCATTGAAGTTTACGGGAGCAGGGCTGGATCTATAGCCTTAAAATTTATACACCAAGAAGTTTTAACTGCCAAAAATCTACATTTTGGACTTTGAAAAACTTAGTGGTAACCTTTTATTATTGCTGATAATACTCTACATTTGCAGAGAATCTCAAAGCCCTTTACAAAATACTGTTTTTAGCATTTGTAAAGATTTTTCAAATTCAGGGAGTAACAATGCAAAGTGAGCTCTTCGGGGCAGGTCTGTCTCTTACTGTGGGACGTTTACTTTTATTCTTTGTATGTACAACACCTAACACACTGGCATCCTGATCTATAATATAAATAATAGATGCATTAATATTATAATTAATAAAGGGATGCTAGTTAGTTTGTCACAGTCTCATATTTAGAAAATATTGTTGTAGATGTGTTGGTCACAGGATATGAGAGAGATATGGTGGGTGAGGTAATATCTTTTATTGGACCAACTTTTATTGGTGAAAAAGAGCTCTGTGTAGTTCAAACTTTTGTCTCTTTCACCAACAGAAGTTGGTCCAATAAAAGATACAGTGGAACTCTGCTATAATGTGACAATTGGGGTCCAAAAAATTCTATCGCGGTAAATGTGGGGTCGCGTTATAGTGGAGTTCCACTGTATTCAGAAGCTAAGGGTTTGCTGGAGCAGGATGGCAAGAACCCCAGCTGCGTGCTGGGGCTGCAAGGAGAGTTGCTCCTGCTGCAGCCACCGTGGCATGGATCCCCACTCCCGCCAGACTCGCTCCTGCGCCTGCCAGAGACAGAGTCAAGAACCCCGGAGCACACTGGGGCTGCAGGGATCCCAAACGCCCCGCGCCCACCGGACTCACCCTGCGCCCTCCTCAGCTGCCGGGGCATGGATCCCCGCGCCTTCTGGACTCACCCCGCACCTGCCGGGGACAGTTGAGAACCCTGGGAGCACACCGGAGCTGCAGGGATCTTCGCCCACTGTAGCCGCAGGGGCCAGACTTGTCTCGCATTATAACCAAATTTACGTTATCGTGGGGCACGTTATAGCGGGGTTCCACTGTATGTAAACGATATGTCTCACCTACCTTGTTTCTCTAATATGTAGACAGTAATAATTGTGTTCAACTATAGCTTGGGGCTAATCTATAGACTTTTAGTAGTAATATACCCATTTTCCAGATAGCGGGGGGAAAAACAAGGATGTTAAGTGACTTTGCCGAGATCACATAGAAAACTTGTAGTAGAGCCAATGAAATAATTTGGGCATCTTGGCTTCGTCTCTGGCTCTATCCCTGCGAATACATTGCCTCCTTTAGCCTTAGGGGCCAGATTTATAAAGGTTTATATGTGTCACAAATAGTCTCATTAAAATTTTTACATCAGTAATATTATGAACCTAAATGAGTAAATTTGTGAGGTCCTTATCTGGATTTGTTAGTACAGAAATAGAAGTCAGGTTCTGGAACAAAGAGAATGCTAATTTGCTTTGAAGATAATTAAGCAGGTGCGGTAAAGGCTGGTTTATCTATTGTGCACATAGGCTGTAACAAACCTGTAGATAAATCTAGTGGTTTTGCTAGGCTGGAAGGCTTGTTGACTTGCAAAATTTCCTTTTCAGTAAGATTTCTGGGAAAATTTTTAATTTTCAAAAAGATTTGATGGTTTTGTGCATCTCTTGGTGGTGTGTGTTAAGACTACACGAGAAAGATTTGTATTTTGAGGGTAATATTGGAAGAGTGGGAATGGACTAGGTCTTTAGGTGTAAAGGGATTTATTTATTTAAATAGTGTTCTGCATTATAATAGCACCTTATTGTTGAAATAGCATGTGCTGTTTCTCTTGTCCTAGTCAGCTGTGTAATTGGTTATTCTTATCTCTCCATCCATAGCTCCTTTGTTTTGCTTTGAGCAACAGCCTTTAGTATCTCTCCACTGAAGCTTATATTTTTTGTTCTGTCTTGTGTACAATTGGTGATAAGCAGATCATACGCTGGCTTTCCTATTCTGAAACTTGTTTTTTTTTAATATTACCATTATGTTGTGTTTTGTGTTCCCATAATGAATCAGAAGCAAAAAATGTTATGTGGGCCTTAATCGTTGTCTTGAAGGCTTCTCACAATGCATTTGACAGTGCAGATTAATGTCAAAGAAATTTGTGAGTTTTTAAAAAGCCCTATAATGTTCAAAGAGTTGGTTAGTAACTGGAGTTGGGTCACAACATCACAGAACATAACATAAGAACGGCCTTACTGGGTCAGACCACCTACCCAGTATCCTGTCTTCAGACTGTGGCCAATGCCAGGAGCCCCAGAGGGAATGAACAGAACAAGTGATCATCAAGTTATCCATCCCCTGGCACCCATTCCCAGCTTTCGGCAAACAGAGGCTAAGGACACCATTCCTGCCCAATAGCCATTGATGGACCTACCCTCCATATACTTATCTAGTTCTTCTTTTGAACCCTATTATGGTCTTGGCCTTCACAACATCCGCTGGCAAAGCGTTCCACAGATTGACTATGCGTTGTGTGAAGAAATGCTTCCTTTTGTTTATTTTAAACCTGCTGCCTATTAATTTCATTTGGTGACCCCTAGTTCTTGTGTTATGAGAAGGAGCAAATAACATTTCCTTATTTACTTTCTCCACACCTGTCAAGATTTTATATAATTCTACACAGTTGTGTTTCTCAGGAGAAATCTGTGTTCAGAAAACTATTAATACTGGGAAATGTTCCAAGCAGTTTCTAGATAGAAAGCATCATCCCCTCTGTTCTGTATTAATAATAATTATTTATTTACCAGTAATGCAGTAGGCTTGAGAGGTTTTCACCAAATCAGGGTCTCATTCTAGCACACAAGGAAGCAGTTTATGCCATCTGCTTCCTTTGTCCACTAACCTGTTGAGTTTTGGGCATGCCAAAAAACCCCACATTGACTTGTATGATACTTAATGCCACTTAGGCTTTCTTTTCCCACACAAGAACCCTGATCCTGCTTTTTATTGCACACCTCACATTCCAGCGGCCCTCAGTGAAAGTTTGGGGTGCAGAAGCAAGGCAGGAAGCGGATCCTTATTGTGCAAAAACAAAACTTAGGTGATATTAGGCAGCAGAAAGACTGATCACATTGGCTTCTGCAAGGTGAAATAAGGGTCTGAATACAGGTAAGGTGAAAGTGGCCTTATTGATGTATATGTCTGTTACACTAGGTGCGTCCATAGCTTGTGCACTGGTGCCAGAGAGTTCTCTCCAGCAGTACATGTAGGGACAGGCAGGCCTTGCCCTGATGTCCCTCATGCTTCCAAGTAAAGCTATAAAGGACAGAGCTGCCCCTGCCCATCCTTCAGTTCCTTCGTACAGTCCATGGTCGAAGGTTAGCACATACTGGGCTTCAGCTCGTTCCTCCTGTGAACTGCCTTTCTAGGTAGTTGTCAGCCTAGCTCTAGATAGTGGTACTTATTTGAGTTCCTTAGGCCCTCTTTTCTTTCAGTTACTACTGCATCAAGGGAAGACGTGAATGTGGGGAAAGCAGACCTGCAGTCCCTTGCTGATAGGGTTGCCAGGTGTCCAGTTTCCAACCAGAACACCCCGTCGAAAAGGGACCCTGGTGGCTCTGGTCATCATCGCTAACCGGGCCATTAAAAGTCCAGTTGGCAGCGCAGCGGGACTAAGGCAGGCTGCCTGCCTGCTATGGCCCTGCATTTCTCCTGGAAGCAGTGGCATGTCCCACCCTCCAGCTCCTACTAGTAGGAGCAGCCAGGGGGTTCCACACACTTTGCCACCCCAGGCACCGGCTCTGCAGTTTCCATTGGTTGTGAACTGCAGCCAATAGGAGATCTTGGAGGCGGCGCCTATGGACAATGCAGCATGCAGAGCCGCCTGGTCATGCTACCGTGTAGGAACTGGAGGGTGGACATGCCACTGCTTCCGGAAGCTGCCTGAAGTAAGTGCTGCTCTGAGCCTGCACCCCTGACCCTCTCCCACGCCTCAACCCCTGCCCCAGCCTTGATCCACCACCCACCCTCTGAATCCCTCGGTCCCAGCTCAGAGCACCCTCCTGCACCCAAATCCCTCATCCCCTGCTGCACCCCCAGCTAGAATCCTCCCCCTACCCCACATTCCAACCCCCTGCCTCAGCCCAGAACCCCCTCCTATACTTCAAACCCTTCAGCTCCACCCCTAGCCCAGAGCCCCCTCCTGCACTGCAAACCCTTCATCTCTGCCCCCATCCTAGAGCCCAAACCCCAGCTGGAATCCTCACCCTGTCCCACATCCCAACCCACTGCCTCAGCCTGGAACTCCCTCCCGCACCCTGACCTCCTCATTTCTGGCTCCACCCCAGAGCCCACACTCATAGCTTGGGAGTAACCTAATATAACGGACATATGCAGTCACTCAAAGAAGAAGAAAAGGTTACTCACTTCTTGTAATAGCTGTTCTTCTAAATGTGTTACGTAAGTACATTACACCAGTGGCTCTCAACCTTTCTATTTTACTGTGCCCCTTTCAGGAATATGATTTGTCTTGTGTACCCCAAGTTTCACCTCACTTAAAAAAAACCTACTTGTTTAAAAAATCAGACATAAAAATACAAAACTGACAGCACGCTATTACTGAAAAATTGCTCACTTTCTCATTTTTACCATACAATTATAAAATTATTTAGCTGGAATATAAATATTGTACTTACATTTCAGTGTATAGTCTACAGAGCAGTATAAACAAGATATTTTATGTAGCTTGTTGTAAAACTAGGCAAATCTTTAGATGAGTTGATATATCTCCTGGAAGACCTCTGCATATCCCCAGGGGAACATGTACCCCTGGTTGAGAACCACTGCATTACACGACCTGCCTTCCGTCCGCAGCACATGGGGATCTATCATCTAAGATTCTGGTATGAAGGACCTGAAGGATGGGCAGGATGTCTCCACCTTTCATATTCTCATCTTGGAGCATGAGGGCTGTCTCTAGGGTACGGCTAGGGAAGTGTTTCCAGTACTGGTGCATGAAGTGCATGCTCACCTAGTACAATGGACAGATGCAACACGACTGAAGAACAACTGTTATGAGAAATGAGTAACTGATTCTTTCCCACTCCATGCCATATTCTGGTGCCTGCCCTGTGCTAGTTGTCAGCCTAGCTCTAGATAGTGGTACATATTTGAGTCCCTTAGCCCTCTTTTCTTTCAATTACTACTGCATCAAGGGAAGATGTGAGTGTGGGGAAAGCAGACCTGCAGTCCCTTGCTGATAGGGTTGCCAGGTGTCCAGTTTCCAACCAGAACGTCCCGTCGGAAAGGGACCCTGGTGGCTCTGGTCATCATCGCTGACTGGGCCATTAAAAGTCCAGTCGGCAGTACAGCGGGGCTAAATTTCATGGTCCCTTAATATCTTCAGATGATATAGTATATTTTAAAAATGATTTCTTCCAGCAAGTTGTGAGAATTACTCTGTAAGAATGGGTGTTAATTAGTTCGGATAGGCAATCTCTGTCAGCTGCATGGACACCATTTTTCCATGTTCTTGCATAGAACCTATTCATTAACAACTAAACCAGTAGAGGCTTGATCCCACAAGAAGTTGAACATCTGGTCCTGATCCAGCAAAACGCTTAATCATGTGCTTAACTTTAAGTACATGAGGAGTCTTACTGAAGTTAATGGGACTTCGCACAGGATTAAGTGCTTTACTAGATCAGGACCACAGTATTGCTCAGTAGCTGTAAGATTCAACCCTAAGTGAGTTCTTGGGAAGGCAGGATGATCTTGCTGTTAAGACAGAAGACTGGGAGCTAGAAGAGCTGGAATCTATTCCAGGCTCAGCTACAGATTTCCTGTGTGATTTTGGTCAAGCATAAATATCTCTGAACTTCAGGTTCTCAACTGTTAAATTAGATGAGCTAATAATATTTACCTACCTACATATCAACCTCAAAGAGATGCCTTGTGAGACTTATTTAATTAGTTTTTGTAAAGCATTTTGAGATTCTTAGCTGGAAGATACTTTAAAAGAGTAAAGGATTATTTATGATCCAGATACACCCGGAGACAAATATTTTAATAATGTTGTACAGCACTCCAAGTTCCTGGATAGGAGGATGGCTAAGAGTTACTTTATTAATTAAGGGCTCCATTTTGCCATTGACTTCAATGAAAGGAGGACTGGGGCCAGATGTATAATCAGAATAAAGTTTATTATGGTTTAATAGGAGGGAACCTAATCTAAGATCATTGCTTCTGGTTCTTTCTTGCTTGCTTTCTCTCTTGTTTTTGCATTCACGCAGAATCTGTTGCTAGGTTTATTTCATACAGTAAATTGAAAACAATTGCTTAAAATCAGACTGCACTCAATCTTTTATAATAAGGACTGTTTTTAAGATGTTCTGTTTATCTGTCATTAAATAGTGTGACTTCACTTTTGTCCCTTCATATCTAGAACCAATAGAGACAATAAACCTTGCCTAAAGTGGAAAATAATGAGAAAACTGATAACATTGTTTCATAGAAATATGATTTCATATACATCTCTGATATAATATTTAGCAGGTAAATATAAGAATAGCTAGCAAATGAGATCTGTGAAGTTCTGAAACATACATAATACGTGAGTAATCTCTCCTAACTACATAGCAACCGTACATGGCAAGGTTTAACAAATTCAGAGTGTACCATTGGTCTCATCTTGTATTTCTCATCTTGTATTTCAAAGTTACTGCAATAGTGGGTGTGTTATTAGGTTCATGTAAAGCTGCTAGCACAAATGGGAGTCTGATCTTAGTTGAAGCCTCTAAGTGTATTATAAAATAAATAAATATAAGTTAATAATATTTCTTGCTCCGTTTTCTGGAAGAAAAACTATCCCACAATAGAATTAAAAGGAAACTAATGAAAATTCAAGCCAAGTACAGAGAGTATCTTTAAATAGTTCCATTAACAACAAAAAAAATCCTACATCCACCCTGAAAGGTACTGTAGAGTCCCTAACCCGGAGTTTAAAATGCAGTCTGATGTCCTGTCACCCGCACTGTGTATTCCAGCCAAAGTGCAGAGTCTGTGACTTCCCATCTCCAAAACAGGCAGTATCAGGAACTCAGCACTGAACACTCCAGAACTCTGGGATATGAAATCCAGATCCAAATTCAAACTGGCAATATTCAAGTTGATAGGTTTCAGACTGTTAATAAGAGAGGGTGTTTTTTTTAGCAGTGACCTAGAATTCAGATCTAGAACAATGGCTCAGGTTTATCTCTAATGCAATCTTATATTCCTTGTATTTTTTAAAATAAAAATCCTCCTGGGTGCCCTATAGCAAGGCCATATAGCAAGGTTTTTTTTACACATTAGAGGAATCTCTGTTCCAGATCCATGAGAGAATCACTAGACCACAGCTGGTCACAAACTGCTCTTAAACTAGGTCACCAAGAAACAAACTATAAGACTGCATGGGCACAAATTCAATTCTGTAAACTACCTGCCGCTCAGCAACCTTTATTATAGTTGCTGTCCCCATCCTTCAGAAGTTAATTTTCGTGTTGATTGCCTGACATAAAACCCAAATAGCATTTTTACTGTTGTTTCAGGATTTTCCCTTTCCATTGCGGCTTTATTCATCTTTAAACAAGATCACCTTAAAGAAACACAGTTGCAGTAAACTTGTAGCTGCAATGGGATTATTCATAAAACGGCTATGATTGCTAACAGAAAAACTATATATAATGCATCTCTGCTGACTTACTCACTCGTTGCTAGGCTTCTCTTTCTCTTTACCATTGTAAAATGTTAATCTCACAGTTGTAAAACTTAATGGAGGGGAAAGGAAATGAGGGAAAAATAAGAGTGTCATTTTATACTCACAAGTAAGGGCAAAGCAAAAATAAAACTAAGGGTCCCAGTCCAGTAAAAAAACAAACCTGGGGCATTACAGAACCCCATTGTGCCACAGATGTCCTCCTGAATCGGTCTTTTTAGGGCAGTGGGAGAGTGAACGTTACCAAGCTTACTGACTCTAATTCTAGAAGAATTCTGTCTGAGTTACATGTGCAAAATGCCACCCTCTTGAGGATACAGATGAGTTCGTTGCAAAGTGTTTTAGCTCACTACATGGAACAAGTGATTTGTTTCAGAAATTTACATACAGTCATGTTTCCTCTTTGTGAAACAGGAGCGAAAAAAGTGTTTTGGGAATATTTTAGACGTATATATGAACTATTTCCCTAACTTAAACTCTGTTAGGAAAATAGGTATTAATTCAGGGACAGATTTAAGAATCACTGAAATACTTTACTGAATGGCTTTTGGCTGTCACAGAGTGTCATGACTCTTGTTCTTGTTGCAATTTGAAAGAAAAACCAGCTGTATTTGTTTTTACAGATTTTGTTACAAATTAATAAAAAGACAAACTGAAAATCACTTAAACATCTAGCTAAAACTAACGACTGTAACTTCTACTCAACTAATTAAGAATTAAATAGCACAATTATCAAATCAAAATTATGATTGGAATTGAGTTACTATATCAACAAGTTGACAATAAAATAGAATGGAATCAACAATTGATCTAATCACCAGATGAATACAATCATGAATACAGTCAAGATTTAAACAATAGGCAGATGGTTTAAAATGAACAAAAGGAAGTACTTCTTCACACAACACACAGACAATCTGTGGACTTCGTTCCCAGGGGATGTTGTGAAGGCCAAAACTATGACAATATTCAAAAAAGAGTAAGAGAAGTTAATGGAGCCAAGATGGCCAGGGATGTAACCCCATGCTCTGGGTGTCCCCAGAAGACTCTGACTGCCAGAAGCTGGGACTGATGACAGGGGATAGATCACTCGATGATTGCCTGTTCTGTTCATTCTCTCTTTAGCTTTTGATGTTGGCCACTGTCAGAAAACAGGATACCGGACTGGATGGACCGTTGATCTGACCCAGTATGACTGTTCTTACGTTCTTAAATCATGAAGTTAATATAACACATGGTCAATACTATCCGTGGAAATGAAGATGTAGTCTATTTGTCAGCCCAGTGAAGCAGTACTTAGATGTCTTCAAAGTTGCCATTCACTGAGTGACTTCTACAGTGAACTCAGTGTGTGTGTTTGGGAAACTTTTATTTCCAAATATAATCCATTTCACCTAGAGGTAGTCCATGCAATCCGTGGGTGACAAACTCATTTCTCCCAGGTACAACTGGCATGTCAATTTTTGTCCAGCAGTATGCCGTGGGAGGGGTGGAGGAAGGCCATGGAATTCTGTTTGTTTGCATGCAGCCATAACATCATAAGCCATGTGTAAACTATCACAGCATCCTGTTAGTTCCCTGACTAATCATGTCACTGGGATACAGGGCAATCAACAACTTCTAATTCTCCTTTGGGGGCAGATTACTTTATGCCCACACATTTTACAAGCCAGGGTGACACAAAGACCTGGATCCACAAAAGTTTTTAGGCGTGTAATATTTTAGATGCCACTGTGATCCACAAAACTCTTGCTCGGCTGCTGGCTTGTAGATGCCTAAACTCAGTCAGTATCTAAGTTTTTGCAACATCTTCTGAGGACCACCCTGCTGCCAAGCTTGCAGCAAACCCAGAGGAGATAGAAGCTGCCTCTGAGCTTGGTAAGTTTCTGACTCCAATTTAAAATTTATTACTACAGTAATGGGAGGGATTTCTGCTCTAAGAGCCAATTCAAAAGTAATGAAACACACATTGGTAGCATCTGCTAATGGCAGATTGTACCGCGGAGTCTTGGCATCCACTCACCCCCACCATGTGGAGTTCAAAATGGAGACTGGGAATTGCAAACAGTAAAGAACAGCTTTAAAGAGTATTTGTACTGGAAAGTCACAGATGTTTGCTAGGGTCATTCATGTTTTCCTTTCAGTGATAGTGGCATGAATTTGCCGCTCTGTAATCACTTGTCGGCCTGTGGATCTGCCTGGAAACAGTGAACTCAGTGTGTGTGTTTGGGAAACTTTTATTTCCAAATATAATCCATTTCACTTAGAGGTAGTCCATGCAGTCCGTGGGTGACAAACTCATTTCTCCCAGGTACGACTGGCATGTCAATTTTTGTCCAGCAATATGCCGTGGGAGGGGTGGAGGAAGGCCATGGAATGCTGTTTGTTTGCATGCAGCCATAACATCATAAGCCATGTGTAAACTATCACAGCATCCTGTTAGTTCCCTGATGGATTCTGATCCAATCCTCACTGCTGATAGCTGCAAACTTTTCCTGAGCAAGAACTTCAGGTAGGTAGTCACATTGCAGGGAAGAGTATATTTTCCAGGGCCTCCATGGTAGCTACTTTAGTCAATAATCCTCTTTCTTGTCCCACCTCCACTGGCTGTTGTACAGCCAGAACTCGAGCCCTGGCCCAAAGTACCTTCACAGACCGTTCCAAGAGGAAGCATTTCCATGATGAAGTTACGCTCAAAGTTCTGGAGAGAGCTGACAAGCGGTCCAGTACCAGAATGTAAGAGGGGCATAAGACTCATTAAGACTGGAGCAATGGCATGCTGAGAGACCGGAGGAAAGGCTGAGGCTCACCGCACAGTTGGAGGACAGGTTTCAGCGAGGGAGCCGGCCCTTGCAGTGCACTTCCTGGAACAAGAATGGCAGCTACGGGAGAAGGACAGAGCTCAACAAAGAGAACTGTTTCAGTGACTCATCTCCGTCATGGCTGGAAAAGCACTGGCTCCTGCTGCCTTCCCCACACTATGGCTTGCTCCCCCTGCAACGTATCCTCAGTCCAGAAGTTGCTTGGACAACTCCATATTGGGGTGGCCCATGCATTCAGACCCTATGAGCAGCATGGCAGGGTAACTAAAGCTCAGGCAGCCTTCCTGCTGGAACATCTCGCCTGTGGCTACCTCCATCCTCCTTCCCAAGAACCAAGTGTGCAGAAAACAGGGAACGAAAATCGTGGGGCTAGGCGACGTGCAGTGGTAGGGAGTTTGCACTGTTTCCTGCACTCTAGTTTTGGAAATTTTCTTCTGTTACTTGTTTGAAGGTGTTGTCAATGCACCTGGCCTGCCTAGTAATGGGTGACTGTTGGACCGTTTTAGCACATTTACAAATAAAGCTTTTATGTCAGCAAGAAAGTTTATTGGTATCACTGCTGAAAACGTGAACAGGAGCAATTATACATTACTAAGGAAACATTATTCTTCTGTGCAGTCAAGTACAGCAATTCAATAACTTCCTTATATGAACCTATACTGTGATCCTCACCACCCAATTCATTGTTCATCCTGTCATTCATAAGTACATTGCATGGCAGTCAAGCCCACATCCTTCCCAAACACTGACCCCCCTCCAAACTAATTAGGTCCTCCCCCTCCCCGACAAGCACATTTTTACAGGTACTATTCACCCTCACTATTCACGGCTGGGCTGTGCAAGTCCATATTGTAATTCTAGTTTGTTCCCCATGATACCTCCCTGGAGATATTCTGAGCAAGTCAGGGGATCACAAGTCTCTTACCCCAGTCGAATCTGTGTTGAGGGGTGTGTGTGTGTGTGTGAGAGAGAGAGACCTTTGGCCATTTCGGAAAGTCCCCTCTTTTACTGATCATTCTGTAATAATATATGGCACCAGACTGGCTCTAAAAACAGAGAAAACATGGCATTTAACAGATGACTCCACAGATGTGGTTTCAGCACCACCTCCTTTGGGGTACTGGTTAAAGGGTGCAAATGAGCTAAGTTCCTCTAGTCTCCTATATGTGCTGGATGTGATCAATTACCTAATAGGAGCTACTGAAATCTTTTCCTTCCCACATTTTCACTTCTCCATATTTCATTCTCTTAGCATTTCTTAAAATATTCTGGGCTTTTACTGGCAAAAAAAGTAGGAATTAACAATCATTTTACTTGAAGTATGGCTTAGCTCTGATTATCAAAACTACTTTATATTCTAATAATATAAACTGTACTTAAGCTAGAGAAGCATTAAGAGTTTTCAGAGTAACAACATTGAAGTGTATAGATTAGGCTTCATTCAGATAGGCCCTTTTCCTTCACACTCTACCCACTCCTCTTTACCATGAATAGTTCTGCAGTGGCTACATCTCTGGCAGTAACATTGCATGGTTACTCTTTGGATTTATTTTTGGAAAGTGCTGAAATGGCACTGATAGACAGTAACAGTTGTCTATTTGGAAAGAGATACAGCAGTGCTCTGATCAGGGCTGTGTAAATATATTTTCTCGTCAAGTATATGTATATCACCCTGTCAGAAGGAAACGATGGGCCTTATTCTGGATCCTGTACTCAGGCTTTTGGATGTTCTCTGTGCCACAAGGTTCATATACTGCATCATATGAGACCTTCTTAAAAACCCAGCGTTACCGATATTCTTGCCCAGCAGGATGATATTCAAATGGATTGCAAATCATCATTCAGTGGAATGTGCACATCCTGCTCTTCTCACAGTGCCATCTTAATTCTGGTGATTTTTTTGTAATAGTTATTTAGCGTTCTTGTTTAAAATTTTGTTCAGGAAACTGTACTCCCATGGATTAAGAGCATATCAGCAAATCAATACCTACTGGACAAGAAAATTGTATCACTTTTGTACTCGCCCAATCCCTAGGGCTGCTAGAGGCTGATTCAGCTGCTGGAACACCTTGTAGTAGCCTCAGGACAGCTATAATTTACAGCTTATCTACACTGGCAATTAACATCACTGCAACTTTCTTACACACACACACACACACTCGAGTGCAGCAAGTTGCAGCACTGTAAAGCCCCAATGTAAACAGTGCTGGGAGAGCCACACCCCTTGTTGAGGTGGTTTCTCTCCCAGCACTGCGCCATGACCACATAAGGCACATTAAAGTGCTGCCACGCACTTTAGCGGTGCCGGTGTAGACTAGCCCTTAGACTTGTTGATAATGGAGGGCCATTACATCAGCCAGAGATTGCAGAGGTGAGAGGGTATGGTAAAATGATCATATGTGCAGCATACGAGGCGTAGCCAAAATGTGTCTAAAATTACTGACTGAGGTAACAGCCTCCAAGTGACTATGATCAGCCAATATAAGTTATAGTAGTCCTGAGCATGCTCTAAGTTGAGCTGAGGCTTAACCTAGCCCAGGGAAATGAGGCAAACAAAAGTGGCACAGAATGCTGCTGTCCTTAGCCAGGCGCAAGTTGGCCAACTCTATGCCACATGCCTATCCTTCCAACTACAGCTGTTACATAAATAGCAATTAGTACACACCAGCTGTTACAATAAGTTGTATTTTATTTGCTTAAAGTACTTCAAATATTTTATTAGTGCAATATGATAAAGAGGCTGGGTGGTCAAGAGCACATTTATTTCCCTGGTAGCTTGCTTTTTTTTTTTTATTTTACTAGGAGCAAGAAAAAGTTTCATTGACTGGGCTGTAATTATACCAAACTAATGGCCAGCTAGCTGCTGCATTTTCCTATTCGGTATTGTGAAAGGGTTGTGAGCTGTTCTCTCAGCTGAAGATAATTATTTTGTACACAAAGTTTAAGAGACACAGGGCCTGATTTTACAAACACTACAGCGCACAATGCTTACCAGCATGACTAGTCCTAAGGCGTTTAGGAAGAAGCATTACAGCTGGTAGCAGTTACAAGATAGGCCAATAGATAACAATGCTGCCTCTGAGAGCGTACTCTCTAAAAACGCCTCACATGAACACCCTGTTTAAAACAGGATTTTGCAAAAAGAAAGAACCCAACTCCTCCAAAAGCACCCTCCCCCGGCCCACAAGCTTCCTATTTCTCCTAATTTCTTATTCGTTATTTGGACCCAACTGGCAGCTATTTCTCCACCTAAAGGTGGCTTCTCCCAAGGGACATTATCCCAGTCATAAGCTTCCACAGACAGACACATTATTATTATTATTGTTTGTATAACTATGGTATGTAGGACCCCCTCATCATGGGGGCCAGGACCCTATTGTGCTGGGTGCTGTACAAACAGAACAAAAACGGTCTCTGTTCTGAAGAGCTCACAGTGTATGGTAGAGGAAGGAATATAAACACAAGCAGAGTGAACAATGTGATGGTTCCACAATCTTTTGGTGTGTGAGGTGGGTTTAGTTAGTAGGGCATATGCTACAATGAAGGGAGAAGGGACACTGAAGGGAAGCAGGTAAGAGGAGTGACGCTGAGGTGAAGAGCCTGTGAGGGAGATGGAGGATTGAAGCAAAAAGCCAGTCAGCATAAGGCTGAGAAAGTCCAGTCAAAACTGTATAAAGGTTTTTCAGAGGTCCCTTTAGCTGCTTCTGCTCCCATCCACCAGATAAGTTTTTATTAGAAGTTTTTTCCTCTGCAATGTCCCTGGCTGTTACAGGCTTGTAGTAATAAGTTTCAGCAATTTAAGTAGGGGAAGAGAACTGCCCTGGAACAAAATAAGTAAATAAAAGATTTCCAATCACAGAATGCACTGATGACAAAACATCAAAACTGATTTATTAGGGTCAAGATAGTTAATTTATGACTCATCAGCTGCCCAGTATTGCTTGCCAATCCCAAACTGCCAAAAACCACGACAGACTAAAAATGTGATTGGCTAAAAATCATGATACCACAGACCTAAATCACATTTTTTTCTCACTTGCCATACATTGGCTGCCTTGAGAGCTCCAAGGAAAGAGTCAACTAGTGGAAAATTCAATCAGGTGCAAAATTTCTGTTGGGTGTGCTTTTGGTGAATTCAAGGGATGCTGGCCTTGTTTACCTACTTGACTGGATTTCCGCAAGAAAAAACGTCCCCGTTGTTATAGCTACCTGTTGTGCACTGAATAAAACCTGAGAAGTGCATAAATAAATAAATAAATTTAAAAAAATGAAAAAAAGGGAAAAACTGCTGCCAGGACAGAGGTGGACCACTTGTCTGCTGAATTTGAGCAATTAGACACAAAGGATAGTAGAAGCGGTAGCCATGAAGCTATACAGTGAGGTAGGGAGGCCTTAAATGACCATTTTAATAATCAACCACAATAGTGTTGTCTATTAAATATTGGTGGGACTTTGCCTTCCACTATGACAGTGTGCCCCAAACAGGGACATGTGGAAGAACATGGGGGGTTGGGGAGGAGGGGAGTGCAGCAGAGTCAGTGTCAGCCCTATGGGGAGGGAGCATCTCACAGCCCTGCTTTGCCCCACATGGAAAACTTATAATGAAGTTTCTTGGTAATGATTCACAAAGAAACTGGACTTTGAATGAAAAAATCCATGTTTAAAGATAAGAAATGTTGACATTAAAGACAGTGTGATCTCCAAACTCCTGTGCCCAAGAATAACCTGTACGGACATAAAAATGAAGGATTGCTAAATGGTAAAATTAAAAGCTTTGTCAACTATATTTTAAAGATTTGTAAATAGACAATAAATCAGTATAGACGAGACACATGAGCCAGTGCCTCTCTTGTGTAAATGTAGTTTTACCAATTTTTTAAAATAAAGTAGCTGATAGCAATAATATAAATTTGAGCAGACACTAACACAATGTGCTACAAGATCTGAGGTAGACAACACAAACAAACACCAAAAAGTCCTTTTTTCTGGAAAGATCCAGGGCAACGGGTCGTAAAATGACATGACAAACTGGAAAGCCAGCAGGAAAAATGCAGAATTTGGGTAACTGAAGCATGTACATTCATAATCATAGACTCAGAACTGGAAGGGACCTCAAGAGGTCATCTAATCCAGTCCCCTGCACTCAAGGCAGGACTAAATATGATCTAGACCATCCCTGACAAATGCTTGTCCAACCTGCTCTTAATCCCCAATGGTGGAGCTCCACAACCTCCCTAGGCAATTTATTCCAGTGCTTAACTACCCTGACGGTTAGGAAGTTTTTCCTAATGTCCATCTTAAACTGCCCTTGCTGCAATTTGAGACCATTGCTTCTTGTCCTATCAGAGTGGATTTGATTTAAATCACTAGTCAGGAAGACTCAATTTAATCATGGTTTTCTACATAAAAGTGCACTCTTACTGGTTGTTAGAACCTTATTCTTCACAACTCGGAGATAGATTTCTTTTTTAGAAGATACACCACTGTTTAAAAAGTATAGTGTGTATTTTGAAAACTTTTCAGATTAGTTTTACTGTTATCAGAAAATGAATGAATGGTTGGTTGTTTATTTCATTTACCAAAGGTTAATGAAGCAGATATTTATGGAGTCATTGGGAGAAGAACTATCATTAATATTTGGAGAATTTTCTTGCTATGTTGTATTAGGAGGAGATCACCACCAGATAGACATTTAAATTGTTTTAGTTAACTAAAACAACATGTGTGAAGTATTCTGGATTTTTTCTTCATCAGGAAACATAATATTTTAACAAAAAAGCATATGTCCCTTGCTTCTCACATTTATCTCCAGACTTCTTCCCCTTATCTATTCCCCCAGATCTATTTCACCCCCCAACAATCTTCTATTCATTGCACTTTTTGAAATTTTTCACTTTTAGAGAGGGAAGGGATGGACTCAAATTTGCAGAGGGACAATAGAGTTGAGGTCTGTTATTTCTCACCACTATATATTTAAAAACATTTTTGCTGGAGACACAAATCCACAGTTTGAGAACTGCAAAACTAAGCAGCTGATGGTATCTTCTAGACTGATCACTGAGTCCCATTGGGTAGATAGAAAGATTAACCTAAATAACCTGTACAGAAGCCTGTGGAACCTCATAAATTTGGGTCCCTAATCCATGAACTATTGGAACTCATTTACAAAATGTTTCTAAACATTACATGAATATGTCTCATACTACAAAATTATAATTTATAATCCCTATTCCATTAGGAGATCTTTGAGTTTTATTTGAGATATATTATAGCTATCTTGAGACTGGATTTTTTTATAAGATGCTTTGAGGAAAACCTATTAATGATTTTAAAAAAAATCATTGATTTTTAGCCACACTGTGTCCTATCCTCAGAGGTTAAGAATAACAAACTTTCCTCCATCCTCGTATTTGAAAAGGTATGTCCGCTCTCAGTCATCTTTTTTTCACATGAAACAAACCCAATTTTTTCAATCTTTCCTCATAGGTCATGTTTTCTAACCCTTTAGTCATTAGTTTCTCTTTTCTGGACTTTCTCCAGTTTGTCCACATTGTTCCTAAAATGTGGCACCCAGAACTGGACACAATACTCCAGTTGAGGCCTAATCAGCACAGAATAGAGTGGAAGAAATACTTCTCCTGTCCTGCTAATACATCCCAGAATGATGTTGGCTTTTTTTGCAACAGCCTTACACTGTTGGCTCATATTTAGCTTGTGAGCCACTATGACCCCCAGATCCTTTTCCACAATACTCCTTCCTAGGCAGCCATTTCCCATTTTGTATGTGGGCAACTGATTGTTCCTTCCTAAGTGGAGTACTGTGCATTTGTCCTTATTGAATCTCGTCCCATTTACTTCAGACTGTTTCTCCAATTTGTTCAGATCATTTTGAATTTTAATCCTGTCCTCCAAAGTACTTGCAACTCTCCTCAGCTTGGTATCGTCTGCAAACTTTAAGTTTACTCTATGCCATTATCTAAATCATTGATGAAGATATGTAACAGAACTGATCCCTGTGGGACCCCACTCGTTATGCCCTTCCAGCATGACTGAACCACTGATAACTACTCTCTGGGAATGATTTTCCAATCCATTATGCACCCACCTTATAGTAGCTCCATCTAGGTTGGATTTCCCTAGTTTATGAGAAACAAATGTTGTTTCTAATATACAAGTTACCTCAACCCTTTGGGTTTTAGTATTAAACAGACAATTGGATAAAGACTACTTAACCTGTAATGCACAAAGGTGTACAAGACCCAAGTGAACATGGACCCAAACTGGAGAAGACACTGGACCTGAAACTAGAGGACTGGATCAGGGGATCAGATGAGGTCATGACTATTGTGGAAGGACTTCCCAGTGCCACCACCACTTCTTCCCCATGATGAAAAAAACAAACTGATGAGTGATTCCACCCAATTTTTATTCATTGACCTGTTTTGTTTTTTAACTTAAAAATCTTCTCTGCTGGCATAGAAGCATGTTGCATAGAAGCCTCCACATACCGCCCATTGCGTTGAACCTTAATAGAGAAGGACGCTGCGAATGCTGAAACATAAAACAAAAGAAGGCAGTGACAAATGCTGAAACATTTTGAATTTTACTTAATAATACGAATACGTTAAAGAAACCTCACCTCTTTCCTGAACGTAACAATTCAAATCCCTCACTGATGTTATCAAATGGTAAAGTGTGTGTTATTAGCACATCTGGATTAAATTTCTTCTCCATATAACCGGACACTAATTTGGGGATAGAATCCTTGGTCTTCCAACCTGGAAAAATGAACAATGAGGAGTACTGAAATCGTGGCTGGGGATTTAATTGATAGGCATAACTGCTCTTCCTCCTTGTGCTCTGGGACGTAGTTTTGCTTATCTCCATACCTCCAATTAAACTCCCTTTCCAGGTACGTCCAGTAAACAGCAGCATAGGGTCAAAGGATATCTGTGATCCTGAAGGAGGTTCTCCAACCATCACACAGGTGCCAGAGCCCAGGTAGCAGGATGCCAGGGCAGCTGCCTGGTTAAAAAGTCACAGAGTGAAGCTTATGAAACAGAACTGAGGTGTAAAGAGTCTTTTATCTGGAGTCTAAGAAAAAACATTTTACATATATATGAAATGTGTATAACAAAAATATATTCTGTCTAGCTATCCATGGCTTATTTACACTACAGCCAAAAGTGCACGCCTCTCTGGAAACATAGACTGATCTGACAGGAAACTACATTCGTTAGCTAAGTCTCCTTGAATACTGGGCCACTATTGAGAAAAGAGGACATGTGCCAGCTTTACATACCAAGGTATCTACATGTCCAGTGACTTCAAAGGAATAGTCCACACCATGCCCAGTCATCTCAACCAGCACCTCCTGAATGGGCTTCTTGAAGTCCTGAGGGTCGATGCACTCGGTGGCTCCTAACTCTCTAGCCTTGGTAAATTTATCTTTGTTGGTATCGATCCCAATGATCCGGGAAGCACCAGCTGACTTACAGCCAATAACAACAGAGAGGCCAACTCCTCCCAAACCAAAGACGGCACAAGTGGAACCAGGTTTAACCTGCATAACAATAAAACAGGGGACTCTGTAGTCCTGGAACATGGAGGAGTGGGGGGAGTAATGGGGGGGAATTTCTGCCACTTATAATGCATTAATGCACAAGTACGTACCTTGGCAGTATTGACGGCAGCGCCATAGCCGGTGGAAAATCCACAGCCAAACAGACAGACTTTATCCAGAGGAGCACCATCATCAATTCTTGCAATGGCAGACTCAGGCATAACTGTATATTCTGAGAAGGTGCTGATCCACAGGAAGTGGTGAACTGGTTTCCCTTTGCAGGTGAATCTGCTGGTCTTGTCCGGCATGAGGTTCTGGGATTCATAGAGGCTGTTAAGAGACATAAGATGATTAATATTGTCAGAAAAACTGAGGGTGAGGTTCAGGCAACACAGAAGTTGAAACACACTCACTGTGTCTTCAGGCAACAGTTGGTGTCAGGATTCAAACAGGAGCTGCATTCCCCACACTGGGGAAGACACAGAGGGATGACTTTTTCTCCTGGGGTGGGAGGGAGAAGAAACAGACTGATTATTAACCCCAAGCAATTACAAGCATTGTGCAAGGAATTTATTCACAAAATTAATCTGGTAGTTTCTACATAATTGTAGAAAATAAAACTGTTATTTTTATCAATGCCTTATTTATTCCATTCCTGAGATTTCTGGTGGGCAGGAGCTGCTGAAGTATTACTGTGGCTCTTTGGGAATGTACATTGGTAAATGGTAAAACTCCCATTAATGGTGCAGGAGCAAGCCCTAAACTTCTTGTGCAGGTTGACAGACAGAACATTCTGGGCTCCTAAATGGTTAATCCATTTGGAAAGGTGAATCCTGATTTTCCATACCTGGTTTCACACACGTCACTCCTTCTCCAATACTCTCCACAATCCCAGCTCCTTCGTGGCCAGGAATAACTGGGTAATCTATATTTGGAAAAGAACCTTTCAAAACATAGTCATCTGTCCGACAGATCCCCGTGGCCACTATCTGTGTGGAAATGAAAGGACTCATTAACCCTGGAATGTGCACAGGCTTCTGAAAAACAGTCATGTTCACAGTGCTCACTGGAGCCATTTATTTGTTTTGAGTTTTCATTCCAGAAGGCCTAAGTGTTGCTCTTTGTTAGCTGGTTTTGAGGCCTGACTTCTGATTTTTGAACACTTGGGATCGTAAATACTAAAATAAGGCCTCTTCAGTCCATATTTAATATTTTCCATTAATTCTGTCAACCCTCTACTCAGTAATGCTCCAAAGGACTATAAACTTACTTCCAGAATGCCTCCAGCTTTCTAGGAACCAAGAATCCCAAATGTGAGTACATACACTAATATTGCTGATGAGTTACCAAGATTCCAATAGTGCACTATACGGTTTATTGGCATAAAACATAATCTGATAACCTAATTGAAAATTTTCTTTCTAGATACATTCAGAACACTTATTAGCACAAGCATGACTGTTTCCTGAGTGGATTAAATGCCTGATTTTTAAAAACATGCTCACAACTGAACACCTAATTACAATTGCATGCACAAATCAGTGACTCGCATGTGGAACTGGAAAGTTTTGCATCCCAGTTCACAAATTCTGTACATTCAATTACATGGAAAGAATATTGAAAATCAGGCCCAAAGTTGTTGGACTATGTCAATAACTGGTATATTTCTGATATGGGAAATATAAGAAAGAGTAACTCTATAGCAGACCCCAGAATTTGGTCTGACCATGTAAAAAAAAAATGTTTCTTTTAATTAATCTTTGTTGATTAACATTGCCAGTCAGCTTTACAAAGTCAGTGTTAATTGTAAAAGCACGTTCAGAGGCTAAGAGTTTGTTCTAAAAGTAACAAGGTAACAGCTGTCCTTTATGGCTCGTACAACTTTGTTTTCCTGAACTCCAGAATAAACCCTATGCTTATCTTGTTTGTTTCCTTTTAAATGTAACCAGTGGAATAAAGAGACTTACTGAAGTCTGCCATGTCCCACTGATTTTGAAATGTTTCTGTTAAAGAATTAAAATGCAGAGATGACAGAATATATGTTGAAGTGTAATTGTATGTATGTATAATTAAATTAAAGGTTAAGATGCTGGCCTGAAAATTACAGCTCTGACATCAATTGGCTGAAGAAATGCATGGAGTGAAATGGCCGGGTGGCCCTGAGGGCAAACCAGAATCCACAATCCACCCCCAACCAACCGAGCACGTAAAGAACAAAATAACACCAAGCTGGCATGGATGTTCCATCTGCTGACGTTCCACTTCAAATGTGGAAATAGTAATTGCCTATCTCTTCAAATGTCAAGGCAGCTTAATGAAGCAGATTCCATAGACTGGTATAGGAATTCATTCCTATCAAAACAAAACCAACAAACTGAGAATTCCAAATCTGGTTCTGCAACCACCCTCCAGGAGCATCGGTTGCGCATCTGACAAAGACTCTGCTCCACATTCATGTCCGGGCTGCCTGGACAGTAACTTGGCACAAGCAACCTCTAGGCTGGTAACTATCACAACTTCGCAGAATGTATGTGAGTGAATGTGTGTGTATGAATGGAAAACTGCAAGTGTAAGTAATAGTATATTGTTGTGTTCTTTGCTTTTCTGTATTTACAATAAATGCGGCATTTTGCCTTCTCCCTCTTATAAGATCCTGTTTGTTATAGCAATTAAATAAAGGCCACATGCTAATTTAAGTTCTAATCTTCTGGTAGGGGAGGTTACTTGAATTTAAAATGTCTTATCTCTTTTTCTATGCTCAAGGAGCATCACAAATGGCATATTTAAACTGCAAACACTCTCCTAATGTCAACACAATTATACTGGTACAGCAGTGTTTTTACAATACAGATTATTTTGGTTTAGGAACCAATTACACAAGGCTTCAGGTATTTGTATTATCTAAAATATTTTGCATCTAATAGTAACATTTGACTTTCTCCTGCAGAGGAATCAAAGTGTAATATTCAGCATTAAAATTCTGAGGTCTACAATGAACTCTGACCTGCACTCAAGAAAAGGGAGGTACCAGCCCTTGTGTCAAATAAGATGAACGCCATAAATTCTTGGATGAAATCATTGAAGTATTTTGTCTCTAGTTGTCCAAGAATGGCAGCTGGTAACATGGGGGAGGAGGCGAAGGGGGTTGGCCACCTGGGAAGAATCTCAAAAACTGCTAGTTGAGATCATTCCCCCGTGTTTTCAGTCAGCTATGAAGCTGGATGAATATTTTTGAACTTAGCTATTTGAAAAACTTTGTACCTTAACACGAACTTCATGAGCTTTCGGAGGTGCAACCTCTACCTCTTCAATAGAAAGTGGTTTATCCGCTTCCCAGGCAACAGCAGCCTTGCATTTTATAACCTGTGAAAATATAGTTGATTACATTTATGTATATATTGCTATCAGGAATCCATTTCCGGGGGAGGTAGGAGGAGTTAGAAATTGAAGGTACCACTGTAACACCACTTCATAGTGATTTGCTTTTACTCAGACAAGTTAAGGGAAGGTAAGAGATCTCTTCCAAATTAAACACCACTCATCAAAATAAATAGTTATACCTATGAACCTTTCCATTTTGTTTGCCTGTATCCATGTTTATCCTTTGTTTCCATTTTCACATCATCTAAAAATTAGGGTTCAGATCCTCACCTCCACCTTTAGACTCTTTTCCATTGGGTCTGGGGAGCATAAAGAGACTCTAACCCCTCCACATCTCATTGCAGGCACACTCGCATGAAGGGGCGTTGAAAGAATAGCTCGGGGGTGGGATGATGGGGCTGCAACACGGCTGACTTTCTGCAGGGTGCTACCTGTGCCCAAAGCAGCACAGGATCGTGAGAATGCAATAGGAGTTTAAAGCCACCTTAGCCCCAACACGCAGACATTAAGTGGTTTTTGTCACGGTCATACCAGAGATCTTTGCCAGAGCTAACAGTCCTTTAACCACCAGGCTATTCTTTATCTCTTTCTTGCAACGCTAGCTGGAATAATCCAAACTCCATCCCTCCCCTTGTTGGGAGTAACTGCATCAGTTATTAAAAATGAAACTACTGTTGCTAGAAATGCCATATGTAAAATATGAGCGAGACAACCTAGGTGAGGTAATATCTTCTATTAGTCTAACTCTTGCTGGTGGAAGCTGCTATCAGGCTTCACTGCACCCTCTTCAGGTCTGGAGAAGGTAACCAGAGTGTCTGACTAAATACAGTGTTCCCCAAAAAGAGCTACTGTATTTTACATCACAAACCACCTGGGCTCAAAATGGCATATGATGCTACCAAACTATTTCTATAATTCCAATATTGCCAGGCTCCAAAATCTCAGATACTACAGCAGCTAATTAATAAAGCAATTAATTTACTGCCTGAGCAATAATATAGCTGAGGGAATGCTAACCCAGGGGGCAGAAGCAGACTTTCCCATGTATGGCCTGCTGCAATAGAAAAACTGCTTTTTTCTCAATGAAATGTTCACTTAGGAGAACTAAACAAACTATATAGTGAGCACTGGACACATCAACTATTGGAAAAAATTCAAAACGATTTCCAGGTAATAACAAGAGAAGAAATTGCAGCTGGCAGCACTAGGACTAGGGGCCTAAAAAATGGCCAATGAGCGGTAGTTCTGACTTGGCTTTGAAGGGTTGTTTTGGTTTTAAATACAAACATTTTCTATATCTCAGGATGCGTTTTTCCTCCAGGCCCAGAGCCTGTGGCTGGCTATTTCTACCCATTGCCTTCAAGGGAACCTACAAATTAAAATTTCCTGAGCACTCAGGCCCCATCATAAACCACTGAAAAGGGGCTGCATCTACCCACAGAGCCTAAATCCTGCACACAGGGTGAACCACAGTGCGCACAAAAATTTGCACAGAAATTTTGTGCACGTGGCCTGTCAAAAATTAGAGGGAACATTGGTGGTGGGAGAGGGGGAGATCTAGGGCGCTAATGGGTCATATAGCATATACTGTGGTCAAGCTCTTTGTAACGTGATTGATTAACTACCTACCCAGCCATGCATGTTAGGCGTAAAGGCGAGACTAAAGCTGCCTGGACGTTGGACCAGAGCTGCAGCTGTCTGACCACCCCCCAATCCAGCTGCTGCTAAGGAAGGAGCTAGTGTCTGGGGCTCTATCACGGTGCATACAGTGCTTCCCCTCTCCCCTCCCACCCCCATTAATACCAAGGGGCCCAGGCTCAGCACTCAACCTCATGCTCAGCAGTAGCAGTTTGCAGCTCCCCTGCCGCCCACCCGCCCAATCGCTCTGGTAACTAACTGCTCTTTCAACACCACTGGTCGCTCCGTCAGCCTTACTTGGCCGGAGGTCGCCATAGGGGCGCGCGGCGAGCAGCCTCCAGGTCCCGTTTCGCTTTGCCGAGCGCAAAGCAGCCCCCAGATGCGACTCGCCAGGCGCGGCCGCACGGGGATGGCCGCAGCAGGCGAGGCCGGTTCTGCTCCCGGCGGGGAGAACGTGGCCAACTCGCCTCTGGACTGAGCAAACAACCCAACGCCCCTTCTCTCCCCCTCCCCCCGCGCGTCAGCTGGGCTCTTTGAAAGGGGCCGGCGGAGCAGGGTTGCAAAGTTACCCGAGCTCCTGACCTTGAACTCGCAACACTAGAATCAATAAAATCAGAGTTCAGAATAGTGGCCCTTGTGCAATTTGCAAATGAGAATTTCTTAGTAGCTCTATTGGGACTAAATGCAGGGCGGCCTGCGATTGCTATTGAAATAGCTTCGGGGCACTGTCTTGGTCCCCTAGTGAATATGTAATGGCTAGGACCAGGGCTCCTGCCACTAAGTGCTGGCATCCGGCACTGTGTATAAAAATACAGTAGCCATCCATATCATTTCACAATCAAGTTCCCAAGTGGAGATGTTCTGTGCTTTCTTGCTATTTAGCCCAGAGGCTCTCAACCTTTTTCTTTCTGAGGCCCACCCCCATGCTGTAGCACCTCCAGGTCCCACCTCTTCTACAACAGCTTGTCTACATATAAAAGGGCTGACATTAAGGGGAAGGAAGCAGGGCAGTGGTGGGGGGGCCCATGCCAGTGGGGCCCCCGTAAAGCTACGTTGTTCAGGCTTCAGCCACAGGTGGAGGAGCATGAGGCCCAAGGCTTCAGCTGTCTGCCCTGGGCCCCAGTGAGGCTAACGCAGGCCCTACTTGGGGAACTCCCTGAAACCTGCTTGCGGCCTCCCTAGGCCACCCCAGACTCCTGGCTGAGAGCTGCTGATTTATCATACGAAGGCTTCCACTCTGGTACAGGTTCAAGTAACGTGCCTGCATCTGAGCCCATCAGAAAACTAACCCCTCCTGAAACAAGCACATGAAGAGAAAAACGGAATATGGTTTTACAAGAACTAGGGCAGAAGCCAAGATTTTCAGAGCCTAGGACAAACTCTAGAAGTTCCCATTGCCCCATCCTGGGATTTGGGGGCTTTTAGAGCAACTTCCAAAACCCCTGCTTCTTTCCCCAGAGCTGAAGAAGAGCTCAGTGCACCTTCAACAGAAGGTGATGCAATAAAAGATACTATCACACCCACCTTGTCTCTCACATCCTGGGACCAACACAGCCACACCAACACTGCACAGACAAGCCCAGTCCGTCTTTTCACATGATAGGATTTTTATTCATCGTCTTTAATTACATTTGCTTTTACATTTGCAATTAGAATGTAACTATTTTATTTCACAGAGCCATGGTGGACATAGAGGGGAAAATTGCTACCGCAGCCTCCCATCCCTTGTGAGGCTTGTTCTCCTGCTCTATAGTTTGCTTCTACCCCATTAGACACAGGACAGAAGGGCCTTTGTGCTACCTGATAGGTAAGGATGGACTTTATTCCATCCCTCTTCCTTGCAAACTCTCTGCTCTAGCGTATTTCCTCAGCAGCAGGTCTATTCCTACTCTGCTACCTTCCCAGGGAACAGCACCCTCCGGGATCGTCTTCACTGCTCTATTAACTCAAAATAAAACTCGAGTGTTGCCCTTAACCTGACTCTCATCCACCAACAAAAATCTCTAGCTCTAGTTAAGTGCTACTTTAAACTCAAGCTAGCTAGGTTGAAGCTCATGCTGCTGACCCGCTGGTTTATAATACAGTGGGGGAATGCAGCTACAGGTTATGGTTTAGGTTAGAGTTATTCCATCTCAACCACTTATCCGATCGCCATGGTAGCGCCAGTGTTTGGCAGCATGGGTGCTCCAACTTGAGCTAGTTGCTTGAGTGTTGTCACTTGAGCTACTGCTACAGTGAAGAGAAGCCCTCTGTAAGAGAAGCTGGTTACTACAAACTCTCCCAGAGCAATATGAAGATACTCCCCTCATGGCAACCTGCATAACATCCACTCTCCTCTTCCCGCCTAAGTGCAATGCATTATTACTACCACCGTTTGTATGAGAACTACTCAAAGGCTGATTCAACAGTGAAAGCAGTTTGTAGAACAAAGAACATGAAACACTGGGGAACAAATGCCTCTTGTTGCCCTATTTCTCTTCAAGCCCTTGACATAGACCAGACTTCACAATTCTCCCCGATGCCCCTGGTCTGCTAAGTTTACAGTTGCGTAATGAAGCCACTGCCCCAGAAATAAAATGCAGGGAAAGGACAAGTTAGAGACTCAGTTCAACAGCTCCAGGCAACAGGCCTCAGTGGTTCTCAAACTTCATTGCACCGTGAGCCACTTCTGACAAAAAAAATTACAACATGACCCCAGGCAGGGGGACTGAAACCTGAGTCCACAGGTGGGGAGGCCAAAGCCCAATGGCTTCAGCTTGGGGAGGGTGGGGCCTGTAACCTGAGCACCGCTACCCAGGGATAAAGCTGTCCCACTTCGACTTCAGCCCCCAGGCTTCGGCTTTGGCCCCCAGCTGGGGCTAGCGTGCAGGAGGGGGTTCTGGGTGTAGGCTCTAGGCGGCACTTACCTCAGGTGTCTCCCGGGAAGCGGCAACATGTCCCTCCAGCTCCTAGGTGTAGGTGCAGCCAGGAGGCTCTGCACACTGCCTCTCCTGCAAGCACTGCCCCTGCTGCTCTCATTGGCCACGGTTCCCAGGGTGAGGCTAGGATCACGAAGGCTGCTTCTGGGAGTCATGGGGAGTCTGCCTTAGTCCCATTGAGCAACCGACCAGACCTTTAACAGTGCTGCCCAAGCTGCCAGGGTCCCTGTTCTGGCGGACATTCTGGTCGAAAACTGGATGCCTGGCAACCCTGAGTATGTACCCAGGAGATCAGGTGTGACTGCACTCAGGCATCTGCCAGGCTGGCACCCACCCCACCATGGTTAAACTGCTATTTTTTAGCACCCTAGCTCAGGCTGGCTAGTTTCTGTGCTGGGAAGCATGCTCCCAGCTGCTATGTAAAACATTTCCTTTAAGTCTAGGAATATATATTTAAATTAAAGCTCAGATTCTTGTGTAAGCACTTGAGGCTAGTGCTGGGGATTTTAGAAAAACACTACATAGTGTGAGCTCACAAAATTTTTTTAGCAAGAATTGCAACAGTGCTATGAAAGCTGTTGTGCGACCCTTGTAAATAATCTTTTGGAACACTGACAATTTATGATAAAGGGCTGGAATACTATAATTGTTTACAGACCAGTCTAAACAATTCTGGTTTGTGTCTGAAATGGCTTCTTGGTTCTGTTTCTCCTTTAAAGAAAATATTTACACTGTCACCTGAACCTGGTTTCTTCCTGTTGGGATGCATGCACATGGCCCAGGGGTATGATTCAGGCTTTTTCTTATTGTATCATTTTTACAACACTGAAATGGGATAGGTGGTTGAGCCTAGTAGAATGTCACAATCTTACTCGGGAGAGCTCATTCTAATTTTAGACATAATAAACATGATGTATCCATTATTTCCAGCTTTCACAATTTTGAGCCTTATGATATTTGATATTTTTCTTGAAACTCCAATTCTTGGAGTCGTGTGTGTATGTGAAAATTTCAGCTTTGATTAACATTTTTAAAAAAGTACATTTCTAGCCTGATTGTTGTGAGAAAAGCTTGAAAACATGATCAAATGTACCCTAAAGGTTCAGAAACCAGAAGACAAATAAAAAGAATCCAGAGTGTATTATTTAAAAAAACATTCTCATGATTTTTTAGGCCAGACTCATGAGTTTTTGAATCCTTAGTGTTGGCAATACTGTATATCAAGCAGGGACAACAAACGAGCAAAGGACACGGACAACAGCATCAAGATCATGTGAGAGCTCACTTCAAGCCCATATTTACATTAGGAATAGGTATGTTTTTAACTCTGTTTAGCTAGCTGAGGCAAACCCTGGGGCCAAATCAAGGTAAATGTGTCACTTGTTCTGTTTACAATAGGATTTTAAAACATGTTAGCAAGAATATTTTAACACATACCTCTTTGGGTAGTTTGTACATAGCCTAGGTGGCTTACTTCAAAGGGCTTTAAAAATAAAACAAATATTGTTTTTGACTCAAGTCTTCTAGGCATTGCAGAGAATCTACCTTAAGAAAGGATCTGAACAAAGAGAGTTAAGTGACTTGGCAGACTAGAATGAAGAGAGAAATTCCATGCATATGGGAGGGAGGGGGGAGAGAGAGGACAGGAACAGGAAGGATTCCCACCTAGGGAATATGGAGCACCTAAACTTTGAATGGTACCGCCACTCTGCCTATCCTTTGTGAGAGGATGACCATATTGTCTATGCAATAGCTCTGATGTCGTTCTGGTGCATCAAAAACCTCACAGAATTTTGGCAATGAACCTTCCCCCACCTCATCCCTGTGCATTCATTCCCTTCTTTCTAAATTACATTGAAATGGGCCTTTCTTGCCTCCACCAATCCCATTCATGGGTGAAGAGTGAGTGGCAGCTAATTTGCTATTTACACGGGGTTGAAAGGCGTTTCATGACCCATAGAATAATTATGTACATTTTCTGAGCAAAGTGCCTGTAAACAGGTAAAGTCTAATTCTTCAACCTTGGAATAAGCTGGCTTTAATAAACTGTTGCTGTTTTAAAATGTGAAATGTGTATATTTTAACTCACCCACAAAAAATCATTAACCGAGAGTTAGGGTTGCTCAAGGACATTTCATATTGACAGAATCAATACAGATCAAGGCCTTCATCAGTTAAGGCTAAGTTAACATTCAGAGCAACCTCAGATCACATGTTTTACAATTCAAATATCACAACAGCCACTCTTAATGTGATAATTTTGAATGTCTATTTGCTTAAATAAGAAACAAAAATTCTTACAGATAGTGACTGAAATGAGTTCTCCTCTCATTGCTGCAAGAGGTAACAGATAACAATCCCATCCTTCCCAAGCTGCACAATCTCTCAGACTGCAGCCATATTCCACTGTCTGTTTTCTCTTTTTCCCCACTTTTGATTATTTATAAAAAAGAGTAAGAATTCACACACGATACTGTATTTAAACAGTGCAATAACTATACAGCGTTTGATAGCAACATTGTAATAATGCTAAATGATGCCAATTTTAATTTATTTGCTTTAATTAATTTCCAAAGCTCTGGGCCCATGTACAGGTTTTCTGGACAAAATCAAACTGGACCAAATGTCCAAAACTACATTCCTCCCAGATCAACCCAACACATAATTTAAGCAAGCAGGGGAACACGATGGATAGAAATGGTCCTGATTTTTTTTTTAAGCATACATTGATTTCAGAGTTATGAAAGTTGAAACTGCAAAATGAGCAATATGTGAGCATAGCACCTTCATGTATTTAGATGTGTGACTTGGATACATGTCATCTATTGAGTTAACAATTCGAGGATTCAGTTTGGTTGTTGGCATTCTCAGTCATTACAAACCTCACTACCTGAGTGACCATAGACAGAAGGAGAGGGTTGGGAATCCAAAGAAAGAAAAAACCCGAGAAATTAAAACACTTCTATTTGAATAAACTTGGAAAGATTGTAGGACTCCATCTTTCAGAGGCAGCTGAGGGCACTGAACATCTTGCAGGTTCAAGAGAATTTAAAAAGGCAAATGACAAGATACAATGAATGATGTGTAAAATATTATATACTTGAATCAGAACTAGTAAAAAAAAAGAGTTCTCTAATATCCTGCTAATTAATGCCACACATTGCAATTACGTTCACTACACCATTGAATATTATGTAATATATTGAAAGATTTAATCACTAGAGCAGGGGTTCTCAAATTTCATTGCACCATGACCCCCTTCTGATAAGCAAAATTACTTATACGACCCTAAGACGGAGCCCGCCCAAACCCTGCTGCCCCGGACAAGGAGGCCAAAGCCCAAGTCCCCCCCAGGAGGGAAGCCCCAGGGCTTCGACCCCGGGTGGTAGGGCTTGGGCTTCAGCTTCGGACCCAGGCAATGGGGCTTGAGCTTTGGCTCCAGGCCCCAGTAAATCTAATGCCAGTCCTGGTGACCCCACGAAAATGGAGTTGTGACCCACTTTGGGGTCCCTGCCCACAGTTTGAGAACTGCTGCACTGGGGATCCAGAAAAAACAAATTATTTCAAGACAGATAAAGGACCATAACTGAGGAAAAATTAACACGTCGCAGGCTGCTAGACACAGACCTAAAGAAACATTTCTCTCTCGCCTCAGATAAAATCAGGTTGTACAACACCTGAAAACAAAAGGAATCAAGGCATTTCACAAAGTACCAATGTTTGAGCTGTTGAGTACTGTAGATTTCATAGTCTCATAATTGTACTAAATAAACAGTGAGGATTTGGCGTAGAAAAGGGCAACAGTGTAATGGATTTAAAGAAATCACCAATGGAGGGGCCTTTGTAGGATACCCAGGTAGGAAACAGAACCATTTACTTCTTATATTCCTCTCCCTCATAGATGTGCAGAGCCCATTTCAATAGGGTGTGCACCCAGAGAGCCCCACTCTAGCGCCGTCCCCACTCCCTCTCTCCCACTTCTCACCTCCTGACTGCGCCCCGCAGAGCCGCCCCGCCCCCAGCGCCTCGTCCCCTGGCTGCCCCCTCCTGAGAGCCCCCCCACCCTAACTGCCCCCCTTAGATCCCTACCGCCTACCTATCCCCTGACTGCCCCGACTCCTATCCACCTCCCCAACCCCTGACAGCCCCACGGGACTCCCACGCACAATCCAACCCCATCTTCTCCCTGACTACCCCCTCCAGAGATGCCCTGCCTCTAGCCACCATCCTGGAACCTCACCCCCTATCTAACCCACCCTACTCCCTGTCCCCTGACTGCCCCCACCCCTTATCCAACTCCCCCATTCCCCATCCCGTGGCTACCCTCCCCCGAACCTCTGCCCCATCCAACCCCCACCCCCTCTCCCTGTCCCCTTACCACGCTGCTTCCCCCCACCTCCTGGAGCCTCAATGCGCCGCTTCCAGAAGTGGCCCTGGACAGCGCTGTGGCTTCGGCCTGGCCTGAGCTCTTACCACTAGGTCCGCCGGAGCTCGCAGCTCCGCCCCCCCTACAATGCAGCTCCGAGTGGTAGGAACTAGGGCCCCACTGGAGCCACCCCACTGCAGCTCTGTCCAGTGCACCGCGTCCAGGAGCTGCCCTGAGGCTCTGGGGGGTAGGGAAAGGCGGGGGTGGGGCCGGGGGGAGCCTCCCTGGCTGGCAGATCAGATACGCCGGGCAGGACGAGTTTGCCCACCCCTGCATTAGGGTGTGCCTGAGTACAGCTGGCACACCCTCTGTGCACGCCTATGCTCTCCCTATTTAAAAGGCCTCCAAACTACAGTTTGTATTTCAAATTCTGTGCTGAGAAAGATGTTTCTTTATTAATCAGAATCTATCCAGATGACTCCAGCTTTAGTTTGGTCCATTTTACTCAGCTATTAGTAGCAAAGAATCATCCCAGGCTTTCCACACTTGGATTTGTGATTCCACGATATAGAAATTGCAGAGAGGAGATTTTGGATGGGACTTGTCACGCTGTTGATAACCCCCATGCCGATCCTAAAACACCAGGACAGTGCGGATACTGAAATGGAAAATGACAGGTTAATGACTGATGTTCCAATCATCAATATGCAACTGCTAACATTTCACAAGATTCAGGATAACCTCAGCCTCAGTCATACCCCCACCAGTGTGATATTGGCAGAACTATAAAAGCACTAATTGCAAATTTAGCTGAATAGAAATGCATAAGGAAACACTCCTTTCTCACGTAACATCCATGTCTTCCAGATACTGTTGTCCATATAGTTCACTCACGAGCTCATCTGTGCTGTAGCCATTCATTGCAGAATTTAGAGCTGGAAAAGCCTCAGGGGGTCATTTACTCATTCCCTTTCCAGTTCATGAGTGTTCCCAAGAGTAAATTTCCCAGTGCTGTAGCCCTTATGCATACCTTATTCTGAATATGTGGCTTCCTTTAAGAGGAACTGTTTTGTCATTATTGTAGACCTCCCTAATGAAATCCTGAGATGCAATCTTCTTGCTTTCACATCAGGAATGTATTTTATCCTACCATGTAAACATTCAACTAGACTACTGAAAGGTTCTCTCCCTTCCAGAGAGGGTAAGCAGAACTTTCCCTATCACTTAGCAAATTGAAATCCAGTTTCTGCTGGTTCTACACTACATGCTCTCCGTAAAGCAGGCTCTCCCAAGGTGTGGGGCACATCCCTCTGGGAGAAGCAAAGGACTAGCCAGTGGGATGGAGACAGACCTCTCCATTGTTTTTCAGTCTCCACTTTCATTTAGAAAAAGTGAGTCTCTAGCTGTTATGGTTGTGAAGTATAGTTTCAAAACATAAAGTACATCTTTAAAACATTAACCAATGCAGAGATGCCTGCCTGAATTTGAAGAGAGCCAAAAACAGTAGCTGTGAGGTTTGCGCTGCTCTGTTCATGTCAACAGATGGTAACTATTTCACTGCTCACCAAAAAAACATAAGAAAGGAGAAGACGAATCATACTGTGAAGAGCTGCAGTAATGTCTCCTAAAGTGAGAGGAGGGGCCATGGAAGTCATACTGCAGGCCAGCACAACTTGGAAAGCAGTAAGGGCCATATTACCGCAAAAAAAGCAGCTGCGTGCTGAAAAGCCCCGCCCTCACCCCGCCCCCATCTGCTTCACCCCACCTCACCACTTGGCTTGCCCCACCCCTACTTATCCCCCGCGGGCCACACAGTGAGCCTGTGCAGGCTGCATGTTGCCCCCGGATCGTATGTTGTGCAGGCGTGCCATACCAATTCAGATATGTAGGCATTTAACAACAATGACAGGGCTGTTGACTTGCATGAGAGACGAGCACAATTGGATTCATTTGCCTTAAGCAGAGCTCAGCTTTCAAAAATTTAGGAAGGACTACTATAAGAGAAAGGAGCGTGTCTAAATGGTGGAGAAAGAGTACCCAGATGGATGCAGCAAGACACGGAAAGAATTCCAATTATTATGTGAAGATAAGATTATCATTCTAATTAAATTTTCACTAAAATAGCCCCAACACATTTAGGGAAAGAACTATATAGTCCTAACCTGTTTCTGACTCCTATTTATGTTTTGTAAAGATAAGTTGCTCACTGTAATAATTCAGCATCATGTTAATAACTGACAATCATTTTAAAACAATTTAATAAGTGCTCAGCTGAACCTTCTCTCTTTCTGAAAATCATATCAAAATTCAGTGAGCCTAACTTTATTATTAACGTGACACTCTGATTTCTCCCACCACACTAGGACTTAGAATTTGAAAACAAGCTTTTCAAAAATACCTAAAATACGCACAATACAAAACCAATAAAATAAAGTGCTATGCAGCTAGAAACTCCTTTGAATAAAGCTAAAGTGTGACAGGACAAATTCTTTTCCTCTGTTACACAGGTGTAAAACCAGAGTAACTCTGTGCACTTTGATGGAGCTAGAAGGGACTCACATCACGTAAGAGCAGAATTTGGACCTAATTCTCAAAATGTATCTGATTTGCAGACATATCTTAAGGCTTGAAAAAGGAAGTTTCAGTCATATTAAGATGTGATGGTTGCCAAGTTTGTTTCTCTCCCCACTACAAATGGGAACTTTCCCATTATTTCCATTGAGTGCTGCTCATCAAAGCCAAAGTGATTCTGATTACACCTCCCATGAAAATAAAGCCTGAGTTAATATAAAATAGATTAGAACCCATAAAGTGTCACTTTGGAAATTAAAAAAAAAGGGAAGGGTTTGTTGCTGCTGTTCTTCTATTCCAAGAGCCCTTGAAGCCAGCAGAAGCCTCACATATGCTACAAGGACAGAATTTTAAATGAATAGAGTGATTTAAATTCTCTTCCAGGGAAAGAGTTTTGTTTGTTCCCTTGTATTGTTAAGGCTCAAATGATGGATCATTACCCTTCTTTTGGAGAACATAAAATACTTGCTGGAACATCGTAAGTCACTTACCAAAAAACTGAAGGCCTCCAATAATACAGCATGATTTAAAAAGTAAAAACTGCCTCTGATGAGCATTTTTTGCCATGAATGGAAATGTACAGAGTACAGAAGACAGCGGGAGGTGCAATTCCAGGATCAAGAACATGGGATTAGCATTTGTCGTTTGACTGTACAGTATAGTGGTGCTAACCTCGATTTCTGGGGGTGGAGGAATGTAATGGAGCAGGGTTAAATTCTTAAGAGTCCAGTCTTACCAGTGCTCGGCTTTTTAGTGCCTTGTGATACAGTGAATTTTCCATGGAAATGGAATTTACAAGATTAATAAATAAATGACTCTCACCTCTTCCCTGTCCGCAAGAGTTCAAATCCTTCATTGATTTTATTGAAAGGCAAAGTGTGGGTTATTAATGCATCCAGGTTGAATTTTTTCCCCATGTAGTCTGCAACTAGTTTAGGGACAGACTCTTTGCTCTTCCAGCCTAAAAGACAAAAGATTACACATTATCGAGCAACGTACTGCCACTGAAATATTAAACGTGAAAAAATAATTAAATGTTGGTGAATATTATAACTCCGAAGATTTAAATTAGTAGGTAAGCTCTTTGGCAGAGCAGTGCATCAATCGAGACTTTGTTGGGACTTGTCAATGTACATTTACCCATGGAATGCCACGTGCAAACAAAAAGCATCGTGAAAAAAAGAGTCCTATTAAGAAATTAAGTTGAAAGTATGTTTCAGTGGAATCAAGCTGGCACCCTAAAACCAATTTATCACTTTATTAACAAGAATTCTACAGTTTTAAAACAAATTCAAATGTTCAAATGTCTGCAAATTAACTTTAATAGAATCCAGCCAGTTTCTTTCCTGCCGTGCAATCCTTCCCCATTCAATATCATTCCATTTGACTTACACTGGCAAACTAACAGTGTACCCCTAATGTTTGCAAGCATATATACAAAGCTCAGAATAGCAAACTACTAGGCAATAAATGGAAGTGATACTTTAAACAGAAATTTGGGAGGTTATAGCTTCCTACAGGCATCACTGAAGCGAGATGTATCAAAGCTACAGGGCCCCCTTTAAGAGGCACCAAATGACCTATGGACACTATGGTATTGCAGAACCTCAGAGTGTCCTTAGAATTCAAAGAGTGACATTTAATTACAAATTCTTTTTTCACATATCTTTTAAATATGCTGGAAGAAATGGAAGATGGGGGGGCGGGGAAAAGCCTATGTTGTCATTTGAAATTGGTGATAAAAGTTCTATCAACTTACTCTACACCAGTTCATTTTAACTTGGGTCACTCCAAATAGGTTATTTTGTTGTGACAACTTAGGACAGGTCTACACTAGCGGGGAGCATGAATCCCATCACTCAGTGCTTGTTTCCTGAGCCCAAAAACTGCATTCCATGGCAGGGAGCATTTCTGTGAATGCCAGAAGCAATCTCGTGTCATATGCGTTATGCAAGTCGACATCATCGTCAGAATCCTCACTGTCAGTTTGGATCTTAAGGAGTAACTGGACTGCCAAATGTGATGTGCTGGCGAGACCCAGCAGCGTATTCCTCAGCTCTTCTGGCTTCATTCCCGCAGACCGAAAGGGAAGACAGAGCATGCATACAAAAAAGGTTGAAAGATGGCCTTCATATACTGATCTTGAAAGGCATGCTGATAAGGCCAGGCCAGGCCAGAGAGGAGGAACCGGATGACATTGCCACCTTCATAGGCTTTGGCTAAATCCTAAAGAACACCTGGACTGTGATCCAGGGGTTCCTGCTTTGACCCCACCCTTATCTTTTGTTTTTGTTACCCACTTTATTTCTCCCCTTTCATATCCTTCCGCTTTTGCTTCCTGTCCAGTAAATCTGGTTTAGCTGCCACCTTAATTCCACCTTAATGCTGCTGTGATCCTGTGACCAGAGAAAAGCCACACCTTTTTTAATAGCCTGACACTGGTAAAACTTTGCCAGGTCTTAAAGCGGCTCAAACTATATGTGTTGCACACTTTTTCTCCAGCAGCAAGACAGCATGTGAAATATAGCACCAGACACCAAAGCTCCATTTTTATAAAAAGCTTTGCTAGCCTTTCCTTTCCTTCATTTTGTGTGCGTGTGTCTTGTTTTGTCCTCAAGAAAATAGGACTGGACTTCAACAACATCTCCAGACCATATAAACTTATTTCTCTCCCCCTTCCCAAAAAAAAGGACAGTTAATACCACCTTTAATGCTACCTATAAAAGACAGCGACAGGGAGAGGGAATATGGAATATTGTTCAAATGAAAGCTTTACTTAATACTTTATCTTTCAAATGCTTTAACAGTTTTTCCTCTCTCTTCTATCTTTAATAAGAGTTTAGAAGATTTTTAAACAGTGGTTGTTACAGTGGGGAAAAGCCCATGATAACTTGACATGACACCCCAAATCACACTTACATAACTGCTTAATGTTGTAACCAGGGTGAAAGAAAAATTTTTGATTTACCAGTAGGGGAGGAGGGCGCAGCTTCCCTCGGAAGGGGCGGGGCCTCAGATGGAAGGGGGCAGGGCTAGAGAATCAGTACTTTCCCTCTGCCCCCCCTGTGGCTGGGTAGCTGTTCCTTTTGCCCCCGACGGCGGTGGATGGGGGGGAGCGCAGAAGCGGCAGGAGGTTAAAGCGCTGCCCCGGCAGTGCTTTACGCAGAGTCCTTTTGCCATTTTAAAGGACCGGCCTACAGCGCTGCAGGAGCAGCACTTTAGTGTCCCTGCCCCTTTTTCGCTCCCCGTTAGCAGCTCTGCCAGTGGGGATCTGGCAGGGCTGTGGATCGGGGGGCACAAAAAGAGCAGCAACGTTAAAGTGCTGCTGTGAAAGCGCTTTAAGCCCGGTCCTTTAAAGCGTTGCCGCAGCAGCGCTTTAAAGTGAGGCAGTACAGGCTGGACAGGCTTTTTACCAGTACGGCGTACCGGCCCGTACCGCCTTACTTTCACCTCTGGTTGTAACAATGAGCAAGGGTTTCGTTAACATCTTTATCCCTTCTTGGATCCAAGATATTTCCTGAACAGCAGAACCGTGCTCAACATCTCTGAAAAGCCAGACCCGCTAGTCAGGACTATAAATATGGATCTAGACACCTAACTATGGCATCCAAATTTGAAAAAACATTGGTCCAAGAATCTGTGAATTTCACAAGCACACAAGAGTATAGTCAGTTGTTCTTGTGTCCATACCTCCAAAAACAGACCCCTTCCAGGTGCGGCCAGTGAAGAGCAGCATAGCATTGTAGGAGATCTGTGCCGCTGTCGGAGGTACTCCTACAATCACACTCATTCCATAGTTCATGTGGCAGGATGCCAGGGCAGCTGCCTGATTTAAAACAAAGAAACACCCTATAATCAGACAAAGACAGTTATCTACTAGCGACATTAGGAAATCATCTTCCACTTCAGGTTGTTAATTGGTTGTGTGACTGAAAATATTGTAAAGTCCTTTTGATATCAACGAGAAATAAAATAAATATTGTGGCCTGTATCAGCCCAGGTGCCCTCTTGAGTTGAAGAGGGACAAATAGCCTGGTGGAACCAAATATGGAGAGGTAAGGGGAGCCAAAGAGGGTTACTGCTGCCTCCTTGGCATCATTATTACCCAACCTGCAAAGGCTTCTCCATGAAGGATCTGGGTGGACTGGGGTCCACAGGTAGGCAGGAGTCTATCTGCCTGTTCTTTCAGGCATTGTCCCCTCCCCAGAGTTTTGGAGGCTGTAAAGGGTAAGTTAATGCTGACGCTGATCCTGTCAACATTATTCTACCTACTTTATTGCTCTGTGCTCCTGAACCCCTTCTGTAAAGGGGTTTCTGGAAAACCAGGGCATTCTCTGGCAGAATGGCTCCCGGCTTCTAAGTGCCGCTGTGGGTGTTTGCGCAGACGCCTTCATGCTTCTGCAGATTAGCAAGAGTTGTTGGATTTGGGGTGAACCCGAATGCTACTGCCTTGGGCGAGGGGGAAGACCACTGTCCTCACCCCGAACAGAATAAAGCAAACGAATCTCTATGAATGCACTCCTCCACTCAGTTATAGCCATTTTACACTAGTGTAAATCAATTAGTTTCTGTAGAGATCAATGGAGTTCCATGCCATAAAACTGGAGTAGTAAGCCCCTCAGAGTTTTCTTTCTCCTAGCTGAACATGGCCAACATAAAGGACAGTATATTTTATTTTTCTAAATTTCTACAGAGTTCCCTCTCACCAACTTCCTCCCGCCATCCCAGAATATTATTGGGAGGCATGTGGATTTCATGATTTTGAATTTCCACTTAACACCTTGCAGGAGGCACCTCAGTTTGAATTTTAGTGCATCAAAACACTAGATAAGTGACTCTCAGCTGATTAATTTTGCACAAGCCTCTGGACAGAAGTTGATGAACATCATCATCTTACATCTTTTGGTCACTTACCATGGTATCAGTGCGTCCAATGACTTCAAAGGAATAGTCCACACCATCCCCACCAGTCAGCTCCCTCAGCACGTCTTCAATGGGCTTTGTGAAGTCCTGAGGGTTGATGCACTCGGTGGCTCCTAACTCTTTAGCCTTGGCAAATTTGTCTTTATTGATGTCAACCCCAATGATCCGGGAAGCACCAGCAGTTTTACAGCCCATGACAACGGAGAGGCCAACTCCTCCCAGACCAAAGATGGCACAGGTAGAACCACGTTCCACCTGCATAATCATAAAAAAAATCAGACTCTCTTAGAATCCAAGTGATGTGTAGCAATTCCACTGCATTAGTTATCTTGTAAATCTTTTCATTTTCGGCTCTGGTTGTATTGGATACTACTTGTAAATTGGATGAAAGCATTTTTGTTATTCAAAGTAAAGGTTCCCATTACTGGATTACAACTGGATAAAACCTAGCGATGCATACATTTGAGAACAGGTTTTTATTAAAGATGTTCCCAAGTCACAAACTATGCTTCTAGGTCCAGATTTCTCATGCCCTCCTGTGTTTGGGTGTGTTCAGGTCAGGGATTTGGGCTCAGCTTATTCTGGTGATGAAGCCAGCTGTAAAATCAGATACTCATGTGGATTTGGATTCGTAATGCTCTATGTAAACGTTGAGGCTCTTCACATCCATGGCTCTGATTGGAATCTCTCTCTAGTTTTCATTCAGTATAGCCAAAAAAGAAACCTGAACTGGGCCAATTTTGCAGCATGACAGCCGTTGCCACAGAAAACTGTCAAGCCTTGAAGAACTCCATGCTTACAGGGAACCAGAGATTTCATAGAAGGCCTTTATTTATTGAATATAAATTAAAGGAAACCTTTTTGTAATTCAGTAAATGCACGACATTTACTCCTAAAAATGAGCCATAAAATAGATAAATAAAAACTAACACAGAAAACTGTACATGTAATAATAATACTTCGCTTTTGTATGCAGCTTTTCATCCGTAGAACTCAAAGTGCCTCACAGATGGGGAAAGTGAGGGACGCACAAAGAGGTGATGTTTCTTGGCCATGGTCAAACAGCATGTCCACAGCAAAGCCAGTTCTCCTGACTCTCAGGCGGATGCCCTCTTTACTAGACCCACAAAAATAATCAGCAGAGCTTGTCCTTTAAATGCACACAGTAACCCTCACCTTGGCAGTATTGATGGCAGCTCCATAACCAGTGGAAAATCCACAGCCAATCAGACACACTTTTTCCGGAGGAGCCACTGCATCAATTTTGGCAACCGCTGTCTCGTGCACCACTGTATATTCAGTGAAGGTGCTTGTACCAACAAACTGATGAATCTGTTTTCCTTTGCAGGTAAACCGAGTGGTGCCATCCCTCATCAATCCGCGAGCTGCAGCAAGGCTATTCAAAAGACAGCCGGAAATAAGGGGAAATTCGATATTTTAAATGTGGGTCAGTTTTGCATGAACAATATCGAGTTACTTAGGATGATAATTAAGGCTGCGAGTCTTTCATGGAAGCATAGAGCAGCTGGGCACCGGCCCGTGCTCAGGGGGCCCGGGGGCCAGCCGCACCAGCCGCTGCTCGGGCAGCACCAGGCGGCTGGTCCCAGGCTGCCCTGGAGCAGCTGTCGAGGAGCAGCAGTGGTGCCCCAGGCTACTGCCCTGCAGCAGCGGCGGTGAGGCCTTGGGCCACCAGCCCTGCCCAGAGGAGCGGCAGTAGTGGGGCCATCCCCTAGCCCCAGCAGCAGCATGGCCCTGGAGCACCCACCCCCTCCCCCCTGGAACCCCCCACCCCACCCAGCACCTAAGATTTAGTTAGGGGTATTTTTAGTAAAAAAGTCATGGACGAGTCAGGAGTGACTTTTTGTTTACTGCCCGTGACCTAGCCATGACTTTTACTAAAAATACCAGTGACTAAATCCTAGCCTTATTAATAATAATCAATGAAACTCACTCATTTGAAGAGCACAGATTGCCCTTGGAGCTTACGCAAGAGCTACACTCTCCACACTGTGGCACAAAGAGCGGGATGACTTTGTCTCCTAGAAACAGAGCAGAGCAGTTATGAAAATGTCAGGTCAAGCCGATCAATAACACTGAAGAGCACACAAGTAAAAGATTGTAGCGGGTACAGTTATTACGCAAACACATTTGCAGGAAGAGTACAATGCAGACCTGAGTTCTCACCATGACCATTTCAAACAAACAGAGTAACTAGTCAGCATCTAAATGTTTTTGCTCACCAAGACTCAAAATTCACTGCAAAATGTATTAGTACTAAGCTCTGACTGGGAATCCTAACAGAAAACATTAGGAAATTCAAACAGATGTTATCTATCAGCTGCTATGGATGTGCTGGAGACATGGTACATGACACAGCTTTGTTGCCTGTTCTTAATTTGTGATGCTGTTCATGAAAAATTTAATGACTTGTCTACCACATTTCCCCTTTCTCATGGGAGAAGGGGGAGGGGAGATGAAGTACTATTAGCATGGAGCATGAATTTAAAACCTGGGAGTCACAAAAAGGTTTTCAGTGGGTTGTGACCATCCTTTCTTTACCAATAGATAATAGGGCGATCATTAAACTTTTTTTTTTGATTGAAAACCTTTTATTAAGGCAAAGTTACAATAGAACATTAATACAACACACATTGAATATTGATGCTAAACAAGTAAAGAATCCGGCTAAAGATTCTGGCTCTCTGGCTGGGGAACCCTCCTCTGAGCACACTAGGAAGAGTGACCACATTTCTATTTCTAAATATCTATCTTCTTTGCATCTGTTCTCGTGTGTACATACGTGGTGTGAAAACTTTTCCATTACAAAGACAGTCCATATTTTACTATGCCAAAATTCCAGAGGAGGAGGAGTCACATAGCCAATAATGGGCAATATAAAGTCTAGCTGCTGACAATAAAAAAAATTAATTGATTTGTTTATGTTAAAATGAAACCCCTTTACTGGAACACTAAATACACTTTAGGGGATATCCACTAAGCCAGTATTTTGTCATCAGATGAATCTCACTATTAATTCCTTCCCAAAACTGTTTAATTCCTATACGCAACCACTATATTCTGTTGTAACATGAGTCACGGTATGGAAAAGATTGAGAACTACTGGTGTGGGGGCTTAGAGGTGCTAAATTTATTAGGCCTTAGAGGGGGTTTTTTGGTAACGCCATACAAAAGACCCGTATTAAGAGGAAATGAAGCATTCATTTGACCATCACCCTTGTGTCTTGAGTCTCTGTCCCATATCTAGTCCTGCTGCTGCAACATGGGGATACAGACAGGTGAGCAACTCTCCAGAAGATCACAGGAAGATAATTTGCATGTGAGTGAGTTCACTAGCTCTTTGATTCTCACTGCCTTCTGCCACCCAGTCCACTGCATTTGAAACCCATTCTCCCTAACCCACTATGATTCCTTCCCTCCAGTCCCTGCTTCAAGCACTTCCTGCATAAGCTTCTAGTCTCTCCTCATTGAGGAGTTAGCAAGCTAGATGCTGCAAACTCTTCTTTTTTAAAAACAGTAACGCTTACAAGATGTGCAGAACTTCAGTGCTCAAAACACATTGATTTCTGTCGCATCCTCATTTCCCTCTTGTATTATTTCTTTGCATATGGTCTGTAAATACTTCAAGGCAGGAACCCAGTCTTCACAGCTATAGAATGTACAGAACCTAGCACAATGTTGGTATTTTATAAATAATAACAATAAATAATAAATAAATAATAATATCAACTGTTCCACCATTATTGCAGCCCAAGAATTGATGGGGGCAACAGGCCTTCTGGACATTCTCTGAAGCTCTGGGACACATGGTAATCAGGATTGGCTTGTATACCATACGCACATACAGGGTATTTAAGCCAATTCATTTATTTACATTTATATATTTATCCTTTGCGAGGGTGTCTGCAGATCCACTCTAGAGTACATGAACAGGGCAAAATCGACTTGTCTCTCTCTGGAATTTTTAACATATAAAAACCTAAATGCCTTAAAATTTTGGAAATATGCAGCAAAGGCATTTTTAAATGGGCTACTTTTAATACAATCAAATGTTACCATCTTTTCCAGCAGCTCTACTTTTGCCAACCTTAATTCTGACTTATTGTTGTTGATCTCTCTCTGTATAAAGGTATTAATAATTTATGTTACCTGTGATAATTGATACGTGATATTTCTATAGCCTATTACATACAGTTTTTAAATCGCACGGAAAGGGAGCAAACTATTTGATTACAGTCTGATTTGCCAAAACAAACTTTATAGGCCTTACATTTTCTTGTAGTTATGTAATATGCTTACAAAGGAAAAAAGAAATCCACCGACAGCACAAAGAAAGCAAACAGACCATTGTAGATAGTGAAGACGCTCCCAGAAAGAAATGCCCAAACACCCATTTTAACATCTTAGTATACACTTTTCAGAACTTCATATTCAACAACCAATACAAACAATCCACGATGAAACTAGGATTCTACTCCATTTTTCATTTTACTGAAATTTATTCAAGAATGGAAGATCGTCACAAATCTATCCTTGTCAAAATTAAAGTTCTTAATATCACCTTATCTATGCTACCATAGCACTACAATAAGGATAGTAAATTACATGTGAATTAGGACTCCTGGTTTCTTCTTTCTCCAGCTCAGGGAACCTTCTATTATGCTTCAGGGATATTTGATGAGGGCATCTGTTTGTCTTTCTGATTAATCAAATTAAAATTCAGCAGTTTCAGACTGACTCACAAATTTGCCTTCAATACTTAAAAATGTTTGGCAGGTCCTTCTCAACTGTCTGGTAGGTTAGGAGCTCACAGTCTTAGTCATCAGTTAGGATAGTTAATTACATGAGGAACTGAATTCTTGGTCTTCTCTTTCAAACTCAGTAAACATTCCCTTGAACAACAGAGATATTTGATGGAAGGGTCTCTGTGTCATGTCATTACAATTCAACAGGTTCAGACTGGTGCATAAATTTGCCTCTATCAATTAATAAAACCCCATGCTGTGCATTTACTTGGAATCCTTGTAATAGAAACAATGATATGTGCAAGTTTGGACCTTACTAATAATCATACCTTAATACTAAAGAAATGTGAAACCTTTGCAGAATAAAACCTTACATTCTTAATGCAGCTGTAACTACCACAGTCCTATAATCCTAGCAAAGTCAAGAAAGAACCTGTAGCTGAATTGCTGACAAGAAGCGGCATGGTAATTCTTTATTCTAATTTTCTTTAATACGGTAACACAAATCTAGCTCAATGGTGGAAAAATACGCAAAGGAACCCCCGCAAATAACATTAGGATTAGACACTATTTTACTGCAATGTCTGACAAAAGAATAAAAACTTACTCCCAGAATGGTGAATTTTGGAAGACCACGGCTACCTTGCCTAGCCCAGTCTCAATGGGCAAACGTCAAAAGATTTCAGAGGATCATTTGGATAAACACATGCCGCAGAATGCCTAACTTTAAATGGAAGCTTTCGGGGCTCTCTAGTGCCAGATTGTCTAGGGCAGGGGTTCTCATGACAAATTTTTTGGTGGCCTTGGAGTATGGCCACCAACTCTTGCTGGTGGCCACTCTGATAATTTTTCCAAAAATACTTATTAACTTTAGGAAAAACAAATAAATACGCACATCAAAATCCTTGTAATGTATTTATTGCTAGCTAATAAGTCTGCTGCTGTGAAAAGTGATTTTTGTACATTTGTTAATATCACTTTTCACAACCTGCCAGCTAGCTAACAAGTATCTCTGCTGTGAAAAGGGATATTGACGCTTTTCACAGCAGACTTACTCAGCCCTGGCAAACCTGGGGACAAATTAAGCCCTGGATGGGGAGGTGGATAGATAGACAGCAGGGACCAGGGATGATGAGGGGTGGAGGAGGCAGTAGGGAGCCAGAGCTTGAAGCCTGAGGGATGGGGCACCAGGAAGGAGCCTGAAGCCCCGTGGCCGGAGGCGGCCACCCTACAATCCCAGGGCTGAAGCCCAAGCCCCATCACCCCTGGGAAGGTGGGGAACTCACAGGCTACCTGCTCCTCCAGGGTTTTGCCCCAGGTGTCTCCAAAGGGGGCAGGGCCAACCCCTGCTGGCAGCCCCAGCAACCAACACCAAGGTGGCGCATCCAGAAGCAACAGGGAGGGGCAGCTGCTTTGCCCCCCAGTCACGGCCCAGGAGGCTGTGGCCACAAGAAAAGCCCCTGGTGGCCACATGCAGCCATAGTGGCTGTATTTGAGAAATGCTGATCTAGGGAAATAAATCATAGGGAATTAGAACATGGAGAAGGCAGAAACCAACCAATTCTAGATAACTATGACTTGGACTTAGTAATAAGGCTTCTGAAAGAAACTTTCCAGCTTTTGTTATTACAACCTGATGGAATATGAGATTGACAGATCTCAATGCCAGCTGCCCTCTAAACTGCACTGTCTTCCTTTGTCTCACAGTCCACACCACAGGTCTGTGCGCCCAAAGCAACAACAGAATTCCAAAGTAAAAAGTTGTTCTGATTATTTCCCCAAAGGTACAGCCTGACCCCACTGAAAATACATGGTAGTTAGAATTCTAAGTATGTTTATATCAATTCTCTGGAGCAAATGATTGTCACATATTCTATGCCAAGCTTAAAAGGAGAAAAGAAAAGGTGTTTCTCTGCAGCCAAAACTTGTCCAACAGTTTACATGCTTATCTGAAGCTTATCCAAAGAAATTTGATCTGGAAATCTGATGGGAATAAGCCCTCGCAGAAGATTTCCCAGACCTTTCTAATTCCAATAAGATTAGAATAGATGCTTTTGCATTACTGGAGCACTTACATTGCCAGGATAGCCAGGAGGTACAGAGACACAGGGGAAAAAAGTAAGTAAATATTTTAATCTTTAAAAAATGGTTTGGATTAAGTTCAATATTCAGAAACCAATTTGGTTCATTTAATATTTTATCATAAATACTCTGTGCAGCCCTCCTCACAGTTCAGAGTTACTGGGAAAAGAGTATGGGGCGTGTGCAGAAGAAGACGAGAACCTCCTCTTGAGGTTTTATATTTACCATCTCTATGGCCCAGAGATTATGTTGAAAGAAACAATAAACAATGAAACGGTGTTCTCTGAGCGAACAGGCATGGGAACACAATCTTTTGTCCAGAAGATGAATTAAGAAGATGAATGAAGACACGTTCCATGTTAGTGTCACTTAACTGCTAAGCATGAAATAAAGTGTAAATTTCAGTGCCTCAAAGTCTGATGACCCAGGTCCTGATTTAGCCAGGTATCAGAGCATATGCCTAACAAAGTAGTCACACTGAAGTAAATGGGATTATTTACATGCACAAAGCTAGGCACATGTTAAAATTCCTGCCCTAACGAGGATTTGAACTCAACATGGTAGCTCACGTTTGGTCGTTGCATAAAACTAGAAGTGCACAGGCAAAAACTTTTGAAATAGGAAAGATCACTTGGGAGTACAGCAGGAAAGACCTAAACAACATATTTCTCCTCCAAAATATCCGGGACAAGGCCCTGTGAAGGTTGAATGTTGGATTACTTATTTCCTCTGCAATAAAGGAGTTCATACATGTTAGTGTCTTTGATACTGGAGCAGGGTGCGTGAATACTAGGTGAGAATTACTTATCACTGCTTGATGCTTCCTTATACCTGGTTTCACAGAAGTCACCCCTTCTCCAACGCTCTCTACAACACCAGCTGCTTCGTGGCCCAGAATTATTGGAAAAGGCTCAGCTAATGCACCACTTGTAACATGGTCATCCGAGCGACAGACCCCTGTGGCCAAAATCTGTAGGGAAAGCAAAGAATATTTCAACATGTAAGGAACCAATTTTTCAGATTTCACCTGTGTGATATGATATAGAAGTGAAGATGTATTTTATATTCAGAGAACTGAGTCTGACCATAATAAACCCTAAGACTGCTTATTTATCACAGCCACGACTCATGACAGACATCTTAACTTTTAGTGTTTTTTCACAGCAAGTTATGGCCTTTGTCATCTGCCCACAAGACTCTTCCATAAATATTTACTCTTTTTCAGGACCATGTAGCTGAGGGGTGGGCAAACTACAACCCACGGGACCATCTTGTCTGGCCCCTAAGCTCCTGGCTGGGGAGGCTAGTCCCAGCCCCTCCACCGCAGCCACGCCACTGCACAGGCAGCACTCTGGGAGGCGGGGCTGTGCGATCCTGCAGGACAGCATGTCTGGCTGCAGCAGGGCCGTGTGACTGCCAGACATGCTGCTCTGAGTGGCATAGTAAGGGGGGGGGTGAGGGTTGGCTAAGGGGGCAAAGGGTCCCAGGCGGCAGTCAGGGGACAGGGAGCAGGGGGAGTTGGGTAGGGGGAGTGGGGTTCTGGGGGGGCAGTTAGGGTGGGGGGTTTTCAGGAGGGGATGGTCAGGGGACAAAGAGCAGTGGGGGGTGGATGGGTTGAGGGTTCTGAGGGGGGCAGTTAGGGGGCGGGAAGTGGGTGAGGGTCAGCTAGGGGGTGGGGCCAGGCTGTTTTGGGAGGCATAGCCTTCCCTACCAGGTCCTCCATACAATTTTGCAAACCCGATGTGGCCCTCCGCCCAAAAGGTTTGCCCACCCCGGGAAAGCTTGTGTCTTTCACCAACAGAAGTTGGTCCAATAGAAGATATTACCTCACCCAGTTTGTCTCTGATATTCTGGAACCAACACAGCAGTTTTAAATAGCCTGCATAATTCAATACGAGTTCATCCGATAGTAGGCGCTTTGGTGGCAATATTTGTAAGATCAAGTCCTACATTTCTATAGCACATACATAACTGGCACCACTACTGTATGCAATTTACAAAGTTCTTCTTTTTCCTACCTTGATGCGAACTTCGTGTGCCTTTGGGGGGGCAACTTCCACCTCCTCAATGGAAAATGGTTTCTTAGGCTCCCAGGAAACAGCTGCTTTGCATTTAATGACCTATTTAAACAGCAAGGAAAACAAAATGGCATTTGTGTATGTAATACCTTCCCCAAGGTGTGGCCCAAGCCTTCTCCTTTGTACTTAGACTGGCTTCTCCCCTCCACTCACCAGGGTTGGGTCTTGGGTTCTTTTTCTGACACCTGGTGCCTCCACCCAAGGTGACTGTTCAGTTTATCCCTTGGGAAAGTGAATAATGCTACCACTGCTGATAAGCAGTATAAAACCTATGTAACCCCTTCGGGTTTAGAGAGTATGGCTGCTTTAAAACCTTGTCCTTAGGCACAGGAAGTGCTATTGTTCTAAGAAGAGGAAGTGCTGATTGCCTTGGGGGAAGGGGTTGAAAGAGAGGACAGGGACATGTGGATGTCTGTACAGCAAGCAGACCCTCACATAGAGAAGTAGCTGAGAACCAGCCTGACTCCTGCGAGAGACAGAGCAGCGGACTTGGGACTTCCCAGAATGAGAGCTAGGAGGAGCACCATACCAGTAAGGAATCACCTCAGAAAGACAAAACACAGCTGCACCTAGTATCACGGCCACTCAGACCGACAACATAGGGCTGAGGGCTTATAACTACACTGAGAATATGGAGAAAGACTGTAGCCAGTTAAGTGGGAGGGTTGTCGCTCTGTGGAGAGAGGTAGAAGAGGGCACCGGATGTTGGGAAAGTTTACTGGTGTTGAAGAAGGCCAGGAACACCCAAGATTCACTGCTGGACTGGAACTTTGCCAAGTATTTCTGAACTCTGAGTCTGGACGCAGTGCTCAGGATCTGTCCTTTTACACTGTGAGAGCACTGGGCTCCTGGATCTTTGTACTGGATGGAATCGTTTTACTTCTCCCCCTCTATTTTCCCCTGTTTCTCCTCCATTCATCCTCCTGTGACTAAATATTTCCCTTTCCTATATTCATTGTACCATTCCACTGTGTGCGTGGGTGTCTGGGGTTGGGAGGGGTTTGAAAAAGTCCCTCTGGGGTGGGAGGGAGTCTTCCTGCTGCAGTCCAGCAGTCGCCTGTTCTTGGCCAGAGCCTGCCCCACAGAGCGGACTCCATCTTGGCCACAGGGACACTACAGTTCAGCCCAGTACACAATAAACAATACATTAATACAAACCCCAGCAAAGGAATGACACACCCAAAAACACCACCACCACAAAAGGGGACTTTATTTGGAGCTGGAAAATAGGATCTGGGGAAGAAAAAGTTTAGGGTTAACTAAGTATTAAAACGTCAGCCAATCAACCAATTCGCCAGCTACCAAAACTCAAATCTTCATAACCTCTTACTCCCTTCCTGGCACCTTCCCCAGCAGATTGTATGCTAGAGATGAGTCTGGAGATATGTGCAGCAGCACTGTGAACATTGGCTGACTTAAACAAAAGGAGTCCTCTTTATTGCATCTTCACGCTGGGCAGGGCAGGCTCCGCTCCTTGTTTCCTGATCAGAGCATACCCCACAGGCGTGAAGGGGTTTAGAGATTTCTTGTTTTGGCGGGAGGTATCCCCCCACCCGGTGATGTCATGGTGAGTAGGCGGGTCAAAATGCAGTAGCTTTTTCATTTTGTGGCAAAGATGCTGAGGTCATCATGATGTCACCAAAGAATGAATTCTAGCTTCATAGTCAGTTGCTAAGAAAGCTTTGTCTTCTGCACAGACATATTTCATGCTTGAATCTTTAATCTATTCCTCCCGTATCCATATTCATGCATTCTATACCCCACTCCTCTCTTATAAAAATTGCATCCAAAAATACACATGCAGCTAACAAAACCCATGGTAAATATAACCAACTACTTAGCAATTAAATTGTATGTTGTCCTCCTTTCCCCCATATTTTGTTTATATTTAATTCTTTGGCAGGTACCTTGCAAAACATATTTGCAAAGCACTATACAAGTAAATTAAAAACAAACTCGGACCAATTTTTATTGGCAAAATTATTCAGTGTAAAAAGTTCAGATACAGCTTTAGGGTTCTAACGGTTGAACCCAGCCAAAACAACCCTTTCAGATCCTCTCTCTCTTCTCCTTTTCATCATTTAAGACATCAGAAATTTTATCTCCTGGGTGGGAGGAGGCTTTCCCTCCAGCCCCCCTTATTTAGAACAGAAGGATGTTAAAGGTTCTGATTTTCAATCCCTGACCTAGGCTCACTGGTGCACAATATGCATGTACTTGATCGAGCCCTTTGCAAATGCGAACACTTGCACCCACATTAGAACAATGCAACACCTGGATCAGCAAACCAGGAACCAAATTCAGTCCCCAAACGTATATCCATTGATGCAAAATCATTGTTGCAACTCCTTCATGCCTCGTTTTAATGGTTTCTTCTCCCTCACTGAGTGAGGCTCTTCCTCACTTTACTCCTAGTTTTTTTGTTTGCTCACTTCCTCTTCTTTCTTTCCAACTTCTTTACTATGTTTGTTGTCCCTCCTACCCTCTTAAAAGGCCTCACCTCTGCTGCTGCTGTGCATATAGACCAGGGACTAGACACTAGAGCAAAACTAGCCTGGAAAGTCCTGCTGATAGACCAGCATGAGAAGAGCAGCCATTCAGTAGGTGCAGCCCTGGATTACCCAATAGGCAGACTAAGCATGTGCTTAGGGCACCAGCAAAGCAGGTGGCACCAAAAAAAGAGAGACAAGTGCAATTCTGGAGTCCTACTCAAAGATTGTGGTTGCATTAGAAAGTATAGCTGAAAACCAATCACAAAAGGAAGAAACTATATGAGAGGCAGGAACCATTGCAAGCAAGATGCAAGAACTAGAGTTTGTAGTCATGTTGACCACGTGGAATGAAATTTTACACTTTTACCACACAAGTTATGCTCTCCAAGAAAAAAAATTGGATTTGAAAACATGTGCAGACCTCTGTCAATCATTAGCAGACCACTTACACACTGAGGAATGATTTCAAAAGATTTGAAGACCTATCAAAAGATATCTTGCCTGATACTAACTACAAAGAAGCCCAGACCCCCAAGCAAATCAGGAAAAAAGAAGCAAATGATAGCAGTGCAACAGAAACAGCATTGAATCCTAGAGACAGATTTCACATATCAACTTACTATGCTATAACTGACACTCTTGAAGGAGAGGTGAAGTGTACAAAGAAGTATCAAGTAGATTTTCCTTTCTAAACGATATGGACTTATCTGACGAACAGTATTCACAAGGTTCCCAAAAGCTAGTTGACTCATACCCTGTTGACTTGAACATGAATCTCTGTGGAGAAGTACGGCAGTTCCACTGTTATATGCATGCAAAGTTTAATGAAACAGGAAATTCAGTCACATTGATCTTCATGACACAATATTGAAAGATGGAATACAATGTGTATTTCCAAATGTAGAGATGGCACTATGTATTTTTCTAATATTGATTGTAACCCTTCTGTCCATCAGAGCTGGCAGCAACAAGGGCCGGGGTCAGAATCCAGGGGTTCCATTCCAATAGCACAATACAAAAACCAGCTCGAGCCCTCACCCAGTGACCTGGGACAACCATATACCACCCCTCTGGGTGTCTGTAAGAGACAATACTTCCCCTCTCGCAAGCACAGAGTCTGAGTGTACCAAAGCCTTTTAATAACATGGAGAAACAATGTGGCATAATATTGGGGAAACACCACAAACAAGGTTAATAAACCAAACCATGAACCAGGAGCCCCCTCCCAGCAAATAGGCCGTGGCCTTCACTTTGGCTCTTGAGTTCCACAACCCCAAAAAGTCACTCAATAGTCCCAAAGTCCAGCAGCCCAAGAGTCTCTGTTCCTGGTCAGTGCAGAGTTCAAAAGTCACTTGGCAGAGTCTTACCTCCCAGCCTGGGTGGAAATGGAGGGTAGGGCAAAGGGCACCTTATGTGGTCCGAGGCCGACTGCACCGCCTCTCTGTGGGGTTCCGCTGCAGCCCTCACCGCAATCCACTCTGCTCGCCGATACTCGAACCGCTCTGCAGCGCCAGTCACTCCGCTAGCCCGTCCTGCTAGCCGACGTACGGACAGCTCTGCGGTGCCGGTCACTCCATCAGCAGCACAAATGGCTCCGCTAGTCAACACACGGACTGCTCGGCTGCGCCAGTCACTCCGCCAGCAGCACCAACTACTCCGCTAGCCCGTCTTGCTAGCCGACACACAGACAGCTCGGCTGCACCAGTCACTCCACTAGCCGTCCTGCTAGCCGACACACGGACAGCTTGGCTGCAACAGCCACTCTGCACTATTTTCAGCCCCCCCCCCCAATTTGAAACAGTGCTCAGTGATTTCTTTAGCTCTTAAGTGATGTCAGCATATAGCAGGAGAGCCTTAGTGCAGATGCACCAGTGAGCCTAAAGTGATTTCAGCTCAGCAGCCTGAACCCAGGCTCCTAATAGAAGCAAAATTTATCTCTGACATTCCACAGTGAAGAGAGGCAGGGTACAATAGGCCTGTGGGGGCCCTCAGACAAAGCCCTCACCAAAACATATAGGTACTTATCCCCAGCCTCTCTCAGTCTCAGAGTGTTCTGAAATGCCTGGTCCTTGCCCAGTGAGTGCTACCTAGATGATGGCGAGTCCCTCCATCATAACAAGGGCCACGTACATGTCCATAGTCCTTCATTCACAAAATCAGGGTAACATCACTTTGTATTTCCTGCCCCAATAACATAGAAACTGGGGCCCCCACATCAGCTGAAGTGGCAATGTGGGCTGCTGTGGGCTCAGGCTAGGCACAGTGGGTGTGTCTATGCAAATTGATCAGCCCCAAAGTTATTTTCCATAACTCACTGCAATTCCCATAGTTCACCACCAGATGTCAGAATATATCTCATTCCTGACACTGCTTACATGATGATTACTAACTGCTCTGCAGAACGCTCTTTTTCTCAGCTGAAAAGAATAAAAAAACATCAGAGAACAACAATGTGTCAGGACAGATTTGATTCACTTTCTTTGTTGTATATGCAGGCAGACATGCTTCATCGAGTCAGCTTCAAGGAACTTATCCAGAATTTTTCAGTCAGAAAATCTAGCCCATATTAAACTGAACAAGTGGAACTTTCATGTAAACTGTTGGATTACACTCTGTGCATATGGCTGAGAAACTTCCAGCCTAAATTCCCGCATTCCTTGTTCTACTGTTGTCCTGTCAATAACAGTCCCTCTGGGGAATGTTGATTCAATTACCCTGATACAAATAGTGTCAACGATCTTTATTTTTCTGTCTTCCTCTTAATAAAGGTCGGACAGTGATGGAAGAATTCCATATTTTATCATGTCACTTTTCATTTTAGAAATTCCCCCAAGGAAAAACCACCGAAGCACAAGGAGGGGAGCCAGATCCTGCCCTTGCTCAGTATTCTTACCCTGCAAGAGCAGTGAGGAGCTGAGTTAACCTGACTTACATAAGGCCAGGGCTGGATTAAGACCTTTAGAGGCCCTAAGCACTGAAAAGATTATGGTGCCCCCGCCATATGTAAGTCAAAATAAAAACAATATATACGTAAAATAAAATTTTTTTTTTCAAAATGACACAAAACTTACATGTATGCTGAAATTAAAATAGCTTCTTTCTAGATTTTCTGATTGCAAAATTCTGGATAAGTTCATCGAAGCTGACTTGATGAAGCATGTCCACCTGCATACACAATAGGGAAAGTGAATCAAGTCTGTCCTGACACATCGTTGTTCTCTGATTTTTTTTATTCTTTTCAGCTGAGAAAAAGAGCATTCTGCGGAACAATTAGTAATCATCAATGTTAGAGAAATACGTAGTGCAATCTCTACATTTGGAAATACACATTGTATTCCGTCTTTCAATATTGTATCATGAAGATCAATGTGACTGAACTTCATGTTTCCTGATTCATTAAACTTTGCACGCATAAAACAGTGAAACTGCCATACTTCTCCACAGAGATTCATGTTCAAGTCAACAGGGTATGAGTTAACTAGCTTTTGGGAACCTCGTGAATACTGTTTGTTAGATAAACCCATATCGTTTAGAAAAGAAAATCTACTTGATATTTCTTTGTACACTTCACCTCTCCTCTTCCTATGAGCTTCAAGAGTATCAATTGTAGCGTAATAAGTAGATACGTGAAATTTGTCTCTAGGATTCAATGCTGTTTCTGTTGCACTGCTATCATTTGCTTCTTTTTTCCTGATTTGCTTGGGGGGGTCTGGGCTTCTTTGTAGTTAGTATCAGGCAAGATATCTTTTGATAGGTCTTCAAACCTTTGGAAATCATTCCTAAAAGTGTGTAAGTGGTCTGCTAATGATTGACAGAGGTCTGCACATGTTTTCAAATCCAATTCTTTTTCTTGGAGAGCATAACTTGTGTGGTAAAAGTGTAAAATTTCATTCCACGTGGTCAACATGACTACAAACTCTAGTTCTTGCATCTTGCTTGCAATGGTTCCTGCCTCTCATATAGTTTCTTCCTTTTGTGATTGGTTTTCAGCTATACTTTCTAATGCAACCACAATCTTTGAGTAGGACTCCAGAATTGCACTTGTCTCATTTTTGTTGGTGCCCCCTGCTTTGTTGGTGCCCTAAGCATGTGCTTAGTCTGCCTGTTGGGTAATCCAGCCCTGCACCTACTGAATAGCTGCTCTTCTCATGCTGGTCTATCAGCAGGACTTTCCAGGCTCCATTCTACTGACCTTGAAGCTATTGAATGGCTAAGACATGTATGATGTCTACCTCAGCCCTTTAACATTTTTCTTTTTTGTTTTATCTCACTACTTTATATTTAAATGTTTTCTATCTTTATTGTGCCACTTGTGCATTAACTAATAATTAAGCTTCTAGTATCTACAGTAGATGTGGTTATTTAGTGGAGATACATTAATGTTAAAAACTATTTTAATGTATGTGCAGTATGTTGAACCATTATAAAGAATGATTGAAGTGTAATGTTTTCCAGGACATGTATTTTCTTAAAATAAGACCTTGAAGTTAAATCCAGGATTCTTGCTACTTGGGGTTTGAGCCCTGCTTCTTCACAGTCTGCCCTGAGGTTGTCACTCACGCTCATTAGCTACTCCAGACAGCTTGACAAATGCAAAAGGCTTTTATCATCAAAGCGGTGAGAAAATACTAATTTTTGCTTAATACAAAACAAGAACATTTCCAGTTAGTAATAAATCCTATTATCTGAACAAAAAAAAATTAAGTTCTACAAAATAATAGCAGAGTGCAACAAAATAGTCCAGCACTAGCACACTGACTCAAGATGGGAATGGCTGTCATCCTTTAGAGAGACAGACCTAGTCAAAATGCTCATTGAGGTCTGCAAGTTCACATGTCAGACATAAGGATGTCCAACATTAATTTACAGCTGAGGTCAAAGATCACATGTTAAAAAGAAATAGAAGTTACAAGTGGGAGAAAAAAATACTTGTACATTTTGGTCTTACACAGTATTTCATTTACCATGTGGTGATATAGATTTCAAACAACCTGCAAAGGGCAAAGTCCCTGCACAGTTTGAATAGAAATGTAGTCAAAACCTCCAAACTATGAATTACAAATTCCTAAGACAAACAAATATATCTGAACCCAATTCTTTCTGTATAAGTACATAAGGCTGCTTCTGAAGAAGTCCCATTGAGTTCAGTGGGAGTCCTAGGCATGAATTCACCCACTGGATTATTGTAGATACCATTAGTGTCTCGCAGAACGACTTGGGGTCACAGAGTCAAATGCTTCAGAACATCTCCTACTTTCTACAAGTCTTGGGGCTAAATTTCTGTTGCAATGTAGTAACCCTTCTTTATACACAACTTGGCTGGATGTACAAGTAACAACAGAATATAGTCTCAACAGAACTTTCATAATGAGTCTTTCAGTGATGTATATGTAAGCAGCATCAGGATAAGATCTACTTTGACATCTGGTGGTAAATTATGGGAACTGCAGTGAGTTGTGAAAAATAACTTTAGGGCTGATTTATTTGCATAGGCACATCCACTGTGCCTAGCCTGAGCTCACAACAGCCCACATGGCCACTTCAGCTGATGTGGGAGCCCCAGTTTTTAATGTTATTGGGTCAAGAATGATAAAGTGTTGTTACCCTGATTATGTGAATGAAGAACTGTGGACATGTACTTGGCCCTTGTTATGATGGAGGGACTCGCCATCATCTAGGTAGCAAGGAACTGGGCAAGGAACAGGCGTTTTTGAATACTTAGCAGGGGAGAAAGGTCATGGACAGGTCTTTCATATCTTTTGATGAGGGCCTTGTCTAAGGACCCCACAGGCCTATTACACCTTGCTTCTCTCTACTGTGAAATGTCAGAGCTAATTTTTGATTTTTATTAGGAGTCTAGATTCAGTCTGCTGAGGTGAATTCACTTTGGGTCCAGTGATGCACCTGCTCTAAGACCCCCTACTAAAAGCTGAAATCACTTAAGAGCTAAAATCACTAAGCACTGTGTTAAGTAGGGGGGGCTGAAGGTCTGTTGCTGATGGAGCTGAGCAGTTCCTGAAAATATTACAGAGCAGTGCAGTTTGGGTGTCGGCTGGCAGGGCGGCCAGCAGAGCAGTTTGTGCAGCTGGCAGAGTGGCTGGCAGAGTGGAGCAGCTGGCAGAGCAACTGGCAGAGTAAAGCAGTTTGTGGGACAGCCGTGGACCACGTAAGGTGCCCCTTAACCTGCCCTCCCTTTCCATCCAGGCTGGGAGGTAAGACTGCAGATTGACTTTTGAACTCTGCACTGACTAGGAACAGAGGCTCTTGGACTTTTGGAACTAATAAGTGACTTTTTGGGGTTGTGGAACTCAAGAGCCAAAGGGAAGGACACAGCCTATTTGCTGGGGGGGGGGGGTCTTCTTGTTCATGGTTTGTTTTATTAATCTTGTTTGTGGTGTTTCCCCAATATAATGCCACATTGTTTCTCTCTGTTATTAAAAGGCTTTTGGTACACTCAGACTCTGTGCTTGCGAAAGGGGAATTATTGTCTCTTAGAGGAACCCAGAGGGGTTGTATATGGTTGTCCTAGGTCACTGGGTGGGGGATCGAGCCGGTTTTGTATTGTGCTATTGGAATGGAACCCCTGGATACTGAACCCGGCCCTTGTTGCTGCCAACTCTGATGGGCAGAAGGGTTACATATATGCTTCCTTTAGGCATTGTATCTGGCAGGGCTCATGTTCAGCTATCAAAATCCATTATTCTTATATCAAGTTGTTTTAGTACCTTTTATTAAATGTAGGAAATCAAATCTATCAATGACATCTACAGTAGCATGGAAACTACAGAGCCTAGCAGAGGTGTAAACACTCATTTTTATTTATCTTCAGTGAAATTATAAGTTTTACTAATTTAATATTGAACAGGAAAATAGTCTATTTTCTGATCAAAATCATTTATTATATTTACACATTAAGTTTCCGAAAGCAACCATAATTTAGCATATGGTATATATTGCGGTATTTGTTGTTCATTGTTGTCAATTTAAGATATGTATTGAACGTGGTTAAGTTACAAGTGCTGTGAGAACTTCAGTTCTGAATGACCGTTTCTAAAGTTACATTAGCAAACTTAAGACTATATAAACTTGGTCTTGATTTTTCGTATTTAATATTTCTTTTAAAGGAAGATAAAATAGAAAACCATATCCCTATGCCCACAGCTTAAAGCACGTTGTGATCTTTCAGGACGAAGGTTCTACACTGCATAAATGTATCATTTAATAAGTGCTTAATAAAAAATGAAACTGAAACGTATTCAGCTAAACAATCAGATATGAAAACAAATGCATAAACGATGGGGTTTCATTTTGATTTTTGCTGCTATGTCTTGATAGGGCATGTTTGAAAAGCAAAATTCTGCAGTTAAATTTTGTTTCTAATTCTCAGCATAGGGCTTATTTTCTTGGGCAGCGCAGCAAACACTCCATACCTTGTTTATTCCAACCATTATTTAAGAGTTCTCTGAATTATTAAAATATTAAGAGTCACAAATTTAAAAACAAGTCTGGACTTTTTTCTTCATCATCTGCAATGAGGAGAACAGTCTAAAATGAATTGCTTGCTTACTTTGCCTGAAGTGCTCATGCTGTCTGTCTCTTTCACAGCTTGCTAACTCTTGTTTCTTGTTCCAGAAGTTTAGTAGGCTGTCAAGGATTTCTCTTGCTGATAGTCTGTCCTGCTGGATAAATAGACTTGAAGTTGTTCCTGCAATTTGCTGCTATGTGACTTGTGGCCTTTTAACCAAGCCTATTTGTTCCCTAACCCCACCCCTCAAACATCCAAAGTACTGAGCAGAAAAACTAAACCACTCCTCTAATGAAACCCTACTCTCCGCTGAACTTTTGTAACATTAAACAGTTAGAATAGGGCTGACATGGTAGTCTACTGTATCATTACAGTGTGTTTATACAGTGCCACAAACCTACATGGCAATATGCAATAAATAGGGCATGCCAGATAAAGAACAGGATGCTTGTCCTTAAGAGTGGGAAGCAGATGTAAGCCCAGTGAAGTACAAGGTATACAGCTCTACAGGGAAATCAGAATTCAGCTCTCTAGCACCTTTCTCACTCTCTGGTCTAGCAAAGAATTTGATGGGTGCCAATGAGGCAACATATTCATCACTCATCTCCTTACAGGAATGCAGTGAACTGGGAAAAGGAAAGCAGTGATTGTTCTCAGGCAACCCAGTCTGACCCGCAGAGTGGTACTGATGAGTACCAATGGGACCATCACCCACCTTCTCAGCCAGAAGGGGGACACACCAGTATTGAGCTGGCTAATAAAGAGGATCAGTTTGGGGAGGGCTTAGAATTCCTCCTCAGCAACCACACAAAGGCACAGATCTCCCAAACCAGGAGGTTTGTCTGCTCATTTTGTTTTGACGTGAGCTATTTTATTTTCAGGGTTTGGAAGTCAGGACCTGAGTGAGAGAAGGTGCCTAGGTGGAATTTCCTCAGAGAAAGAGCTGTCTGCAGGTAGGAATATCTGGTTGATGCTTATAAGATGGCAATTCAGTTTAGAGAAATTCTTCCTGGAGGCAGATCCTAACCTGTCCAAATTGCTCTTTAGTGCAATTATGTTGAGTCTGTTTTCCTTTACCATTGGGTAAATGTGACTTGACCTGCAGAAATCAAGTCCTGTGGAGAAAAGGGATGTGTACAAAACTCTTGATAATGGCTAACGCAGCAGTCATGGCCCTCCTACTGCCATTATGAAATATCACCTGATTGTTTCACTGTTATCTTGTTCTTCCTCTTGCTGTCATGTCATATGCAAATCCCACAAGATCTTTGGGGCAGGAATGGTCTTTATCATATGTGTACACTTCTTAGCACAATGGGGCCCTGATTCCTGACTGGAGCCCGTAGGGACCATTGTGACACCAATAATAATCCTTTATTATCGGAGCAGACCTTTGAAATCATATCAGCCCTTGCAGTACAGCCACCTACTCCCTGCTTTGTAAACCATAATCAACTGTAGCTGTCCAGCAGCAAAGAGTGGACTTCTTAACGTCCAAACTGTAAGTTGTCAAATTACCCAAGGTTTAAAGTGTTCCTACCTGTAAAGGCTCCTGGCCATCCCACTAAGATGTCAGTTAGTTGTGATATTTGTCATATCTGTCTACCGTCTATGAAGAGAGTGCTGTGCATAAAGGATATGGGGGCAGAGTTAAGGTTGTTTGGAGTTCCATAATAAAGCTGGGTGAATAACAGATTTTTCTGGTTCACTGGCAATTCGAGGAGGGGGAAATCATGTGGGGTCAACCTAGAAATATTCTTTTGAGTTTTCCACAAACTTGTTTCAATGTTTTTGATTTATTTTTTCAGGTTGCACAAATTTTTTTTGAACCAAAATGAAATGTTTTGTTTTAGTTTTGACCATTTTTAAAATAAAAAGGAAATTTCAAAAAAGAAAAGAGTTGTTTCAAGCCAAAATACTGAAATGTTTTATTTCAACATTTTTGGATGTTTGTTTGGGTTATTTTATGTGAAGAACTTGACATTTATTTGTGAAATGTTTCAGTGTCACCAAATCTGCATTTTCCCCTGAGAAAAAAAATTCAGCCAAAAAATTTCACCCAGCACTACTCTAACTCTGCATTTACTTTATTGTACACACCAGTGGCTACATAATCAGTACTTCCTCACCTGCTTTTGTGGGTGTCCCCTTGGCATGAGTATACCCCGTGTCCCCAGGTGCCATCGTCTCTTCTCTTTCTTGTCTTGATATTTACTTCTGTTGCAAAAACTGCTTATTTCCTTTGGAGTTCAGTCCAATACACCTCAAAGGACAGGCATAACTCAGTAGACTTCTGGAAAAACAAGATTTATTGCAAGCAATAAGGAGTCAGAAGGGGTTATCACCCAAACAACTGGCTCAACTCAATACATGTGTGAAGATATTTTATACCCCTATGTTGATAAGGGAGGGGGACTTTCAATCCACTTACACAGGTGGGAACACTTAATGGCTATTACATCCATTGTTGGTCTTAATCTATTTCATTTACCTGTCTGGTAAACAGGAGGTTCAAAACACTTAGGGGTACTTAGACACTATGATGCCTGCACATCTGTGGCAGGGTGAATGCAAGTTTAAAATGCATGTTAAACTAGGGGTCAATAGTACATATACAGAGAGTGAGATTATAAGTCTAAGGTTATTTTAAAATCATACTACAACATTCTAAGTTACATTTTCCTAACAATCATTTTCTTAACACTTCCTCTATATTTCTGTCTCTTTCTCTTTTGATTCCCTCTCACCATATATTTCTTCTTCTTCTTCTTTCTCCTCCCTCATTCATGGCTGATCTGAACTTCACAGAAAACAGAGAAAAGAACATTGGCTTTGAGAATACACAATCTGAGCCCTACAATTATGTCCGTGTAAACTTGTTTGTGGGGCTTGCTACATTATGGGGCCCAGCAGAAGCCAGGAGGAAAGGTTTCAAGAGACCGACTGCTGCTTCAATCCACAGCAGTAGAGGCATGCTCAGGATAGGAGCAGGTGGGCATGGGCTCATCGAACTTTTCCTGTCACAAATGTGCCTTTTTCCTGCCCTGTGGCTTCACTCAGCTGTTCTGATGCCTCTTTGGTGTCTCATGCCCTAGGTTAGGAGAGACCGGCTTATGGGCTACTTAATGCACACCTAGTATCAGCACTGTCAGCCTAAAATCAAACCGTGCCCTCTGCTGTCTCTCTGACATTCATTAACTTATGGAATGGCCACTGAGTAAATAGCAGCAAAAGTTCATTATCACGATGATAAACATAAATCAATGATTTAGCCAAAGGTGCCTTGAACTGGTAGGACTTTCTAACTACCCAAAAGTAATTCATAACATTCAGTAACTCTGTTCAGGAATCCCACCGTTTCTATCTTTGCATTTCAGGAACAACTTTGTGATAAAAGTGAACAAGTGGAAAAGTTGGTTCCCTATTTTTTTAAAAAAAATATAATCTAACAACACCCCAATGAGTTTGTGACAGCAGTGGAGCTTCTTTGTTATATCTAAGAATGAGATGCAATAATTTTATCAACAATGCAACTTGATCAATGAAGGAAAGTAACTGTTTAATTATGGTAGTTTAGTAGCATTTCCTATATGACTACATCAGCCTAACTTAATAGTGGACTGTGGAAAAAGCAAAACAAGAAAGCAACACAATAGACCTAGATAAGAAGCCTCAGGCACAGACTTGAAAGGCAATGGGGCAAGAAGTTAGCTACAAAGTTCCCAGCTCCAACATGTTGCAAGCCTTGTGTAGCCAATGTTGGGAATGGAGAGATCAAAAGAACAGTTAAAAAACACTCCTCAAGAGAAGAAGAGGAAGGTCACTGATCAGAAGCTGCCTAGGGAAACAGGCAGACACAGAGAGACACTGTGGAAGAAGCGTAAAGAAGTTTGGCCTTCCCAGATCCAGGCAATGGATTAGAGAAAACCTAGATATGCATATGGTCTGTTTTATTATTTTAAGATAGGATCTCTCTTAAATGTTTTTGTTCTTAAAAAAAATACTTGGCTTTAAGGAGGCAGTTTGGTCACTGTATTGACCATTGTCATTGCTCCTGGGGAGAAGATAACTGCAGCAAAGATAAATCAGGCCTGAGGAGCTAATCACGGATTATTACAATGGAATGCCACTCAGGCCTGGTCTGAGTGAGAGAATCATACGATTCCATCCCAAGAGATGTGACAGCCCAAAACCTGGGCCCGAAGGGAGGAGATTTTAAGAGAACAGGAGGGGTCCGAGGGGCAGCAGTTAACCCAGCAACTTTGACAGTGCTGTTGGTACATTAGTACCTCTTATCATAGTGCAGTTTGGATTCATGCTGGTTCAGCAAATCTACCCATGCTGAGAGCAAAACAAGAACAGAGATGTGATTGTGTTTAACAGACGCTGTATTTCTTTCTCTCTTTCCTAGCACGACTACGCCACTGTGACGGTGCTGTTCCTGGTGGGATCCAACTGAGAGTGTCAAGTCAGGACAAATTGCTTCAAACAGGACATTTACAGTTCAAGGCTGGGGTTTCTCCACCCTAAAGGCAAACCAAACCAGCCAAACAGAAGAGACTTTGGTTTTGCCCCTCTGGCTAGCCAGAAGTCACACAAGCAATTCCCTTAGACACTCCAGTGTTCCAATATCACCACCAGCAGCCACCTGTCCTGGGGACAAATGGTTATGAAAACCAATACCCAAATAAAGAAAACGGTTCTCCCCAACTCCAAAGAATCAGGTCCCAGACGCAGGTCAATATACTAATCAGATCTCACCCACAAATCACGCTGTTGCTAATCCTTTAGAATCTAAAATCTAAAGGTTTATTATACAAGGAAAAAAATATAGGTGAGGGTTAGAAATGGTTAAAAGAAATCAATTACATGCAGTAATGGCAAATTCATTGATTCATGCTTGCATCAGTTGAAGAATAAACTGCAGGTTCAAAGCAAAGTCTCTGGAATACATTCCCTGAAGGAATGGGTCATCAATCCTTTGGCCAAAGTTTCCATTTGTAGCAAAGTCCCATCCAGAAGTAGGAGCCAGGTGGGAGACTGGAGACTGAAGACCCTATGGAGGTGGGGTAACATCCTTTTATATCCTTCCCAGGTGCAGGAATTCTCTTTGTTTTTTACTGTGGAAACTTACAGTAAAATGGACTATTGAGTCACATGGGCCATCCCTGCCCCCTTGCTAAGACACAGGATGTGTCTGCCCTCTTGCAATGGGTCAATTGTGTAGCTGATGGTTCTTGATGGGCCATCAAGCAGGCCAAGGCAGAGCTAAAGCAATTTGTCTGGGATTTTACCCCCGAAGCAAAGCATAATATTTGAAAAGACAGACAGTACAGAGCCAATATTCATAACTTCAACTACAAAAATGATACACACATACGGATAGCATAATCATAATCAGCAGACCATAACCTGGTCATAGACACTTTATATGACACTCTTTACATAAGATTTGGTGCCCCTACAGGACCTTGGTAGCACCAATGATCTATATGATCCCAGATAATTTCAGTAACATGACAATGGTATAATACTGTTTTTATTTTGAATTACATATGGGGGGGGCACCATAATCTTTTCAGTGCTTAGAGCCTCTAAAGGTCTTAATCTGGCCCTGCCATATTCATAGCATAACAATATTTCTATGAAGAATATGGAGGGTCATGCCCCAGCTTCATCCCTTTTCTTGACATTAGCTGTTCCTAACAGGGACGCGCTGGCAAAAAGAGGTGGGATGCCCATATGGAGCTTCCTTTGCATAGGTCTGCAATGCAGTTAAAAACCCTGCTAGGTCCAGGCCAGCTGTTACTCAGGCTGAGGGGCTGTTTTTCTGCAGCATAGATGTTGGGGTCTGGGCTGCAGCCCAGGGTCTGGGACCCTCCCATCTTGTAGGGTCCTAGACACCAGGCTGCAGCCTGAGCCTGAACATCTACATCGCAGTTAAACAGCCCCTAGCCTGAGCCCAAATCAGCTTGCAGGTTTTCCTTTGACAGCATGTTAATTCCAGCATAGCCAAGGTAAATTTAGCACTGTCTGTAACAGGAAGAGTGTGCATGCTAAAGATACTTACAATGGCATCTGACCGTGTGTGCAGGTGAACATTCTCTGCCCTCATCCAGCTGACAGACAGCAGCACGTCTTCCCCTCCCCAGTTGCATCTCAGCAGTGCATGCGGTAGGTCCCTGTAATCCCTTGGTTAGCGTGGAGTTCCTTCTCTTGGGAGTACAGCTAGTGAGTGAGGGTTCCTGACACAGCCTTTTTCTACATATCAAACGTACAATTTGGGAGTGAAAGTTTGCCACCGAAGTCCCTTATCTGCATTCATTTCCTGCAACATTTGTTTTGCACCTAGCCTGCCGGAGCTATCTTTATCATAAAATGGTAACCAGAGCTAAAGAGATTTAATTCTTTGGTAGCGAGAGGACAACTACAGATTATTCAGCTATGAAATAAAATATACAGGGGACTCAGGCTCCAATTTTAGTAGATTTTCTTATAATGTTGGCTGGTTTTTCAGCGTTTTACCCACTTCCTGGATTTATGCAGTTAATGTTTAATAAACTTACATATTTCTTCCAAGACAGAAATTCTTGTGGCTCAAAAAAGGGTTGCTCTTCAGTAATGGCTTTAGGGATTTTTTTTTTATTTTAATCCAAGGAACAAGACCCATACTCTACAAGGCAAGAACAGGAATCCTCTTAGACACAAGCAATTAGCCATAAACTGAGAGTCTGGCCTCTGTTCTTAAAGTCGGGTACTAACTTTCAATTATCTTTTCCTAAAACCTACTTAGGCCCAAAAAGTTCAGGTTTGGGTTCCCAATGACAGAGATAGATAGATGAACCCCCAGCAACTCTGAAGTTCACCCACACTTGGTTTGAGGTGCTACATACACTGGCTCCTTCCCACCTTTCACCTCTAATTGCACCAAAGTGCATGTGGGAACCTGTTTGCTTATTAGAAGGAAGATCAGGGAAGAAATGAAGCAGGAGGCAGGCTGCAGGGCTTCAGTTGAAGCCATGCCAAAATTAAGATGTTGTTTAAAATACGACAGATTATCAAGTTTTGACATGACAGTAGAGCTGAATTAAATAAGCATGGAATGGTTAGCATTTATTTTTGCAAACATGTAAACAAACAAAATGGTAAACAATATCTAAAAAAAGCCCAACTGTTCCTCTATGTACTGTCTACTTTATTAGCAGGTGGGAAGTTTATGAGTTTTACTGCTTATGAACTCAAAATAATCCATTTTGTATTTTTCAAAGTGAATCATTTTATTTTAAGGAGTCTGCTAATCAGAGGTAGGGTCAAAGCTGATTATACAGAAATAGCCACTTTTATATATAAATGTAAGCAGTGTCAAGAATGAGATATATTCTGACATCTGGTGGTGAATTATGGGAATTGCAGTGAGTTATGGAAAATAACTTTGAGGCTGATCAATTTGCATAGACACACCCACTGCGCCTAGCCTGAGCTCACAGCAGCCCACATGGCCACTTCAGCTGATGTGGGGGCCCCAGTTTCTATGTTATTGGGGCAGAAATGATAAAGTGATGTTACCCTGATTTTGTGAATGAAGGACTATGGACATGTACTTGGCCCTTGTTATGATGGAGGGACTCGCCATCATCTAGGTAGCACTCACTGGGCAAGAGCCAGGCATTTCCGAACAGTCTGAGATTTGAGAGAGACTGTGGACAAGCAACTATACCTTTTGGTGAGGGCTTTGTCTGAGGGCCCCACAGGCTTATTGCACCCTGCCTCTCTTCACTGTGGAATGTCAGAGATAAATTTTGCTTTTATTAGGAGCCTGGGTTCAGGCTGCTGAGCTGAAATTGCTTTAGGCTCACTAGGGCACCTGCACTAAGGCTCCCCTACTGTATGCTGAAATCACTTAAAAGCTCAAATCTCCTAAGAGCTAAAGAAATCACTGAGCACTGTCTTAAGTTGGGGGGCCTGAAAATAGTGCAGAGTGGCTGGTGCAGCGGAGCAGTCTGTGTGTTGGCTAGCAGGATGGCTAGTGGAGTCATTGGTGCTGCGGGCGGAGTGGCTGGCGCGGCAGAGCTGTCCACGTGTCGACTAGTAGAGCCGTTGGTGCTGCGGGCAGAGTGACCGGCGTGGCAGAGCTGTCCGTGTGTCGACTAGTGGAGCCGTTGGTGCTGCGGGCAGAGTGACTGGCGCAGCAGAGCTCTCCGTGTGTCGGCTAGCAGGACGGCTAGCGGAGCCATTTGTGTTGCTGGCAGAGTGACTGGCACTGCAGAGCAGTTCGAGTATCAGCTAGCAGAGCAGCTAGCACATCAACGGGCAGAGCAGTTCATGGGATGGCCAGCGGAGCAGAGCAGATTGCAGTGAGGGCCGCAGCGGAATCTCACAGAGAGGCGGCACAGTCGGCCTCAGACCACGTAAGGTGCCCCTTGCCCTACCCTCCATTTCCACCCAGGCTGGGAGGTAAGACTCTGCAGATTAACTCTTGAACTCTGCACTGACCAGGAACAGAGACTCTTGGGCTGTTGGACTTTTGGGACTATTGGGTGATTTTTGGATTGCTGGGCTCCAGAGACTTTTGGGCTGTGGGACTTTTGGGGACTTTGGGTGATTTTTGGGTTACTGGACTCACAAACCTAAAGGAGGGGACACAGCCCAATCGGCTGGGGTGGCGGTTTGCTCAGGGGTTGGTTTATGACCCTAGTTGTGGTGTTTTTCCCAATTTGATGATGTCATTTATCTCATGTTAATAAAATTTTCTGATACACCAATCTGTGCTTGCGAGAGGGTAAGTATTGCCTCTTTGAGGTGCCCAGGGGGGTGTTAGGATTTTTCCCAGGTCACTGGGTGGGGGCTCGAGCCAGTTTTGCCTTGTGTTGTTGAGAGGGGACCCCTATGTACTGAACCCGGCCCTTGCTGCTGTTAACCTGGCCTGGCAGAAGGGTTACATAAAGATTTGAAATGATCTGGACTGCATTGGACAGACAAACCACAGAAGAAACACAAAGACTCTAAAGAGGGAAAGCATTGTGGAATGATGCATGAAAGTCTTTGATTGTAAAATAGTTTTAAAAATATATATTGTTGTGATGCTGGCAGGTGAGGTGCCAGCTCATGCAAGGTCCCTTGTCTCAACTGGACATTCATCTAAGAAAGCGTTTAGAGTCTAGTGAATGTCTCTGAGTTGCTACATGCATTAATTTTACTTGTAATATCTGTGTGCCATATTGCAATGTTATACTTAAATGTGTGTACACCAGACCCTCACTATAGCCCGCGTCGCTATAGCGTGGGGTCTCAGAGCGCAGTTGTTGCCATAGATCCCAAATATTTAAATTGGGATCCATGGCAACACGTCCCCTGCATTAGCAAGAGACTACGCATAGATCCTAAACCCCAGGCTGTAGCGAGGGTCTGGTGTAGTATGAGCGTCTGTGGTGGTATGAATTGCCATACAGACGAGGCACAGGAGTATGAAGAGCTGCTCGTCTACAGAAATTGTTATGCCCCCTCCCTCCCAAAAGAGGGGACTTTATTCTACATGGTTATGGTCAGATTTTACAACTAGAAACTCCCTATATCTGCTTTGAGAAGCTGTCAACAAACTGACTAAAGACTCATCATTCTGCTCTCCTCCTTGTGAAGATGAGTCATGCAAGTGGACTCCTCCCATCAGCTGAGTTTACAGCTCACAGCACATGGCAGGAGGGTGATAAAAATCCCAAACCAAAGGAACTAAGGATCATTTTGCTGCTTGGATTCAGGAGAGAAAGGCAGGAAGATGTTTCAAGACATAAGCCAGAGATCCCCAGCTACTTAGACTGGGTGAGCCCTATAGGACAATAGAGCTTGCTGATTGTAGAAGCCTATTTTACGTCTTGAAACCTAAGACCGTGACTTGTTCACAAGCTTATATTTGCTTGCTTACATCTTGTAAACAATGCTCTAATTTCCTTTTCCTATTTAATAAATCTTCACAGAGCTTACTATAGTGTGAAAGCTAAAGCACAATTGATCTGGGGTATGTGACTCATCCTTTGGGATTAGGAATAACCTGAATATTACTGGATTACAGGACATCAGGAACAGTATCCCCGACACTGTCATGGCAAACCTGGTGGCTGAACTTTGTGACTTTGTCCTCACCCACAACTATTTCACATTTGGAGACAGCATATACTTTCAAGTCAGCGGAACTGCTATGGGTACCTGCATGGTCCCAAAGTATGCCAACGTTTTTATGGCAGACCTAGAACAACGCTTCCTTAGCTTTCATCCGCTAATGCCCCTAACTGTACTTGCGCTATATTGAGGACATCGTCATCATCTGGGCCCATGGAAAAGAAGCCTTTCAGGAATTCCACCATGATTTCAACAATTTCCATCCCACCATCAACCTCAGCCTGGACCAATCCACACAAGTGGTCCATTTCCTAGACACAACTGAGCTAATAAAATGATGGGCACATACACACCACCCTATACTGGAAACCTACTGACCGCTATACTTACCTACATGCCTCCAGCTTCCACCCAGGACACACCACTCAATCCATTGCCTATAGCCAAGCTCTAAGATACAACCACATTTGCTCCAATCCCTCAGACGGAGACAAACACCTACGAGATCTCTATCAAGCATTTTTAAAACTACAAAACCCACTTGGGGAAGTGAAAAAACAGCTTGACAGAGCCAGAAGAGTACTCAGAAGCCACCTACTACAGGACAGGCCCAACAAAGAAAATAACAGAACACCACTAGCCATCACCTTCAGCCCCAAACTTAAACCTAACGCATCACCAAAGACCTACAACCTATCCTGAAAGATGATCCCTCACTCTCACAGCTCTTCAGAGACAGACCAGTCCTCGCTTACAGACAGCCCCCCAACCTGAAACAAATACTCACCAGCCACACAGCAAAAACACTAACCCAGGAACCTATCCTTGCAACAAAGCCCAATGCTAACTCTGTTCACATATCCATTCAACTGACACCATCATAGGACCTAATCACATTAGCTACACCATCAGAGGCTCATTCACTTGCACACATCTACCAATGTGCTAGATGCCATCATGTGCCAGCAATGCCCCTCTGCCATATACATTGGCCATACCGGACAGTCTCTATGCAAAAAGAATAAATGGACACAAATCTGACATCAGGAATCATAACATTAAAAAAACAGTGGGAAAACACTTCAATCTCCCTGGCCCTTCTATTACAGATTTCAAGGTATCAATTTTAAAACAGAAAAACTTCCAGAACAGACTCCAACAAGAAGCTGCCGAACTGGAATTAATTTACAAATTGGACACTATCAACCAAGGGTTAAACAAGGACTGTGAATGGCTTAGTCATTACACTAATTGAATCTATTTCCCTAAGTTAAGTTTCCTTCACACCTTCCTGTCAACTGTCAAACATAGATCTACTTGATTATCAATACAAAAGGTTTTTTTCTCCTGATGATAATTGCTCATCCAAATTAAACAGCCTCTTAGAATTAATATGGTAATTTCAACTTTTTCTGCTTTCTGTGTGTATAAATGGATCTTGCTTCTGTGTGTTCCATTCTATGCATCTGATGAAGTGGGCTATAGCCCACGAAAGCTTATGCTGAAGTAAATTGGTTAGTCTCTAAGGTGCCACAAGTATTCCTCGTTTTCTTTACGGATACAGACTAATATGGCTGCTAATCTTAAACCTGAATATTACTGTGATTCTTGATGCCAGAGGCCATCTATCACAGAGATCTGCTCGCCTGGGTGACAAGACAGATTGGAGTATTGTGACTGTGTTAAGGCTGTTCAAATATCTGAGGAGTTTACCCTTTGTTGATAAAATCTAAGTTTCAACTACACAATCCATCTGGGATTTGTGCCCTTGTTTTTAATGGTTGTTGGGACTTCCTCCAAAACCTCTTTCCACTCAGCTTCCCAATAACTCAGTTTGATTCCAGCATTCCTTTACTTTGGTATTTTTATTTGGCATGCTACACCAAATTAAACTTAAACACAGGGGGAATGAATGCAGGGGACATCACAGCTCCAAAGTTACATAGAATCCCTCTCCCTTTATATACATCTCATTGCATTTACTATGCATTGTGTCACTCATTTTTGGCTTGGCTTGGCGACTTCACAGGAACCAATCCCTGTGCAGCATGCACTGTCCATAGTTTGACTTCCTCTCTACATTCCTAACTTATTTTGTCCCTTGGTATTTAGTTCAGTGGTTTTCAACTTGTGGTCTGCAGACAATGTCTAAGATTTCCAATAGGTCCTGCACCTCCATTTGAAACTTTTAGGGATCTGCAAATGAAAAAAGGTTGAAAGCCACTGGTCTAGATCATAGTAAATAGTTCCTTGGGTCTTCTCCCTCTTATGTTAGTTTGTTGACATTCTGCCCCTTTAGCCAACTGCCTTAGCACAAACTTTCTGTTTACTTTCCTAAATCTTCCAAGAAATGAGGCCTCCCTCCACATGTCAGGCCAGGCCACAGCTACAACAGCGTGGCCTGAGGTTGGTACTCCTGCTCCTGCATCACCACTGGGAGCATCAAGTATATTTATTTTACTTTTAGGACTCCTAGCAACTTTCAGTGTCAGCCACAACATCCACAAGGAAGAAGAAAAGTCTAACATACATTCTTTGAGATGAGAAGATGATGGAAAGGGATAGACATATGACCTGCTATTTTTATTGTTTCTTGTAGTGCCCACAGTGTGCTAGGGGCTTGTAGTGATCCCCAGTGGGCTCCCTCCGATTCGGAGTGCAAGGGAACCGGGGACACCCCTTGGAGGGTGGAGCCGAGGCCACCCCGCCCCCCTCACCGGGAGTACAAGGGCGGGACTATAAAAGGCCAGCCCTGCAGCCCAGAAGGAGGCGAAGCAGGGAAGGAGAAGGATGCCGGCCAGGACCTGCTACAGCCGGGAGGAGATCCGAGCTAGGGCTACACTCCAACCCCCAACGCCGGGGATGACTGGCCTGGAGTACCCACTGCCGTGTATCCAGAGGAACCGGAGGCTGACTGGACGGCAGAGGTACCCACTCCCTTGAGCCAGCCACCCCTACCCTGAACAAGGGAACCCATAAAGACTGTTTAGTTTGTGTTGCTTTGCTGGCTGCCTGAGCCTGGAGGCCAGGCCCTAGCCCTAAAGCCTTTTTGCTGTGTTTGCTTTGCTGGCTGCCTGAGCCTGGAGGCCAGGCCCCAGCCCTAAAGACTTCTGCTGTGTTTGCTTGACTGGCTGGCCTGTGCACTGAAGCCCAGGCTAGAGCCGGCCTCCTATAGATGGTTTTGCCTGAGCCTGCAGCCCAGGCTCCAGCCCCTACAGACCATGTTTGCTCTGTGGTGGCTGGCCTGTGCCTTGAAGCCAAGGCCAAAGCTCTCTGCAGGGACTGCGCTACGTGCCGGCCACCTGACAGACCCTGAACCCGGCCGGGGTTGGACCGGCCCGAGGGGTCTCCCTCAGACTGGGAATACGAGGGGGGCCTACAAGGCTGTACTTTCAGAAGTTTCATTTTGCTACTATCCAGCTTCTTAGCAGAGATATGAAGTTTATGGCTGGATCTTAGCAGGACTCTTTGTGGGGAGGGAGGAAGGATTTGCTTAAAGTTTATCTTTACATTCCAATAACTGTATAGTCCCCCTCAAAAACACATGTACTTATTAACTAATTTGTCTAAAGATTCCCCTGTGGACATAAGCTGAGAGTTTCCAGTAGTGCAAGCCAACATCAAGAAACTGAACAATAGAATCACATGATTTCTGTAAGGTTACCTAATGAGCTGCAAATTGCAGCTACAGCAAATCCCCAACCGAAAAGCTTTAGTAACCAGGAGCTCAAGAACAAACTTACCTCTTCAGCCAAAAAATAAATTAAGAGGATGTTATAATTTTCTGAACACTCCCAACAAATATTAAAATGTTTGGAAATTCCAAGGTAAGGTTGCATGTAACAAAAATCCCCATATATGTAAAAGCACCTTTAAAGGTCACTCAAATCATCTTAACTCAGTCGCCTAGCACAAACCTGAAAACCAGAACCTCTGAGACAACCTTTTGTACCATCATACAGGTTTCTTTCTCTCTGGATTAGAAAAATGAGACTACTATATTCATCATGATTAAAAATGTGTGTGATAGTTACCAGAAACCTACTTCTTTATGGTCATCTGCATCCGGTCGTGCAACTAATGAGGTGTAGGATACTCATATTGTAAAATTATTAAGTATTTAATCATCCATCTACTAATATTTATCTGATAATACCTTTAAGTAATTACCAGCTGATCTTCCTCAAAACCAGTGAAAGACATTTCTATTTGTTAAGCGTTACAGTAGAGGTGATAGCCATAAGCTAAGGCGGTTTCAAAGAGATGACAATGCTAATAAACATTAGGAAAGTCGTTGAAAAAGTGAACAGAGATGTTTCTAAATCCAGTGGCTGAGTTTCTTTCTGCAATTCTGCAAACATTTTCCAGAAAATAAAAACCTACCCTGGAAAGAGATGTTAGATGACTAGGGAAATTTGAGGCTGGTTGGTTTGTGTTTAGTGAAATTAAAAAGCAGGAGGTTGAAAAACAGACTTGTAACAGAGAAATAGATTCAGTCTCACATTGCATCCCTTTCCTAGTACTTCCACCCAAGACATCTGTTGGTCTTCTATCGAGTCAGTTGGAACGACAGATGCTCAGCACCTCCCAGGATCATGCTCATGTTTCTTCTCATTTCTCAGATTATAAACTGCAGGGGAAAGTTTATACATCATCTTTTTCCTGTACAGCACAGAACACTGTCAGCACTCAGCAAGTGCATACATAAAGGGCCTATCCTGTTGTGCTATACATTTAATGCATTTTCTTGAATATATAAAAATAAAAGTTAAAGAACCTTCCAGAATCTACGCTGATAACTGCGGATAGCTCATGTTGTTGATTAACCTTTTAAACTTGTAACTCAGAAGAGATTCTCCTGTTTTGGCCAAACCAGCTTGCAAGAGACAACTAAACTTTAAGGGGGAGAATTTGAGGCCCTACTCTGCATCAGTATGAACTGTGACGGAGTCAGACCAGAAGGATATAGGAGAGTGCTGGAAGGCAGGTATATTAGTCTGAGGATGTGCAGGTCCCTGTTCCCTGGATAGCCAAACAAAGGCTACTCCAGGCCAATCAAGACACCTGGGGCCAATTAAGAACCTTCTAGAAAGGAGTAGAAACAGCTAGCCTAATTGGGACACCTGTAGCCAATCAGGGACTGGCTGAAACCAGATAAAAACCTCCCAGTTAGTCAGGTGGGCTGTGGGTGTCAGGAGCGGAGAGAGGAAGTTGTGCTGTTGGTGAGACTGAGTGGTGGACAACAGATCATCCAGAAGGAAGGAGGCCCTGCGGTAAGGGTGAAGTGGAATTTGAAGAAGCGGGGACTGCTGTGGGGAAGTAGCCCAGGGAATTGTATTGTGTTTTGTGCCTAAAAGGTCAGCCATCTTAGCTGATACTATTAGGGTCCCTGGGCTGGAGTCCGGAGTAGAGGGCGGGCCCGGGCTCCCCCCTTTTTCCATCTTCCATACTGGCCTGTGATGAAGGTAACTCACTAGGTGGTGACTCTTGCCAATTATACTGAGAAAGGGAGGTCACTCTGGGGCCTAGATGAGTTTCTGAGGCCCCTAAATCTGCCAGGAAGCGCAGGACCCACAAGTACAGACTTGGAGCTTTGTCACAGAACGTAAATTCCTGGTAAATATTAATGTGAACATCTGGAGGCTATCAGACAAAACCCCAATATGTAATACCTCACAGAAATAATTATACAGTAAAACATATGTCAGAAGAGTGAGCAAACTTATAGCACTTTCCCTAGACAGCTTTTGGAACAGGTTAGGGTGTCGTACAAACTGATTTACATAACTGTGCTAAAAGCTAAGTAGGCAAGATCTTCATCCCCACTCCGGCTCTTTACACAGAGTAAAAAGGCTGGACTGTTGTACAGGAGCCCGAAAAGCACATTTTCAGCCCTCAGAGATGTCTAAATTATTCCAGGAACCTCTCCAGCTCCTGGAGCAATCCAGGATCAGAAGGGCTCAAAGGTGACTTAAAGCCACCTTAGCCTCCACTTTCTGAGTTATGTTCTGTGCTAGGCCTCTTGGAGATGCAGCATAGAATCTCATCCAGCAATTTAGCTGATATCTAATGACTGTTCAGTAACCTGTGTGTATTGAGTTCACTGTCTCAGGCCCAATCCAGAGAATTTAGGACAATTCAAAAACAACCAACACAGTTGCAACTATTTGGCACTCTTGCGGACAGACCTATCAACCAGGTCAAGAACTGGGAATGGGTTTGGAGACCGAACTTCCTTCAGACTTCTGAAGATGGTCCTTCTGAGCAATGGATGATAAACTTCCTTTGGCAGTTAACTCTGCAGTACTGTTTGAGAGTCTGAAGAGAATAATCAATTTCCAGAGCTTTCAGTGAAGCAGCTTTAACTGTCTCTAAAATCACTTTATAAAACAAATGCAGTTGCAAAATTAGGTAAACAGAAGTATCAGCCAATATCTGCAAGCTTCGCTCTTCCCATCAACTCATCCTCCAGTTGATCATTTCGTATTGGCAAAGATCTAGCAGAATGAGCACAGGGCTGGGAGCTTGAAACTAGAGTTCCAGTCCCCTTTTGTCTTACTAATTCATTGCAATTTTATAGCATTTTTCAAACATTTAGATGTGCTATTCATACCCTACACCAATTCCCCCCAAGTTCAACACATTCCAACATGAAAGGGTTATAGACTTCTCCTCAAATTGGCTTTTAGCCATCTTCGCCATTTGCTTTGTCACTGTGTGTACAGTGTACATATTTGTCAATTCAGTTTACATAACCGCTTACATACGCATAAAATGCTTTAAGTCAGCAAACCATGAAAGTGATCCAGAAACAAGCTATTTCCTGGAACGTGTAAAAGTAGTAGGATTTTTGCTCCATGGACTAGAGCCAGATGTTCTCTCTTCAAAACTCCTCTTGCATCTTTGTTCATGAACAGCCTCTCTGCCGGAGGCGTAGGGAGCTGGCTGTGCAGTGGGACTCTGTACTGTCAGCATGGCATGGAGCTCTGCTCACTGCGCTTCTCTCTACAGCACTATCGACATAGATCAGGGGTTGTGGGGACCCTATGGACTCATCCACTGTGGATCCAAAGGCCAATAGCCCCTGCACTGCGTTCATGTTAGGGTTCTATTTAGCCCTATGACAATTCCATTTTTATCCCTTTTTACTATACCGACTTGGAACTCCACCCATCATATCAGGCAGGAAACCCTTGGTCCCAACAGAACAATGAATTTGACTGTACCACACATAAAAAAAAAATCTATGCTGATCTTATAATGCTAAGTATAGTGTACTTCATTATAGCCACGTTCATTTCCTATGACAAACAACAAGATTTTTTTTTTTTTTTAAAAAAGTGTCTTTTGCTTCTCCAGCCAACTGGGAAGAGTTCAGTTTGTTGAAATCACCCAACTGCCTGGTTTCTTTCAGTTACATTTGATTAAAAAATTTAAAGAGTGCTCGTTACTAGAGATGAGCTTTCATGCTGGCTATTGCTATGACCAAGATGGAACCACACCTTTTAATGCTCCAAAATGATTTGACTACATTCTCCTCAGCCTCTGAGTACTGGCTGGTACTTGAAACAGAAGTGCTGGACATCTCATGAGGAAACACACTCTTTAAATTTATACAGTCACAAGGTGGAGAAGTAATATGTATTTATTGGACCAATTTCTGGTGGTGAAAGAGATATGCTTTCAAGCTTATGCAGAGCTGTTCTTGGCTCCAGGACAGGTACTCAGAGATTATCTACACTGCAATTAAAAACCTATGACTATCCTGTGACAGCAGACTCAGGCTCAGCAAGAGGTTATTTAATTGTGTTGTAGATACTTGGGCTCTGGCTGGACCTGGAATGTCTACACCGCAATTAAACATCCCCTTATCTCATGGGCCCGAGTCAGGTGACATGTGTGAGCTGTGCGTTTTTAAATGCAGTGTAAGATGTTACTCACCATGAGTTAAGTTATCAAAATGTGGCCCTATAGAAATTAAAACCTTGGAAGTCAGTACTTTTATCCTTGACCCATCTCCATTTATTCTTCCTGTCTCCGTTTACATATCCTGGCAACTATTAAAAATTCAACATTTGACACAATGATGCAAATTGTTTTATTGCAGAACTCAGAGCAGAAACAAAACCCTGCAATAAACTCAAATATTTGTGCATATTACATAAGCTTTGAGTGGTGACCACTGTAACCCTTTTGAAGACTCAACTTGGCTATTGCTTAGTTTGCTGTTGCTGCTATCATTAAATCATAGGCTATCACATGAAACAACTGAATTCTATTTTTGTTGCAACCACCTTAATGGCAACCCTCCCCCCAACAAAAAAACCCAACCCAAACAGCTTGAAACCTTTGAGCCTTATTCTGATTCAGATAGCCAGGAGTTGGAACAAGACTCCAGTAAGGTATTTTGTTGTATTGTATAGTATGTTGAATCAATTTGAACTGAATAGTAATGAGGAATTGTGTCACCTGTTTGCCCAGCCAATTGAACTATACTTGAATTCCTAGAATTTTCAGCTGCTTGTTACCTTTTACTTGTAATGAAGATGTATGTTCCTTGAGCCCGCTCATTCATGTTTGTTCTCTCTCACACACACACAGAGTTTATTTAGGTGTAACCTACATTCTCATGCCAGTGTTGAAGACTTTATCAAAAAAAAGTTCAAGAAAGTGTACATAACATGCAGTACAGAAGATATGCCTTTTAATCTCCTAGTGGAGTGAGGATACTAAGTCAAGTCTACACTACAGCGCTACATCGGCGCAGCTGCATGGTTCTACAGGACAGAGTGCTCTCCCATCATCATAACTACTCCACTTCCACAAAAAGCTACTATGTCGGTGAGAGAGCGTCTCCCACTGACATAGTGCTGGTGTGGGACAGCACTTAAGTTGATGTAACATGCACGGTGTGTGTGACTTTTTCACATCCCAGAGAAAGGTAGGGTAGACCTGTCTTATAGAATCACAGAACACCAGGGTTGGAAGGGACCTCAGGAGATCATCTAGTCCAACCCCCTGCTCAAAGCAAGATCCAATCCCCAACTAAATCATCCAACAGATTTTTCTCCCTATCCGTAAATGTGCCTGTCAAGGATTGAACTCACAACCCTGGGTTTAAGCAGGCCAATGCTCAAATCACTTAGCTCTGCCTGTCCCAAATAAAAGCAGACAATTCAGCATCAGCCTATACTTCTCATTTCCCCTTTCCTGCTCCAAGCAGTCTCTTGCCTCAGACGGCTTTTTCTGCGTAGAGAAGAACCCAGTGGAGAGGCTTCCAATTCCCACTGATTTTTCTGTGACCATATCTCCTCTCTTTCGTGATTGTTCACTTTCACATAGCTCTTGTTCTGTGGCCCTGGTCACATATTAGTTCAGCTCTCCTCCCTCACATTTCTGAGGGGAGTTACTCAGCATTGTTGGTTCCCACTAGACAGTCTGTTCCATTTAGCCAACCTGCATCTATATATGATGGGTTCACCCTGATAAATGAAAGGGAAGGGAGGCACCTTCCTTTTTATGGACACCCAGCAAGCCAGTTAGCTATAAAATCCCTGTTAGTAGCTGTTCTCTACTTGCTTTACCTATAAATAGGGTGATCAGATCTCCCGATTTTATAAGGGCAGCCCCAATTTTTGGATCTTTTTCTTATATAGGCTCTTATTGCCTCCCACCCCTGTCCCACTTTTTGACACTTGTGTCTGGTCACCCTACCTATAAAGGGTTAAAAAGTCCATATGTAAAAGGAAGGAGACTGGGCACCTGACCAAAAGAGCTAATGGGAAGGTTAGAACTTTTTAATATTGGGAAAAAACACTTCCCCTTTGTCTGTCTGTGTTGTTCTCCTGGAGAGCAGAGACAGGATTGGAACTATGCTATAAAAACCTTTAGGCCAGGTTTGAAAAAAAAAAAAAAAATCAGCACCTCACCTAGTAACTTCTCATTTAAAACCCCAGATATGTAAGTAGACCAGGAAATGTCTAGGAAGACACAGTTAGGTTTATTTTTTTATGGCTTTCTGCTCTTTACTGTGTGTGTAGTATGGAGCTATTTTCCCAGCATGAGGAGACATTATTGCGGAGAAAGTATTGCAGAAAGATGGATTCTTTCATTCTTGAACACAGTGAAATTCATTTTGTTTAATCTCCCCTGGGAGGGAGTTTTGCAGCTGTGAGCCAACTCCTGACAGATCTACCCTGAGGAGCCTCACGCTCTTTGCGGACAATTCCACAAATCTATTTTCCTGATGAGCATAATTGTCATGGTCATAAGAAAAGACAGGGAGATACAGAGAGAGAAAAGGGTTCTTGAGACAGACAGGATCCTTCTTGTTGAGGGCCTTGAAAATCTGTACAAGACCACTGAATCCAATCTAGAATTGGCTAGGGATCCAATGCACTGGGCTGGTGTGTTCCCATCAACCTGAGTTGCCTAGGACGTGCAATGCACAGTGATGAAGCAGTTGGAGCTCCTTTAAGGCTGCTTTGGTCATTCATAAGTACAATGCATCACAACAGTTGAACCTGGAGATCCTAAACATATGTCACTGTGGTCAGTTCTATATCCACAGAAGAGACATCTCTTGGCCCACTGTAGACTAATAAAGATATTTCTGGCAGCCATTACTATCTAGAAGTCTAGCAGCAACAAGGAGTCAAGCTCAGAGGTTGAGAGGACTATGTAAACCTCTGGAACCAAAAGGCCTCTGTGACATCAGTTTCTCACTGAAGTTTAAGGAGATCTGGAGTCATATGTTAAGTATAGTAGTTAAGGAAACAGAAGAATTTATTTATTGTCAGCAAGATATCCCTGGAGACAGCCTAGATAACCATCACTCACTCACCATCTCCCATGATATCAATCCATTTACTAGACACTTCTGTTCGGTAGTAATAACTATATTCCAGATGCCAATCCCATGACTATATTTAAATGCCTAACTGGTCAATTCCTGAAAACATTTTATACTTGACCCTCCCCATTAACTTCCCCTGGTGTTTCTGTGACATTTTTATGTCTAACAACTAACATTCTACAAACATAACTTGTTGACATTAACTGTGTAGCTACATCACTTGTGCTGTCACAACTATCATCAGGGCTTCTCTTTGATTTATGTTTCCCATAAAATTCACTTTGCATGCACATCATGAAATCACAGGGCTTTGAAAATCTAGTCCAAAGATATTGCTATGCATCTGAACTAGGGTGACCAGACAGCAAGTGTGAAAAATCCGGACAGGGTGTGTGTGTGGGGGTGGGGGGTGGGGGTAATAGGAACCTATATACAAAAAAAGACCCAAAAATCAGGACTGTCCCTATAAAATCGGGACATCTGGTCACCCTAATCTGAACACACTGCGTTCCCAGTCTCCAAAGAAATCAGCTATTTCTGATTCAATAGTGGGGGTTGTCATTTTTCCCCTAATGGAAAAGATAATAGAATATAATGCTGTATAATAGAAAAAGGACTTCTGAGGCACAGTATCTTTTATCTCTGCTAATGGTAGGTACAGAATAACCATGTGGTTAATTGCTTACTTAGGAGACATTACAGCTGTGTGCAACTAGAAGATGTCATAAAAGATGTACAGAACGCTAGAGAAAAGATTCTAGAATTCAGACTTTCAGCAGGTCACAGGACACCTGTCTGCGTGTTACTAAGATGTTCAGTGTACCATAACCACCAAAGAGCCAGGAAGTAGAAAAGAGCAAAAGGAATAAGTGAAGTTTGAGAGAGTCAACTCAGATAAAAGGAGGTCTTTAAAAAAGATTGTACTGTCCGTTCAATTAAAATACTTAACCTAGAAAGGTAAAAATATCTAATATAACAGAGGAAAGCTTCACCTACTGTAGAATAAAGAAAGGCTCTACCGACCTGGCATTCTGCTGAAAAAAAACATCCTCTTGCAAGATTTTGCTTGTCAGGTATTTTGAATTTCTTTGTATTAAACCATTTTAGAAAGTTTTGGATGTAGATGGATAAGTGTTTATTTAAAATCACCTTTTTTAAAAAAATGTCACTGACAAGGTACAGACATCAGAACACTTGTCCATGAAAGCCTGTTATTCTAAGAGAGACATCCAGATAGAAAATTACTATTGGAGTAAATATTACTCATATGTACCCACTCAGACACCCAGTTCTCTCTCCAGACAAAGCTAGCATTGAACGTAGCAAAATATAATAAGTAAAAGACTTTGCCTTTTGTTTGCCTCATCAAAAGAAAATATATATTAAATGGTATCAAAACCCACCTACGTGACCTTATTATACTGTTAGACAACATTGTTTGATCTATTGCCCTGGTAAGAAATAAGACAAAACATTACCAAAAAACCATGCTAGAGAGACTATTAAAATATACCTGCTTTCTCCAGGTCTGTTTCATACAATGATTTTATAGATAAGTTTTGTAAAAGGGATTTGGAGCTAACGACGTGACAGATTGTATAATGACAAGCATTATGCCCCTTGGAAAGCAATGATCTTATAAAGCTTTTTGCATTTCTTTGTTCTTTTTGTGATTTACTTGAGCAAAGAAGACAGTCACTAAGCCCTCCTCCTATTATGGGAGAGGAGAAAACTGGACTTGCTAACCATTTCTAGCTCTGGAAAAAAGACATATCAGATTAAGAACATGTGTAATCTTGTATGTGCATTATAGGATTCATAACAAAAAAAAAACTTTCTTGGAATATGTAAATTAGTAAACCACTAGGCTGCTTTGAATTGGTGCTATGGTACTAGACATGCCAACGCACAATTTTCTGCAACTGGATGTCTTTTTTTAAAGTCTTCACATGGACATTAGCATCAGATCATACGCTTAGACAAGTATAGTAAGCTATTCATCAGAGATGAACAAAGTGCTGAACACAGAAAGCTGCAGCTTCATATTTTAAATAGTAAATTTGTGGGAAAGCATTTTTTAAAAAAGCTAGTGTACAAGTTTAAAATTTTTGCAATTTCTACTCACCTAATTTATATTAGGGGTAAATTAGTTGAATTCTCCCCCCTCCATCCTCCATGAAACTGCTGTAAAGGGAGATGAAAATCAGGCCACAAGCGCTACATTAAAAGATTTCAGGGTTAATCTCAACTGTAGGAGATCATCATGAATCAGAGGCCTGTACAAACAAATCTAAAAGAGCACATTTTCAGTAATGCAATAATTAAGTTGGTTTTAGCCCCGTGGAAATAATCTAGATATGTGACTGAATGTTAATTCAGATAATGGAATAAAATCTAGTATTGTCTTTATCACTTTCCCTTTCCCCTCCTTTCTGCTTTTCTGTTATTTTCCTCCTTCACTTCTTAGTTGTGGTCTCTAGTGAGGTATTTTAGACAATCTCAGACATTTTACACGAAGAAAAATGCTACAGAATCATCCCACAAGATGGTTTCTGCCCTGCGTAATTTAAAAGACTGCTACTTTCCTAGTAGTAGTCAGCTGATCTGAACCTGGTAGTTCAGATCAGCTGACAAGCTAACAATCCCTTGATTTGTTTGGGGATAGGATGATCACCACAGAAGGCCTTCAACTCTGGAATTCACTTTCCCTTGTTATCAGACAGAGCCCGGAGTTTGCTGACCCTCTGGGCATGTTGCAAAATCTATTTAGTCACTCGTGCTTTCCTCAAGGGTTCAGGTTGGGTGAGAGAGCAACATTTCAACTGGAGTCTTCCTCAAAGGTGTTCTGCTTTAGTTTATAATACACGTAAAATCTCCTGGGAAAGTATTCTCTCCTTCCACACACGCACCAAAAAACAAACAAACAAAAAAAACCCCACAAACAATCAAGTATATGTATTTTTCCCTCCCCACATAAAGATGTCCCATTAGTTCCATATTCTCCCTATTCCCAAACAATCCACCATCCAGACAGTAGCTTTTGCCCCATCATACTCATTCCAGAATAAGTGTGTGTCCACAGGGAGGTGGAGTTTATACTGGTATAAACTATAGTGGTAGAATTTCCTTGTGTAGGCTAGCAGAGGAGAACAAGAGACTTCAGAGAAAATCTGAAGCTTCATAAAATCTAAACTTAGTACAGTGTAACTACTTAGTGGATTTTTAACACTATTTTCATGTTATATACACAATACCTTTTCAATCATCTTATAGCTGTCTCTGCAGAATATTCGGTATAGTAGATCTCAAAAAAGACAAACTTTTGCTGTGGTGCAGTACAACACATCATGGGTTTGGAAGTTTTTTCTTGCAATCAAATCACAATAATCAAATTAACTATGGTACAGTTAACAGGGAGAGCTATTGAAATGAAATTGGCTAGCATATATAGAGGAGTTAGACTAGGTCCTAAGTTAAGTCCATGAAAGTTGGCTCAGACACCTATTAAGACATAAACATTAAGCAATAAGTAACCTTCTGCCCAGAGCATTCCCTGTATAGCTGTTTTTGTTCTGCTTTGTTTTAAAACAATAATAAATTCCTTTTGATTTAACGTTGCTATTTGCCATGCAACTTCCTCCTTACAGAAGTTTCATTTTATTCAATGGATTGTCAAGATGTTATGTAAATGAGGCATGCATCTGTCCTGTGCAATCTTTTTGCCAGATGAAGGAGGCATAGTGTTTAGACAGTTACAGCACAGTTTTAATCAATCAAATATTGAAAAACCCTTGTTCTTGTGGATGCTTGCAAGGGGCCAGCATTGCAGAGGAAGAGTGTGAAACTGACTCTTGGTCCCAGAAAGTGCTATTTATATCTATTGGACACCGATCAGATCACTGTGCAATTGAACGGAGGTGAAGTTTATTCAGTTTCATCTTCTGTAATAGTTGCTCTGGAAAATGGATGGTGGAATTCATAGGCACTGACTTTAACATTTGCCAGGGGGTGCTTGACCTCCGCTCTGCCCCCACTCCACCCGTTCCCCCAAGGCCTTCCCCCACGCTTCTTCCTGCACTGTTTCTCTGCCCTCGCTCCCAGTGTCACCTGCATGCTGAACAGCTGATTGCGGCAAGCAGGGGCACGGGGGGGGGGGGTAGTGGGTGGGACTGATTGACAGGGCTGCTGGTGGGTGCTGAGCACCCACTATTCTCCCCACCATCCTGTCTCTCTCCACTGGGGCCTGGCATCTAAACCCCTGCTTAGCGACTGCAGTACGGCTGAAGGTGACTGGTGCTTAATTTGTAGTGGAAGGGGTGCCGGGGCTCTAGCAAGTTTTTCCTTTCATAACTGATGTGGCAAGCCCAGAAGTCCCAGGGCTATGAACTGATAAGCCTAGATGTGCCAGGGCTCAGCCCTGACAAGCTCTGGCACACATAAAGCACTGAGGGTGACCCCCTCAATCAGGACAGGCTAAGTACAGTTCTGATGCCCTTTACTCAGACAATAAGATAACATTTCATTACCCCCAAATTCAATACTGAAATATTTTGTAACCCAACGCCAGCCAAAAATCGATTGTTTGGGCAACGTATAGGGGTACCAACCCTTCAGGATTGTCCTGGAGTCGCCAGGAAATAAGACTAATCTTTAATTAAAGACTATGTCATTGATGAAACCTCCAGAAATACATCCAGCCAAAACTGGCAACCCTAGCAACGCAGCTCTGTTTGTTGGCTACCGAAGCAGAGTAGATGTGTTTATGAAAATACACTCTGGTCCTAAAGCCTTCCCCTGCACACACATACCCCATTCCCCACCCCCTGAATCCTTCCAGATGTCAGGAGAGAACTCATTCAGATCTTGTTTTCAAAATATGATTTGAAATTATTAGGTTGGCCAAAATCACTGAAAGGAATGGGCTGCCATGAGCATAAAACATAACAGCGGAGTGAGGAAGCTAGTCTTTGCTCATTCTTCAAAAACCTATCATGCTTTTACAGGTACAAGTATTTTATCATATACTGGATATGCTTTTAAAGTGTGTATTCATGTCTCAATTTCAATTCAAATTTCCAGCTGACTAAATTGGCAACAATGTTAAAAAACTAGTTTAGTTGACCACTGGGGTGGAAGGTGAAGGGGAAATTTAGGGGAGGGGGAGAGGTAAATCCCTGGCCAATTTGTTGTTCCCCTGCCTACTTACCCATCTGTGCTTAGTTTGTGAGCATTTTGTGGTGGGTCTGTGCCTTCTCGTACCTCTGGAGAGCACTTACCACACTATAGGTGCTAGTATAAACAAATAATTGTTGAAAGCAATGGGATTGCTGTGCATAGAGGAGACCCAAAGGTAAATAACCGTGCCTTAGTGTGTTTAAGTGAAAATGTTAACCCTTCCCAGAGGCAATTTAATTAAAATGTAATTATTGTAATTATCTTCCAGGGAACGCACCAAACTTCACCTTTCTACTGTACTAATCTGGATGAGCTAGAAACTAGCCAACAGTTCATAATCCATAGATGTCAGCAGTGCTGTTTGTTGTACTCACTCAGCTAGCTGCTAATTGGCACAGCTGCCTGATCATACCAGATTGTAATTAGGGAAGTATTTTGTGCCACTTACTAGAGAACAGGTGTTTGACTGGCAAAGCCCACTGTAAGGTGCTGCCTGGTCCCCACAGCCCAGGAAAGAACCTGGGACACCCCCAGGATCTGCAGGCCTTTTCTTCATGGCACCAAGAATCTCCAGTAACACCCTTCTCCCCAAACAAAACCATCCAATATACATCCAACAGCTAAACAACTCCTTTGCCCCAGGAGCTTCCCAGCTAAGCCCTCCCTGTCCCTGACAGCACTTACCCATAAGCAGTCAGCTTGCTTCCTCCAGCTCCCCTCCTCCACTGTGCTCTGTGCTGGGTAGGAATCAGGTGCTCATCAGGAAGTCATACAATCTACCCTCCCTGGGTCTGAAAACCCCCTCTACTAAGCCCAAAGGCCTTTTCTTAAAGGGGCTCTGCTTGGCTGGCTCTGGGCTCCCTAACTCTTAAAGGGGCAGACTGCCCTGCTATACCCACAACTGGCAGCATGTAGTGTTTACAAACAGGAATTTTCTGATGATGCCTTCATTCCATTTCCTTCTTTTCCTGCAAAGAGATTGAATATGATTAGATTCCTCTGAACTAGAGTTCTCTCTTAAATCAGAATTGAGGAGGTGGAAAGTTACAACCACCAGCACACCCTATGTACTCATCTGGATACTGAAATACAGACATGATGTGACATGCAGAATACTCACAATGGCTGTATGGCTTATTGACTGTCCCCTGTCATATGATTAACCTTGCAACATAAATGCTAGTAATGAAGGAAAAAAATTCAATAGTCATGTTGGTTCCAGAGAAACCCCAGATTTGAAATCAGTTGATGTGACTGTTGCATCTGACGTCTGAAAGGGCACAACAGCTTTAATCTTTTCTTATGAATTTTCATTGTCATGCAAAATGACTTGGAAATCTACAAAAAAAAAATTAATAGAGGTCAGCCAAGGAAGCATGGCTGAACAGAAAAACTCCCATGTTTTACTCCTCTGGCAATGCAGATGTGGGAAAAAGAACTACTTTTCATACATGTTGAAAGAGGTATATAAATGAGAAAGGTTTTTATAATGTAAATGTAGAGATGGCATAAAACAACTGAAATATTCTTAGCATGCTGCATTAGAGCTGGAGGTCCCAAATATCATATCCAAGGTGATTCAGGGCTGAGAGAGACAGACAGTGTTAGAGTATTATTACATGAGGGTGGAAAAAAGAAACAAGCTGAAGGTAGTGAGTCAAAGATATCTAAAGCTAGGCAGTGAGTCGTAAATATGTCTACTACACTATCTGAGTTTCAGGCAACAGCAAACTGTAGAATGGTATTTTACCATCCAATCACGATACCATCTAGTATTAATAAATATATCAAAATCCTAAGGAAAGGTGGCATTTGTGCCCCACCTCTTCCTCACCCATCAACCAATTGACCAAGGTAGTCCCAAGACTATTACGCCATCCCCTAGAAGGGGAGCCTTAGACAGTCTCTTACTCAGCCTGTGCCTGCTTAAGGCTGTCCCAGAAGGAATATTGAGGCGAGAATAAACACAATGTAAAACCATCACAAGAAAAACAAGTAGCAATTCAAGTGTTCTGCCCCCTTCATGTCCATGACTATTGTTGTTCTGTGCTTCCAGCATTTGGACGCTGCTGATGAGACATCGTCAAGACCTGCTACCTCAGGAATCGCTGTGGGGAGAATAGCAAAGTTACATCATGAATATCAATTTCAAACAACAGCCTGAGCCTGAGTTCAACTACAAAGTAATAACCCAGAGAAGTCTGAGTGATTCTCCTTTTGGAAGAGGAAGTGGAACTTATTTTCTCTCCAGACACATCCCACATCCCAGGACAGTCTGCCATATTCAAGGTAAAACATCCTCTAAGAGGCACATAAGCAGGTTGCACACCCAGCCTGATTCTCCTGAAAAGAAATGTGTGTGTTTTAGGTCTTTCTTTAAAAAAAATTACTCAGCAGCACACACACAAAATCCTTCACAAGTTTGTTTCCAATTTCACAAGAAAAAACGTATCCCAAGTGCAACTTTAGGAATCAGAATGAGAGGAAAGGAGATGGAGAGATAAGGAGCTACTGAAAGATTGAAAGTCAGATACTCTAAAGAAGTCTCAGACTGGGTTTGGGGGTCTGGCCTTTAGAAATTAGCTCTGCAATTGGAACTTAATTAACAAATCTGTGGATGATGATTCAGGAACCATATGAGAACCTAACTCATTCTTCTATAGTACCCGAGAGACAATACATGAGTTAGTTTTTGGTTTTGTTTTTTTAAATCTCCACAGTCAAGAAGATGGTGTGGTGCGACTGAATTAGAGCCAGTCAGAACATTTCAGCACAAATGAATTTTTTTTTTTAATCTTACAATGCTCCCCCACCTGCTTTTCTGACCCGCTCCATTTCTGAACACCCTCTGGAACCAACTTGTTGAGTAAAAAGGTGTCATTTTTACATAATCCGTTCTTCAAAGTTAGCTTTGCTTAGAGTGAGTGTGTCATCAATTAACAGTGTACTAAACTGCTTAGGTACAACTGACATTCTAGGGCACCTGCTTCACTTACAGCTTGTTAAAGTGGGCAAAGGTTAACTTAAGGGGAAAGATTTTCAAAGGCACAAATGACAATTGGGTACCTATCTCCCATTGTCCCTATTAATGAAATTGCTCTATTTTAACAGGGAAAAGCCACCCCACTTAGGCCTCACTAGCCCCTGATGGAGAGGAATCTGCCACTGCAGGTATCATAGCACAGGTAGAAAGGCATCGAGGTCTCCTGCTGTGCAGTAATGAAGACCTGGGCCCTTTTGGGGTGCAGAATGCAATCTACCCTAGCTTGTCATGTTCAAGACGAATTCGAAACCCTGTGATTCCTTCCTCCAGATACCTTAATACATGGAAATGACTAAGTCTTCACTATGCCCTGCTCTTACCTGGGTTTTAGCCCAAACCCCTCCACTGTCCACACAAATTCTAAGATGCTTTAAGCGGACATCTATAAAACAATTGCACTGGGGATTCAGGGAAAGAGGTCTGACAGGGATCAGTAGTAGTGCCACATGAAAGCTAAGGAACTGTGGCAGGCATACTACCAGGCCAGGGAGGGCAACAATCGATTTGATGCAGAGCAGCATGTCATATTTAGCAGAGACCCCACCAGCACCCCATAGACCACTCTACATACCTCAGAGGAGCTTGACACAGACACACCTGGCATGAACAGGAAGGAAGAGGGAGATGCAGTAGGGGGCTCCATCCATGACCTATTTGAGACTCCACCACAATCTAGCCAATCCCACCAGCGGAGTATAGACGAGCCCGATGAAGGGGAAGGGACCTCCAGTAAGTGTCTGCATGGCGTTTTCCTTTTAACGTTTACATTTTAAAATGGCACTCTGCCCATCACCAAGCTCTCAAGACACAGAGATCAACTTTTCATAGATCCATAATTACTACAAGGCACTCCCACATCAGTCACAACAGCATTCTTAACATTGCCACCAGGAGGAGGATTTTCCCCCATCTATGATGCACACATACTGCAACTTGTATTTTACATACATTCCAAGGTTTGTTTGTTTTTTTAATCAGTATTTCCGCATCTTTTTGTGGTGCCTGCCACAGTCCTTTGCTTTCGCGTGGCACTGCTGCTGATCCCGTCATACTCCTTTGCACTATGCAATTTTTTCATAGATGGCCCTGTTATTGAAAAGTGCCATGGTGTTGCCAGCAGCACAGGTATCCAGTTTCTAGAAAAACGAAACCTGTCCTGTTCTTCTCTTGTGCGTTTTCAGAACCTGAAGGATTGGGGCAAATTTATGGTGCACGCTCCAATTCCTTCTACAGTTCACTGTGATCACTTTAATAAGTTTGAGTTTAGTTCAGCAACAGCCCTTCTCTTCTCACTCGGGGCAATGACAGGATTAACCAGGGACCAGCCAGTCTTCAGAAAGCAAAGTGTGTATTCAGAACCAAAGGATGGCTTAGAAAACGTACCATAAAACAACAAACAGATCCCATGCCCACTACCAGGTAACACCCATCAACCACACAGAATCCTGGTAGGTCTTGAAGTCCTTTAAACCCATAGGGGTGGGGGGAGGGATTTGTCCTTCTAGGTCACAGTGTCCTATTAGTTCTTGCATCAAGTGAGAGTGAACCCTCCTCTAGATCAGGCTGGTCTTGTGTCTGTCCAGCAATAGATGCCAAGATGGCTTCTCCTCTCTCCATATATCTTCCCAAACTTACTGTTTTGATCCAAGCTCAGGCTGCCCTCATGCTGTTATGCTCTTCCTGTGGACTTCCCACCTGCCTGCTGATTCGTATATAAATGAGGCTTCCCAGTTATTGGTCATGCCTTGCTAAATTTCATTGGAAACAGGTAGATAGGATTTCTCCCAGATAGGAAGGAAGGCAGCTGTTTCTCCTTGTGTTTGGTCACAGATTTTAAAGCACAAGATAGCTGAGTATCCATATTTCCTCATACAGTGTTAATACATACATTTCACAGTGATATTAATCATCAGTATGCCATTAGCTTTTAGAAGAGGCCTTCCTGGATACACTTTTATAATACAGTATATTATATACAACCAATGAATTCAATTACTTATTTGAGGTTCAGACCCAGCCTTTATTGCCAAGAGAAAGTTTCGCTCTCTTGCTGGGGAGTAAATGCCATGCTTCCTTCTCTCGCACTGGATAGTTTTGTTTACCGTATATATGTAAATGGACTGTCATGGTCTGTGCCTGATGCCCCGGCTGGACAGACAAATACACATTCCTTTGGGTAGGACCGACTGGACTTATGGATGGCTTGTCAGACACATTTTAAGAACATAATTCTAGCACATATTCCTAACTCTTTGTACACACACTGTGAAGACATCTTGCAAGAATATTAATGATCAATGAGCTATTCATTTTCCATTGGTATCTGACATGCTACCTTTTAGATACAGAGAACGACTACAGTGTGCTAAGTGTAGTGAGTCTGTCAGACCTGAGACGAGCTGTTAACACAGAGTAGTGAACCACAAATGGGCCTCTATGTCACACCCACCAACTGCATTTTGACCTCTTTTGCAACTCATCCAGGGTCCAAATTCATGGGGGCGGGGCGGTGCAGTCCCAAAATGATAGACTATTGTCCTCCTCCTCCTTCATAGCCACTTCTTCCTCCTACCCATGCTGAGGGGGCACTGACCCCTACACAGCTGAACCCTCTGCCCCAGCACCACAACTGTGGTCCGGTACAGATGGAAGGGAGGTCCTACACTTACCTCGCAGTGGGGCCCCTCTTCTGCAGGGCCAGGCCCAGCTCCCCCCAGGACAGAAGGCAATACTGAAGGGTAATGGTGGGATGGGATCTCTCGCCAATCATCCCCACTTCCGGAGTCCGCACCTTCAAACTGGTCATGTGATCTGTCTAGAACCCAGCAAGACATACAAGCATAGGCCCATTACTAGATGGAGATGGTAAAACTGTTGTTGATTATGCAGAAAAAGTGGAAGTATTCAGTAAACATTTCTGTTATTTTTGGAAAGAAGCAGGCTGATGTATGTACTCCTATCACACGATGTTGATGAAGTGCTTTCCAGGCTAATAGCAAATGAAAAGGATGTTAAACAACAGCTACTAAGGTTAAACATTTTAAAATCAGCAGGGCTGAATAACTTGACCAAAAACATCCCAGTTGGCTGAGAAGATAAGTGGGCCACTGATGTTAATTTTTAATAAATCTTGGAATACTTGGGAAATTACAGAGGGCTGGAAGAATAGTAATGTTGTGCCAATATTCAAAAAAGGCAAATGGGATGGCTTGAGTATCTATAGGCTGGCTAACCTCATATCAATCCTGGACATATTAATAGGAAAGATTATATGGGAGTCAACTGATAAAGAATATAATTAATGCAAACCAACATGGTTTTATGGAAAATAGGTCTTGTCAAGCAAACCTTATTTCATTTGATGAGGTTACAAGTTTGATAATTGTAACTGTGTAGATGTAATATACATTGATTTCTGTAAAATGTTTGACTTAGTACCACAGAACATTCCAATTAAAAATTAGCACTATGCAATATCAATAAAGCATGTTAACTGGATTAAGATCTGGCTAACCAACAACTCTTGAAAAGTAGTTGTTAAGGAATCATAACTGAATGCAGGTGTTTCTAGCAGAGTTCTGTACTAGGACTGATACTACTCATCATTTTCATCAATGATCTGAAAGTAAATATAAAACCACTCCTGATAATATTTGTGGATGACACAAAGATTGGGGGAACAGTCAACAACAATGAGGACATTCAGTGATCTAGGTTGGCTGGGAAGCTGAGCCCATTCAAACAAAATATGTTTTAATATACCCAAATGCAAAGTTATACACCTAGGAACAAGGCATGCAGACCAGCCCTTCTGAATGGGAGCCACTGAAAAACAGTGACTCTGAAACGGCTTTAGTGGTCCCAGTGAACATGTAACTCACACTGAGCGACCAGGGCAATGCTGTGGCAAAAAAGGCTAATGCAGTCCTGGGTTGTATAAACAGGGCAACAGGGATGTGATTATGGCATTGGTGGGGCTGATGTGAAATAATCCATACAGTTATGGTAACCACCTTTTAAAAAGAATGTTGAAAAATTGGAGTGCATGAAGAAAAGGGCCACAAAAATGATCTGAAGGCCAGAAAAAATGCCTTACAGGGAGAGAGCTCCATCTGTTTACTTTTTCAAAAAACAGACTGGGAGGTGATTAGATTACAGTGTATAAACACCTTCATAGGGAGAAAATACCAGGCACTAAAGAGTTCTGTAATCTAGCTGAGAAAGACACAAAAAGAACCAATGACTGAAATTGAAGCCAGACTAATTTGAACAACAAATGAAGCACAATTTTTTGAAAAGTGACAGTGATTAACCATTGGAAGACATCTGCAAGGAAAACGGCATTGTCTCCATCTCTTGCTGTCTTCAGATCAAGAGTGGATACCATTCTAGATTATATGATTTAGCCAAACACAAGTTACTGAGTTAAATGCAGGGGTAACCGAGTGAAATGCAATGACCTGTGATATGCAGGAGTCCAGACTAGATTATCTAACGCCTCTTCTGGCCCTGAACTCTCTGAATCTGCACAAAAATAAGCAGGACACACAAGTTATTAAAATAAGTTTATTAAAAGCAAAACAGATGTGCCCAATGGCATCTGAAAGACAAAAACTAGACCCATTAATTAGAAAGCCTTATAGTGTAACTGCTGCATCCCTCATCCAAGGAGAGGAGGGCTGCAGGTTAATACTTAGCTGTCTATTCACATTTGCTAGCTATTAACCCCTCTTAAGTACATTTGAACTGACAAAACAAGGAGTTATGGTGACAGAACAAGTAGTAATGGTCTCAAGCTGCAGTGGGGGAGGTGTAGGCTGGATATTAGGAAAAACTTTTTCACTAGGAGGGTGGTGAAGCACTGGAATGGTTTACCCAGGGAAGTGCTGGAATCTCTTTCCTTAGAGGTTTTTAAGGTCAGGCTTGACAAAGCCCTGGCTGGGATGATTTAGCTGGGGGTTGGTCCTGCTTTGAGCCGGGGGTTGGACTAGATGACCTCCTGAGGTCCCTTCCAACCCTGATATTCGATGATTCTATGAATTGCTCTGTCAGATAGCTGTCCTGAGGGGAAAGAAAGGAAAGCAGTTAGGACATCATCACTTGATTACCAGGTGACTACTACCATTTCCTAGGGTTACCAGATAGCAACTGCAAAAAAATGTGACTGGGGTAGGGGTTAATAGGTGCCTATACAGAAAAAAGCCTCAAAACCCAGGACTGTCCCATTAAAAATGGGACATCTGGTCACCCTGCCGTTTGCTGTAATAAACAGGCCAGCACCTATGTTCTTCTGCCCTCTACTGGAATAGATCATATCTATTATTCAACTGTTTAATAGTTAATTCCCTCTGCCAGCTGTGTGGCTCCTTTAGCTACAGAAGCAGAGACTTGGTTCAAAGGGTCACAAGCAGAACTGTGGAAAAACCTGCTCATTTGCGTTTGTCTGTTTGGGGGGAACTATAACAATAGGTGGTTTCTGTTTACCCAGGGTTGGCCTCAAAGGGCTACACTTGGGGGTTTGGTTTCATACCCACTTAAAAACATAAGGGAATCCAGAGCAAATCTCAATGGGTTGTAAGGGCGTGTCGACATGAGGGGAAAAGCCTGCCACAGCTAGTGCTGAATATATAGAGCACACTAGCCCCTCTGCACCAACTCAGTGTGGACACTCTTATTTCTCACCTTCATGCACAGTAGCTTAATACTTTAGGAGTACATTAAGCTAAGCCACCCAAAAGCACTCTTTTAGTGTGCTTTAAATTCACTCCCTCGCTTACTGTGCACTAACTTTCCCATGCAGACAAGCCTCAAGAGTGGCCTGCTAAGAGAAGAAGCCCAGAGCAGCACACACAATTATTAGGGACACAGAGGAAACTTGCACAGAACCTGCCTATCTCGCCAGCATTATCAAACAATATAAATAAAACACCCCACTTTCTCCACCTAGAAAGAGCTGGATGAAGAACTTGTTGAAGTATCTCTCTTCAAGCGTCAGCTGGAAGGGTCATTTCTCAAAGGACATGAGGTGTCCACTCCCCACAAGGGCTTTGTGCACACCTTCTGCATTATTCTTCGTCTCTGTGAGAGCAGGTTGTGAGGGGCCAAGCAGAGAATCCAGAATCATGATTAAGGCCTATTGCTTTAGCATAAAAGTCACAGAGACACTGGCACTCTCCTTTCTGAGCAGCACCTATTCCGGTACTGTCTACATTCTCCTTTTCATGGGCCCTAAATTCACTCCACACAAAAATAAATGAGGTTTGATAACTGCAGCTTCCACCCACCCAGCAGAGACCCTATCCCTGAGATGGTCTGCAGAGGGCTGTTTAAGTTTGCATCTGTGTTCTCCTCTCCTCCAGGGTTAAATAATGCACCTATCTGCGTTGTGAGAGATGCAGGGAGTCTTTCAAGACCACACCAGGCTGCCAGCAAAATCCTACTCCCACAGCGAGAATATGATCAACAACATGGGTTAACTGGGCAAGGCATGGGCACGCCAACCCTTAGCAGCATTACACTAAACCTCCAGGCTTATCCACACATTGGGAAAGGTCCATCACGACCATGTTCACGTGAGTAGCCATGATTTTGCATAACCCCACAGGCTGTTGAAATCAAGACAATAAAATTCAATTTTAACATAAGCTAACAGAAAACACATTTCTGTATTAATTTCCAGAGCCTGGGAGAGAAGAAGTGGCTGACTTCTCTAAAAGGGCAAGAGACTCCGTTGCTTTACTGAGAAAGGTAAAGAAAGATTTGTAGTTATTCCTAGCAGCTTTGTGCCCCCAGCACCTCGGTGCTGTACATCCACTCATAGGTCTCAGACTGCCAGGAAGAGCAACTGTGCAACACAGACTACGGCCTTTAAAATATTACAAAGGACCCCAAATGAGGGATCACAAACATCAAGGAAAGGAGGGAGTTCTGAAATGATGTGTTTCATTTCTATAATATAAACATTGTCTCACTTTTCATTCTTCAGCCTTTTTATGTCAATTTAATCTAAGAGTCTGAGCATGTGCTGCATTATGTACAAGAGGTCAGTTTTTCATTTAAAGCCATGCTTAGTAATCTGCTATAGTTAACAATGCAATTTGTTATACTTTGCACTTACAGCACCTTTCTTCTAAGATTCCCCAAAGCATTTTACAGACACAACCTCCTGTTAAGTGCAACGTTACACCCATTTTTTTCACCAATTGGTCAACTGCGGTACAGAGAAGTTAAATGACTCACCCATCACTATTTAGTGTCAGAGCTGGAACAGAATCCAGGAGTCCTCATTCCCTGCCTCCAGTTTGTTTTGAGTGTTTTTCGAACTCTCTGCTTTTTCTGGAGTTCAGAACTCTCCCATAACAGGTGCTTCAAGGCAGAACTTTACCTACAATGACTCACATACACAGAGATTTTCTTTTTTAATAAGCAGCATCCAGATTAAAGGATTATGACCTCAGCTCCACAAATCTCTTTAAGTGTCTAAACACAGTTTTAGCACCTAAGTCCCAATTTTAGGCACCACTGTGAGCCACAAAATCCCTGCTTGGCTGCCTCCTAACCCTGTAGCTGCCTAAATTACTTCAACAAAGTCGCTTTGTGGATCTGGATCCATGGCATACTGGGGCACTGCACCTATTGTGACTAGTGATTGGAGACTAAATTCTTAAGTGTATTGCCTTTTTGTGGCCCTGTTGCATGGAATGTCTAACAGTTTTAGTGATGGTTTCTACTCCCATTGAATGTTGTGAAATAATCATTGGCTTCTAGGGATGCAAGACTGGGTATTTTTTCATTTAGCCTTTAATTGTGTAACTGGAATCTGCTGAATCCTTTCATACCTTACTTTCTATTTAGGAAGATCCTTTGAAAAAACAACCAGCTCGTCCTCTGACTGCAGTTGGCCATGACATCCATCCTCCTTCTCTTACCCGTCCCTCTTCTCCAGCCCGTTTTATGCATTACAAGCCGGAAGTCAGAGAGAATATAAACTATGCTCCAAGCTATCTGGATCAGGAAATAAAAGTAAGATAGAAGTCAGGCCTGCACAACTCGGAAAGCAGCGAGGGCCATATTGCTGCAAAAAAACCAGCTGCAGGCCGAAAAGCCCTGCCCTCGCCCCGCCCCCATCTGCTTCCCCCACCCCACCGCTTGGCTTGCCCCATCCCTACTCACCCCGCGTGGGCTGCACAGTGAGCCCATGCGGGCCACATGTGGCCCCCGGGCTGCATGTTGTGCAGGCCTGATATAAGTAGTCAGTGGAAACCTTTCGTGTTATGTTTCCATTTCCCAGAAGGGGGCACATGGAGGTTTCAGTTCTTGCAGCCTGTATCTAGCAGCTAAATTCTAGCTGACCTGTTACAGTAATTTGTATTCAGAGGTTAGTTAGAGAGCTGCCCCAGCCAAATTAGAAGCCTCATACAGTATTCCTACCGGAAACGTTAGAAATGGACGGAGCAGAGTAGTAGTTACCTAAGCTACAATCAGTGCTCTCTGCAATGCCGTGTACATGGTACACTCCACAAAGCTCCAGTTCCCTCCCCTGCAGGGCTGTATGGATGGTGCTCTCCTCATTGAACAGTATGAATATCCATCTACTAGGGCTACACAAAACTGAATTTTATTTTAAAAAAAGGCAATTTCATTCTGGCCAGTTTGCACAACTATAAAATGAAACAGGCAAAAATTGTGAACAGTTTAGTGCTAGAAAGTAGGGCTGTCAACTAATTGCAGTTAATGCAAGCGGTAAATGCAAAACAAATTAACTAGATTAAAAATAGTTGTGCTTAATTGCAGTGTTAATCACACTGTTAACAGAATACCAATTTAAATTTATTATAAATATTTTTGGATTTTTTCTACTTTTTCAAATGTGTTGATTTCAATTACAACCCAATACAAAGTGTTCAGTGCAATATTATTTTGATTACAAATATTTGCACTGTAAAAAAAGAAAAAAAATATTTTCAGTTCATGTCATACAAGTACTATAGTGCCATCTCTTTATTGTAAAAGTGCAACTTACAAATGGAGAATTATTTTTTTAAAAACATAACTGCATTCAAAAACAAAACAGTGTAAAACTTTAGACCCTAGAAGTCAAAGCATGAAGGGGCATATGAATGTTTAGCACAGTGGTGTCCAATACGTTCTCCACTAGCCACATGTGGTGAATAGGCTATTGAATTGTGACTAATGCCTGAGAAATGCTTGGGTCTGTGAATCCGCTTTTTCCGCAGTAAATTTTATAAAATCCAAGTAAAATTTAGAGGCTGAGTTAAGATGCATGGTCAGTATTAATTATATACCAGATTTCAGGGTTATGGTAGTAGTATGTAGTATGTTTGTAGTATGTTTTTTAATCCTTTTTTATAATGTGGCAAATAAAAAAAATTCAAAACCACAAGTGTGGCTAGCATTGAATTTCTATTGGACACCGCTGGTTTAGCATATTGGGCACGTAAATACCGTGCAATGCTGGCTACAATAGTGCCACACGAACACCTGTTCTACTTTCAGGTGAAACTGGACAGCATTATCTCCCATAAATATAAACTTGTTTATCTTAGCAATTGGCTGAAAAAAGTAGAAGCGAGTGGACTTGTAAATTGGTATTCTATTATTGTTTAACAGTGTGATTAAAACTGCAATTAATTTAGACTTTTTTAAATCTCGCAATTATTTTTTTTAATCATTTGACTGCCCAACTATAAAGCTGTCTGGCATATTTGTACCCCTTTTTAGTCATAATTTTACTGCACTTCTTCCAGGTCTTGGAAAAACTCCGTGACATTCTACAGACGGACTCCCTCGCAGAGATCCAAGAGTGGCTGTCAAGGGCAAGTATAAGAGGTAAAATGTGCATGTTTGTTAGGTCAATTATTATTTTATCACAGTCACCCAGCCAGCTGCACTACTATCCCTTCTCATGGTATCACCAAATGCAACCCCACAGGTGTTGGGCCTTTACATCTTGTGGGTGGAACTCTACAATCCACACACATTCAGACCGGGACTTGGGTTACAGCTCCCTGGTTTCCAACTGATTAATTCACACGTCCAAGTGAAGTTACACTCTGTAAGGAGTTCTCTTTGGGAGCCTAACACAGCACACATTTGCAATGAGACAGACACAGCTTCTTCAAAACAGAACATCATTTCTTTTGTCTAAAAGGTACACAGTTCTTAGAGAAAGACTTAAAACAAAAAAGACCTACATGCATTTTCCCTTCCTTCAGCTTAGCCATTCTATCCATAGCGTAGGTGTGTCTGGCTTACTTCCCATCTCTTATATGGGAAAAACACCCCAACCCGCTTGTGGCCTTCTCCCTCTGAGCAAGTCCTCCCAGCTGTCATCTTTTCCACTGACACATCCCGACAAGCTTCCATCAGCCTCTTCCCCTCCCTCCCCCAAAACTAACTTTTCTGCCGGGGAACTTTTTTTAACTAGTAAGGGTCTTTTGAGCTGAGGCTTAGTCTTGGGAAGAGTAAAACATCCTAACCTGAACTGAGCCAGCCAGGCAAATTCTCCACTAACTGGTAGTCTAGTCACTGTTATGTTCACTCCCTTGAAGATGGATATGAGAGACACTGTCTTATTTGTGTCATTGTTTCACTTCTCCTGTTCAGTTCTGCAACAACCCCTTTACCACCTCATTTGATTTAGCTCTATGCATTCAGTAAGGAAGCAATACAAAACTGAACAGGGAAACTGAGTCACAGAATATAAAGAACATTCACATTTCCCCAGTTAATCACAAGGCCATTTTCTGCTTTCCCTTACACTCATGCAATACCTTTGAAGTTTCCCCTGAAATGAATTTGTGAGACTGCAAAGATGAAAATGAGGGCAGAATCTGGTTAAATGTGGTTGGACTAGGGGTAGCAGTTTTGATTACTCTGGTATCATCGAAAACATGCCCTTCCCACAGCAGTCTTGGTTGAATTCTTCTTTTTGATAGGTACGTCTTTTGTAAGAAGGATCGTATCTCAATGATGGCAGTAGAAGTTGATCTGTAAGCTGGAAAGACCCCTGAAACACACTGCTCAAAGCAAAAAAATATTCAAAAATATATCACAGTGTATATTATGCTGCTACAGTACTGATTCACAAGGGCTCAAAGCACGCATTCTTGGGTTTTAGCCTCAGCACTTGTTTAATGCATATTGTTATGCCAGCACAATGACTACCTATCATACTACTCACAGATAGTTACACTACCCATGGATGATCATATCACCATCCAACTTCTTTATTTAGCCAACCCTGCTATAAATTGATTTAATTCTGCTTTTAGGGACTTCTCACTGGGAAGTTGCCCACTCAGGGAACTTGGCTAGGGCTGCTAGCTAGACATATACCTAAACCAGAGGTGCAAGCTTTTTAGTAGAAAATTTAATTAAATGAGCCTCCCCAGGCATTAGTTTACATTTCCAGGTCTATCCTGAGAAAGTTAGGTCTCCAGCAGGGATGCTCCACTCAGCTCACCAGAGTCAGTGATCCCTAGTGATGTTCCAAATTCAAGTTAATAAACAGACTTTAAATCAACTCTGCTTTGGTGCTGGGCAATATGGCTCCAATCAAGGGGGCTTGAATGAGCAAGATGCCCAATGACTACTGGGAAGAAAAGATATTCCCCTTTGGAATATCACAGTCTACATCTCAGAAAGGGGATGTCAGTAAACTATGGGTTTAAACGAACAAAATAGCAAATGGTATAGTTTTTCAACTCTGCTAAACATTTCTGCTCACTTCACGTTTTTGTAAAAAAATTCTACTAAACCAATTTGGAGCCAGATATGAGTAACACTGTAATGAGAAGAGGATGGGCAAAGTTGGATATACAATGGAAACCTCACAATCTTAACCACAGAGCAACTACTGCCATTGTACAACTGGAAATCCCTTTCCAGCTTTTTTTAACTGAAAAATCCACCAGTTATAGTTTGTTAATAAAAACAGTGTAGCACTCATGAAGTATACAAAAATGAAGCTGTACATATTTAAATTCAATTCAGATTTCTATTAGAAGTTATCAAATTGATTTAAAATAGCCTTTAATGAAATTTTCCAGTTTCCTCAATTTCTTTTTAAAGCAACCTCTTTCAAAGAATTTTTTTTCTGATGGTTTTTGGTGTTTCAGAGAAAGAGTTTGTATCAAATTTGATTCGCTCAGAGATGACTAGCAGGGACTTGCTGAATTATCGGCAAAATACACCAAAAGGAAATGCAGTGGAGAACTTGAATGTGCATGATGCAATGAAGCCTTCTCATGCCCCTTGGACAGAACCAAGGGAAGAATTGAACACGTTCAGGTAAAGTCTGCTTTAATATTGGCAGGACCAGGGATTTGTGAAACTCAAAAGGTTAGGAGTTCATGTTCTTTGTAGGAGTATTCAAAGTTTGAACGATTTTCTGAATCTTACCTGAAGTGCTGATGTCTACAAACTTAAGCTGCAAATCTTGAAAGAACAATTTCTCTCTTCTGCCTGATTTCAGGTGCTTCTCTACTTCTAGTCCTGGCAGCAATATTGTCAAGAACAGAAGTATCGAAATAGTATCACCGAGGCTCATTCTGATATCTATTAGAAACAAAAGCCCAAGCCTGCAAACACTTTTGCATGTGCTTAAAATTTATGCAGTGGAGTAGCTCCCCTGTAGGCAGACTGCTCACAGGTGAAGTCACTGCTGTGCCCATTTGTGTAGGTTTGCAGGACTGGGGCCTAAAATAGTACACAAAAAAACCTCACCATTAGTCAGGCTTTTCACAACTGCCCCAAAACATTCCATTTGGATTTGGCTCATGCTAATTAAGATGGAGAACACACATTTTCATGTTGAGCAGATGTTTTTTTTGTTTTTTTTTTTTAAAAAGGCTTAATAGGTTTTGCAACTTTTTCATGCTTTGGCAAGGTACTATATGAAGCTCTGCAAGAGATATTTGAAATTGTACATGTTCCTATTTCAAAACTCCCCCAAATCCAGATCATTTACCTGAGGCAAAGGATTATTCTGCTTCTAAATCCTGAAAGTATTTCTTTCTCATCATTGCTCACAGTCATCAGTATGAAGTGTTGGGGAAGAGATACGCCTTTTACTACCAGACATGAGCCTGGGCTACAAATCTTCAGTATGTAATAGGTTCTGTATATCTGTTGCTGACTATGTCTGTAGATCTAGGAGCTGTTTTGTTTCTATTATTCAGTTGTTCTTTAAAGAAATTAACTCACCAAGTCAAACTGGTTTTTGGATGGAAACTTTTCATGCAGAAAAGTCAGGGAATTTAGAATAGAAATGAAGAATGGAATTAAATTTAAAAATGTCAATGGTGAAAATGTTTGTTTTGTGATTGAAACTTGTCAGCTAGAGCTTAAATTGATAATGCTGCTAGCTAGGAGAGATTCCATTCTTGACTACAAAGTTATACAACTGGAGCAGTGCCAAGATTTACAGGCATCCTTTAAGCCATTGCTGCATATAGCAGCTCACTCAAAATGCCTGCTGTTTCTTTTTTCATGGCTTTATAAGCTCTCCCTGTTCTATTCAGGCCTTCAAGTAAAGCATCAGAAGCAAGCAAAGGAATGGAACAAGGTAGGTGATGGAAATTCTAAATTCTAGGACACTATACAGCTAGAAATGTATTCAATGCCATAGTGCAGAGGTACTGCACTTTAAATTTTTCAAGCCTCTTACATACAAAACCTCAAACAGCTTAGAGTCTATTTCTACACTGGTATGAAAATAATTCAATGGCAGTTTGAAAAATACAGCAGTATGTCAAGTTCCTTGGGAGTTTGATTTCTGAGAATATCTGCTTTTTATTACCACCTCTGATTCAGCCACTCTAGGTAGAGTATTCAAGTATCACGTTCCCAGTGACTGCACCTCATTAACAAAGCAGGACAAAGTATATTTATTTGAAGCTGCTGACAATCTTACTTCAACCACCACCACCACGAGATTTGACCTTTCTGTAAATGCTCCTGATTTTTTCCTCCACACAGTCAAAACCTCCTGCTATTCCTGAGACATGTGCCTAAACTCTTCCTGTCATCTAGCTTTTGGATTCCACCTTGCCTTGCACTATCAACCAGCATATCTCCCTAGCCATCCCTTGCCCTCTAACTAAAACATGCTTTTCTAGTCCGACTCCCTCAGCTACCAGAGACACATTTGCAGCCTCTATCCAGACAGCTTCAGCTCCCTCAGACCATCATCTTTCAGATGTCCTACATCTGGAGTGCAGTAAAGGTTAACAAAGCAGCACAAGCCAAGAACAGTCTCAATAAGGAGACTATCCTTTCTACAAGGAAGTGGCAGTCTGAGTTGTTTACGTGATCATGAGACAGTGCTTGCACTAATCTGCATTATCACACTAGGATATAGTGAGTTTGACACCCCCCCAAAGAAAGGGGTGGGGAGTTTACACTCTATTTACACTCGTTCTAAAGTACTACTATCATTCTATAGTGAGTGAAAGTACATAGTTTATAATACCTGTGGGAGGAGACTTTACATGGGAAGGATAAGGGAAACCAGGGAAGGAATTTTGTAATTTTTCAGAGACCAACAATTTTGTCTTCTCAAAGAGTCATCCAGCTGGAGATCCTCCATGCTACTATTTTCATAATACTACCAGAAACACGTTAAAAGCCAAACATTGAAAAACAAAGCCTAAGCTTAGTGTGGTATACAACTTTATTGTTCAAAAATCTTTTACAGAAAGGGTGAGAGATGGTCATTTGTCCACAAGAGGGGAGAGAGTTACAATCCCAATTTCTGAAAACGTACACAGAGGAAGGTCCCAGGGAATGAGCCACAGTCCTTCATTAGCGCTCCGTCAGAAGCCCCACTTCCGCTACAGCAAGTTACCCGTTGATCAGAGACATCTTACTGCCAGAGAATAACTTCCTCTTCAAAGCTTCTGAAACAGCACAATTGTTCCCTTCAAGTATTACCATATGTACTATCAGCAACAATAATTAAAAACATACCTAAAGCTGGCTCTCCCTTTAAAAACAAACCAACCTGTGTTAATTTCATTTAGTCCCTGTTTCATCAGAAACAACCGAAGAGTACATACAGAATGACTTCTCCAGAAACTTTTGGATATACTCTTCATTCAAAATGCGCATACAACTACGGTTAAGAAAACTGTAAATAAAAGATGTTTCATCTACCTTGTAAGACTCTTAACACAGGCATTTCATCTTTAAGGAATCTTAAATTTGCTATTAACTTGCAACATTAAGTCAAGAGAGTATCTACTCTCCTGTTATGCTTTTAACCTCTCTGAAATGATGCACTGTACAGCAACTGGGAGGTACAATATTGCACCTTGATTACAACGTTAGCTGTGGGTAGAGTTGTAACCCACAGAACTAATCTTTTTCTCTGCAAGTACAGCACATGACACCGTAAGCGAGGTTACCAGCTTGATCAAAAAACTCTGGCAACAAATTAAAAAGCTTGGCAGGTGACTTGCCGCCTAACAAGCATGTGCATGTATACACCCATTTGTGCACAGTAGTCAGGCCCACAAATGGATACAGTGTGTGTGGATACACCAACTGCTCACTTAATTGTATAGATGGATCCATGTACGTTTTGCAAGGTGCAAGTCACGCACCAGTTTTTGAAAAGCTGACCCTAAATTTTCAATCCCTGTTCACTAGAAAAGGCATGACTACAGACATGATACAGAATGGTATATTCTTTCTGCAGAGAGCAATTATCTAGATTAATTCCTCTCATAACAACTGAGAAGTGTCATGTATTTAACACAGGAAGGGGAGATGCTGTAGTGGGAAGGGGAAAGAAAGGGTGGACAAAATTTCCCCAATAAACAACTAAATAAACTCAAGATCACAGAAATGGTGGCAAGCACAGCCTATCTAAAACTGGAACCATTTATTGAAATCCTACCTTAACCTTTTGGGCATGTTTAGATAAAAAAGGTCACACGTGATTTTGGTTTTGCAAAAACAAACCCCCAACCAACAAAGTTTTGCAAAACAAAATAAAAAATGTGACCTCTGCTTTTGGCCAACTCATTTATAGTTCCACAGTAAGATTATTCAGCTATGCCTCGGGACATGCATCTTCATGGAATGTGGCAATCTCGGAAAAATTTACTAGTGCTGTGCCATGCCATTTCAGGGAAATTTAAGGTGAGAACTAACGATATTTAGAATTCCCTTCTGCAAGTTCTCATCCTGACCCAAAATCATTTCTATCCATTATGATAGCATGGTGCCCATTCATACTGGTCAGAGCAAAAAAAGTGCATTAAGGACTAAGCAGCAACTTCAGGTCTAAGGTCCCATGTGGTCATATTGTGAACTCGTCAAATCCCGTTAGTTCACTAAAAGATCTAGGCCAGAGGTTCTCAACCTTTGGTCTGCAGCTCCCCTGTTAACAAAACAACTGAATGGTCACTGATGCTATCATTCCTTATTTGCACCTATTAAGTCACATTGAAAAGAAAGGAACCAATTTAAAATATGTTCAATTAATACTAACTTTCCATGTAAGCAATTGCTACTGTTGCTCCAGAAGTATTATTCTACAGTGAAGGGTAGGAGGACAGATGTCTTGAATGGGAGTTGATCCATGCAACTCATTACTGTTAAGATGCAGTACATACCAAGAAAAAGTTTTAGAACCATGAACTAAAGGACAACAGGGCAAGTTAAGGATGCAGAGAAAACAACTGAAATCTCCTGATTGAGTTGATATCTTATTTAATTACTTACCTTCATTCTTTAAAAGTAAATGCTATAAAGAGTCTGAAGAACAGTAGAACAAGCCCAATCTAACTGAGTACGAGTCATTACTGAACAAATGATAGCAACAATGCCAATGTCTCTTTTCAACAGCATGCTTAACTTTCCTCTGAAGCTGCTTGTGGTTGTGGTAGGTTATTGAGCAAATATATTCGAGTGGGAAGTGTGTTGATTGTAGTTGTCTTTGTAAACCAACATTTTCTAAGTTTTTTTTCTAATACCGTCTGTAACTTTCTGCATTTGTATAAGGACACAAAGCTAGTCTCCCCTCATTCTTTCTCACTGAAGAAAGTTGCAAAATATGTACACACACACATTTAGCATAAGTGCTCCAATAAATATATTTAACAGGTCGAACAGTCCTTTAACATATTAGTGACAAACCATTGTACATAATTAATTTTTGACTGATCCTAATAAAAATGCTTTATGATAAATTTTTCCTAAGCTAAAAAAAGCGTGCATGCCCTCCAATTCCCCCTTTCACTCCATGCCCTTGACCACCACCTGCTCTTTGGTTACTTGGCTTCCCTTCAAATAGACAGTACATAGCAGTGGTGGAGACTCCCATGACTATTCTTGTTGAGGTAGTCACATTTCACCCTACTATAATAAAATGAGATGGCCTATCTTCAAACTGTCACTGTCCCTGACACTAACAGCTGAATCTGCAGTCTTCAGGATCCTATCTGCTGTGATTGAAAAGGCTCAGATTTAAATTTTTTTATAAAAGCTAGTGTTAAAACATTTATACAATAAATAGGTTGAGAAGAGTGCCTGTACATCTGGGCATAGTGCTTAGATTATCCACAAATACAAAGTTTGTTTTTAAAAGTCATATGATACATAGAGTACATAATCAGCAATAACCCAAATTTAGGTCAACAGATTTAATATAGTTTAGATATTAGGATCCAAATACTCAGCTACATCACTTATGAAAAGTTGTACAGAGATTTGTTTGTGGAAGCAAAATATATCAATGAATGGAGATTGTCCCTCAGTAACTGAGAATTTTGCTACATTAATTTAACACACTCACATTCACACCAAGCATTTGTAAACACTTCATGAAGTGCTCAGGTTGCAATCTAATATGCCACAGTATTTACAGTCCCTCGTTCTTGGAAGCTATTCCCATGTTACTGGAGACTTGGCTGATTTATTAAATGTACAACCTTTGCGATGCACAATGAACACAAATAGCGGAGTTATATACCCTTTACTGTCCTTACTAAAGGACAAGTTTTCAAGAGCTTTACTCTTCATGAAAGTGAGCACAGAGGTCTGCTGGCTGAGCAGAAGTTCAAAATAATTTCAGTAAGTAGTTAGGAGGGAAGCAGATAAAAGAGTAACAAATAAGTAGGAATAATGTTGAATACTATCAAGTTGACTATAAACAGTGAATTAAAGCAAAATGAATGTAGGAGACATAGGGCTTGTCTTCACTAGCGCGGGGAGAGATTGATCGATCTTATGGCGGTGCTCCGGTTGACTCCGTAACTCCAGCTCGCTAAAAGGCGCAAGCTGGAGTCGACGGGGGAGTGCGCCGCCCACCGCCGCCACCATGAGGACGGCAGGTAAGTCGGCTGTAGATACGCAATTTCAGCTACGTTATTAACGTAGCTGAAATTGCGTATCTACAGTCGATCCCCCGCGCTAGTGAAGACCAGCCCATAGTGTCCTGTGATAAATACCTAAATATCTGGAGAAGGAAAAATAAAAGACTGATTACCTTTTGCCACCACTCTATATTGCCTCAGAAAGGCATGAGGCTTGCACAACTCTACTGATGTTGCTTATGGTTTATCAACACTATACTCAGCCTTTGAAAAGAAACAAAACCGAGATGTCCCTGCCCTAAAGTGCATGTCATTTAATACACTGACAAAGAAGATGACATGATGCATTGGGACAGAGAGGAATGAGTCAAGTTAAACTGATCTGGTTCATGTATGGACCTTGGTGCTCTGTAACTGCCAACCAAGCTGAAAAATTATGTTGCTTGTCTTAAAAAGTGAAAATTTGAAGTTAGTGGAAAGTTTTAAGTGAGACACATCTCCTCTCCAAAATGAATCACCTTGTCCATGACAGACGTCCTGCATGTTTTATTTCCTGTTGCTCTATTTCATTGATCAAAAGTCTCCTACTTGCAAGAGACTGATTGTCACATAATGCAATTCATTATTTAAAAAATGGTAATGATGAAAGCTTTATAACCACTTTCAAATCATTATATTTGGCACAATAAGAAATGGTGATATTAGTGGGGGAAAGAGAGAAACCAAAAACTTGAGGTAGAAGCCAAATGAGAGAGGTAGTGGCTAACACACACTAGAGAGGAAAAGGTAAGAAAGACATTGTTTTAAATAACGTGTAATATGCTGAAACAAAGACATGAATATATTTCAAAGTTATCTGCAGAAAATGATGATGTAAAGTGTCCATTTTGGGGGGTTAAAAAAATGAATTCTTGCTTAATATATAATCACACCAGTGAAGAGACAAGAGAACACATTTGTTGTTAAAGAACAAAAAAATGTAATTTACACCATATGTAAAAAAAATTACTTCTTGTCAATATAACAATGCAGAAGAACCACCTTTTCGAGCTGTGGAATAAATTGTAGCATTTAATTTTAATGTGCTCAAATCTGACACATGGTAGAATTAGAGAATCTTAACTGAAACTTCCAAGGCTTAGATCAATTTAATGAGTACTATGTGCAGCAGTATGCAAAACCTTAACTGTAAAATATACACTTTGTACCTTTCCTATTTTATACATTTGTTTATTAACAGAGGAAACTGGTATTGGCAAGTACTTTACTTTTTTATGCTGTACAGTTCTTTGGCTCTTCAAACAAGACAAGACAATGCTTTTGTCCAAAAGTTTCTCCAGGTTCAGAGTCAAAATTTAATATATTTCTCTGTGGCATATCTACACAATAAACCCACCACTGTATTTTATTTGAGCCTTGTCCACGACCTAAGGCAGATGAATCTTCACTGTAATTTAATCAGATGGCTGCCTAAAGAGGTCTCAAAATTAAATTATATTAAAAAAGAAAGCTTAAAAACGATTACACTGAACATGTCAAATCATAATTTGCTTGTTGCCAACTGTGTAAAACTATAGGCCACATGTACATCTACACATATTCCAGTTCAACTCCTAGTCTGAAAGTGGTGACAGTGGAGGGAGAACTGGATCTGGATATAGAGTCAGTCACTTCTACATGACCTGTTCAAAACTAGTTCACGTCACAAGTGACCAGAAACTGCTATCATCCAAATGCTCTTTGGGAGTCTATTCAATTGATGATTGCTCTTGGTAGATACTTTTCCATATCCTGAAAGGTACTCCACATATGGCTCCCTTCTGGATAGTCCCCGCAGAAAGGAATGAGAGAATGGCTTCACAGGTGTAAAAGGACACCTTCTGCCCCCATAGTTGTCTTTTGGCCTGCTTCAGGAGTACTGAAATGGCTATTTTAAAAATTTAGTTAGAAAAGAGAGCTTCACTTCAAGAGGCAAGAACAGCAACTCTTTTTGAAATACTCACAACCCTGCCAGAGAAGGAGCATACTCATTTTATAGGCAGGTCTGCTGTGACAGATGATGATTTTTAAAAAATTAGGTTTCAAGTGTCCAAAGCAGGCCCAAAGCAGAGTTCCTGGCTCCCAATATTTTTTTAGACTACAAGACCACTCTTTGCTCAGGAAAAAACCCACTGATGGTGAGAAATTATGCACATTTTGCAACAGACAATGCTAGAAGGAGTTTTCAGATATTAATTAATCTTTGACATCATTGCTTTTAAGGCATAATATAGGATAGGGATGAGTAGGGAAGAATAATAAAATATCAAGGGTACATACACAAAACAGGGACAGGTACTAACAAATTATTAGCTTCCATCACAAGCTTCAGGAAAATAAAATAAAACCGCTCTGAATGTATCAAATAAAATATTTTAAAAGGAAAATAAATATTAGCTTCCATAACAAAATAAGTTTGGCATTTGCCATTAAATTTACTTTATAAAAAGCTACAAAAAATGAAGTATTTTCAAGGTGAAAACAACATTCATCTTTACCACTCCTTTCCAAGTGCAGCTACTTAAACAGTTAAATACCACTAGTGAGATATTGTTTTCAGAGGTTTCATCTAACTCATGTCTTATTTCTATCCCTTGTGCCATATTCACTTTACATTCCTGCCTGCTTCCACAGTTGCCTAATCGCTGTCCGAGTTATTATCTTCACCAGCTTCTTTTTCACACTGCTCATGTTTGGAGGAGTCATTGGCTTCGCCCAGAGGGCTGGCCCCTTTCCGCGGTGGCAAGACACTGAAAAATGCTTCCTTCCAGTTTCTCTTCTCCAGATAAGAGAGGATTATCTCAAACACTGCAATCAAGAGAGACCATCAGCTCTTCAATAGTGAAGTAAATGAATTTCTGACAGGAACAGAGACTAATTCTTAAAGAACACACATTTAAAAATCTAAGCCAACTGTTGCAAGGATCTTACCTCTTCCCACAACAATGCAAAATAAATAACACACTCTGGATTAAACAGAAAATGCAGTACTGCTGCAGCAGTCAGTTCATGTGTGAGCCTTCCCTCTTTCCCCAAAATAAATATGCTTTGAAAATTATTTAGAACAGCCTTACAAAGTCATGGGGATACACCCAACCCGGGCACAAAATGCACTTGCTTTCTTTTAGTATGCTAAAGAATGGTGAAGGAAAGATAATTACCCAAACAAAAACAGTTATCTTTTCCTCCCACGCACCGCACTCTGACATTGGAAAAAAGGGAACACCACAGTTGTGCCACACTAATTTAGTTATATTTGTTTTTAAATAAAAGGACACAAGTTAATGTAGGCCTTAAATTTGACCTGCCTTGTTATAATATTTTGTAATTACTCTATGTGTAGTATGCTTAAGCTCTTTAGTGCTTTACAAGCTGTTAAATCTTCACAGTAATCTGCGAAACAGACGAATAAATATCTACATCTTACTGATGGGGAAATGGAGGAAAGTTGCTTAACCTCTCTGCCTAATGCTGAGGGGGACTCAGTATCCAAGCCAGCAATTCCTAGCTCACAGTCTTGATAGAGAGAGAAGTGTCAATACAGCAGCCAGAACTAGAAAGAATGTTCAGAGGTGGAGGGAAATTTTAAAAATTTTCCAATATTACAAAGTACTAGTCTGAGAATTTTGTATTTAAATGATGGAAACCAAGTTACTTATCCATCTAATCATCTCTTGGCTATGCCTGATTTGGTTTTTTAGATCCCAACAAATGAGAATCTTTTAAATCCTAAACCAAGTACAGTAAAAGCTGTTTTATCCAGCACTTCACCAACTGAAAGTTCTATAAACCAGCATTTCTGATCTTCACTGAAATTCTGGTTTACAGTCCAATTGGAGTTGGGCTGGCAGGGGTTGGGGCATGGGGCTGGGGCATGGGCTCTGAAAGGGAGTTTTGGTGCGGGAGAAGGTGCCATATCTGGGGGTCACTCATCTTGGGCAGCTCCCCGTAAACAGCAACCTGTCCCAGCTGCTCCTAGGCAGAGGTGCAGCAAGTGGTTCTGCCCCGAACACTAGCAACGCGTCTCCCACTGGATGGGAATCTGCACACTGCCCCATCCCGTGGCCAAGCCGCTGCCTCGAGCGCCCTCCCAGAGTCCGTGCTAAAATCCTCCATGAGATCTAATTATATCCCAAATGCAAATTTAACAATGTTCTTGTCCATCTTCCACCACCAGGGGGTTCTATTTAATTAAACTGTTTGAGAGAATGGCAACCCTATTAAAATGTTTACATTATGGACCTATCCTCCTCATGCCCCTCTAAGACAATAGCAAGAGTGCCCAGCCTGTGGGACCTAGAACTACATCTTTCATTCCCAAGAATAGCAGAGTCAGAACCAAACAGGTCTTTCACTGTGCAACTGCATAAAGTGAAATAAATGAAATATATATTTATAGTAAAAACACACAAAAAAATCCCTTACATTATACATACAGATATAGAATAGAGATGGCTCAATTCTGCCATCCTTATTCATGGTAAGTTGTACTTTGCTTGTAAGTATTCCTATTGAAATTGGGCCAAATAATATTAAGGTTACAGTATGTGCAAGGGATTGAATAGTTAAAGGCACCCTACATTTTGAATTTCCTGTCTTTTGTGTCTAAAATCCTCAACAAGGATATTGCATTAACATTGGATTTTAATAGAAGTACTTTATTGTTCTCAACAAATGCTTTACAATGGCAGATATACATAAAAAATCCCATTTTACAGATAGAGACAAAAAGTCAGAGAGGCTAAGATACTTGGCCAAAAATACAGTGGATCAGCAGAAGAGTCAGAACTAGACCTACAATCTGACTCCCAGCCCAGAAATGATACTAGGTCAGGGGTGGGCAAACTTTTTGGCCCAAGGGCCATATCTGCGTGGAGAAATTGTATGGCGGGCCATGAACGTTCAAAAAATTGGCGTTGGGCTGCGTGAGGGGGTGAGGACTCTTGACTGGAGGTGTGGACTCTGGGGTGGAGCCAGAAATGAGGAGTTCAGGATGTGGGAGGGGGCTCCAGGCTGTGGGAGGGGGCTCCAGGCTGTGGGAGGGGGTTAGAGTGTGAAGAAGGTGAGGGTGTGTGGGCTCTGGGGTGCAGGACGGTGCTCTGGCCTAGGACCGAGGGGTTCGGAAGGTGGGAAGATCGGAGCGGTGCAGGTGGCTGGAGCATGGGAGTGGGTCCAGGATGCAGGCTCTGGGGGAGTGCTTATCTCAAGCAGCTCCCAGAAGCAGCTGCATGTCCCACCTTGGGCTCCTACAGGAGGCATAGCCAGGCGACTCTGCGCAATGCCTCATCTGCAGACGCCACCCCTGCAGTTCCCATTGCCCGTGGTTCCCTATGCGTAGGACCAGGAGAGGCCAGCCCCGGACTCTGCTCTCTGGAGGAAACTTGAGGGCCAGATTAAAATGTCTGCGGCCCCTGGACTGTAGTTTGCCCACCCCTGTACTAGAGGTCAGTATACGACTGTTGCAGGGAAACTACTAAAATGACCCCAGCTAATATCCTGAAGTTTTAAATGGATAATATGTGGAACCCTGTTCTCTACCTTGTGATACAATATTTAAAGCTACAGGGGTGTAGGTGTGTGTGGGTGTGTGTGTGTGTGTGTGTGATGCTTCCAATATATGGGTTTTGGTAATTCTTAAGCTTAATCATTAACTAGCGACTTAAATTTAGCAGAGATTCAGCTATAACTTTGAATCTTATGATGTACATCCACTGGCAATTCTGAGACAGGATGAGCATGCCACTGCACACATCGTCATCACCTGATGACATTTAAGAGACTACTTTTAGCAACAATAAAACCAAACTTGGACATTTTCAGTAAAATAAGAGAAGGTAGAAGAAATTCAAATGGTGCAAAATAAAGACACACAAAATAGTAACACCAAATTTTTAAAAAAAGGTTGAGCAGCATAAGCATTAAAGCATTATGTTTCATATGCTTATATTTAAACCTAACTAATCACTTAAAGGTCCCAGGTGTCAAAACTGAAAGACTAAGGGCTTTTATAAAAAAGATTAGGTAGAGAGTGTAGTTGTATACCTCAATCTATCAGATGCTGAACTCCAAGTAAAGACATTCTGGGCTCTTGTTAAATGCCAGTGCAAAAGAATCGGGGAGAGAAAACAGAATATTGCTACTAGCAAGTTGAATAAATTGTGCAACTATCCACCATGTAATCAATGCACACCAAAACTGTGAAACAGGGCCAGTTTTTCGTCTCTTCCATTTATCTTTTAAAGGGACTAGAAACACAAAGGTAAATCCTAATATGTTGGTCCTTTGACCATTTTCAAGGAGGAAATTTAGCCACCGGGGGTAGGATCTTCAAGAGTGCCATGTTTTCCATAGAACAATTCAATAGGATTTAAGCTCCTAAGTCACTCAGACAATTGTAAAACTCTCACTTTTATAAAGATTACAGGCATCCAGACACTACTGAAATAAGAATTAGTTTTTTATGCTCTGAAGATTCATATAATTTGCTATTGCTGACACATTCTGTAACATTTTTATTTAGCAAACTCATGACTTACCATGATTAACTGCCAATACTTTCCGGCTGTTCATTTTCACAAAATTTCCAAGAGGAAGCTGCGCATGACCAATTCCCTGTTCTAGTGCTTTTTTGTACGTAATTCCCTGCGGCAAAGACAACCGACCCAAAAAATTAAACAAGAATCACGATTTCTGATCAGACTGTGCAACACAATGAGCTTTCTACCACTGGGAAAGAAAGACAAAATGAGTAAGATAATTACTGTTTTCAGGCAGGTCTTTTGCAAGCAGTGTTGTACTGTTGCAACTCAAGACAAAGTGCAAAACACAGTCTGTTTTAAGGTAGTGTTTGTGTTGAACACAGTAAGAATTAATACAAATTATTCAGACTTGTATCTTGTTTAGTGAACATTCAAATTTAATTTTATCTGAGCTTTTTTTTTCCTTCTTTTTTTAAAGAGACACAGAGTAGTGTTTTTGGTTTGTTTTTTTTTAAATTCCAGTACTACTTTAATGCTTACGAAAAAGTAAGGAATTGGTACTGCAGTGACTACATTCTGCAGGCAAGTAGAGCCCCATTTAGCTCTCAGCCTTTGACATTAGTTCAACCTGCTTTGTTCTCAAGAATCATTTGCCAAGACAAAATTTATCCCCCATTTTTTTCCATGACACATGAACAATTAAATAGGTCAAAGGGAATTAGTTCAGTACACTATCCAAAGGAAATAATTTTGAATAGGGCTCTAATCTTTCCAGTAGCAGTCTCACTGTCATGCCAATTGCACAGAGTACAACACCATAACCAGGCATGGAACTAGAACCCAGATGCAAATGTGTTCCTTGATTAGGCCATACTGAAAACTAAGTTATTAAAGAAGGATGTACAAGATCCACTGCATGTACAAACAGGACAATTCCATTTACACATACAAGTGCGTAACTGAATACACACCGACTAAAGATCTCTTTCAGAATATCTGGCCTTCAGTGGATATAACAGAAGATCAAATACATAATGATCCATGCTTATACTTAAAGTAAAAGATAAAATCAAAACATACATTTAAAAAAAAAATCAGTAAAAAAAAAATCATTACATACTACCACCTCCAAAACAACATTTTGGTTTTTACGAGTTTTACTGCACAAAATCAGCCAATATGCTTTTTAATAAGTATCCGTTTTTGCTGATTTTCATGTATTCAGTAATAACACTGAATTAGATGCTTAAAGAGCAGCTTTAAAGAAATCCATCTACCTTGTGGTGATTGTGATCCACCAGACCTCCAATTACATAGGCTTTAGTCTCATCTAGTTCGTTCAGCACATCAGGGGAGTCTGATGTAAGATACACAAGGTCTTCCTTCTTCATTAGTTCATTATAATGCTCTGATGAAATATGGATATCCTTTGAGATACAAAGAAGTCCAAAGGTTACATTTGAATAATGTACTGAATAATGAAGCAGTGGCTTGTGAAAAGTTTAAGACCTTCTGCAATTCCTCTGAACTCTCAGAAGAGGTCAAACTCTTGTAACTCCCTGTGGAAAGTCCCTGTGGACCTAAATCACTTCCAAGACCTTTTTTGGAAAGGAAAGCCAGAATAAATGCTCAGATATTGTTGGCAAGAAAGGTTTCTGCTATAGCTTTTAAAAAGCAGTCACCAGGACTTGTGTGATGGAACTGTTCTATAATTTATGAATACAGTTTGTTGATCAAGTTATTGTATGAATATATTGGTTTAGTTTAATAGGTGCTGTAAGAAAAAGCAAGCAGGAAGGAAAGAATAGCTCAAGATAAGTCATTTCTCTGCAAACACTCAAGTGTTGTTAAGAAAGAATGCCAGGATAGGAAAAAGACCATGTACAGCTCTATCACAGGGTTTAAAAACTATCACTTTCAAGAGAGGGATTAGTTGTGTGGACAAATCAGACCCAACAGACTAGACAGACACCACCAGGGGGGTATGTGAAGAAGTTAGGGCCACCCAGACTACCATCAGGGGATGGTAAGCCTCTAAGCAAGATAGACATACATGTAGATCATATGTTACTTTAAAATCAGTTTATAGCCTCACACTAACAGGCCAGCCATAGGTGTTTTATTGCAGGGTAGACATACACAAAGAGATTTGCTCAAGGTCACACAACATTTGACAGAGCTGAGTAAGGAATTCTGATCTGCTCCTAGGCAATGCTTCCTCATGCAGTCAATTAAAATAATGTGGGAATATTATTAAAGAAAAAGAAGTTACAAGGATAAGAAACGCAGTATGTCAGTAATCTTACTGAATGTGCCATTCTTGATAGTACTGGTGTTATTTTCTGGAGCCAAGTAAGATAGTATGGGTCAACTCACTAGCACTTTGCCTCTGGAAACCAGAATCTAGTCTAGATGAAGGCCTAACAGATATATTTAGTTTCATGGTTAGTCAATACAATCTGAGATAAAAAGCCATGAACAGCAAGAATCAAGGAGTTGAAGCATTACAAGTCAGAATAGAGATGCATCTGCAATATTAATTGAAGAAATGCCTACTTATACAAAGTTAGTCTCAAGTCAGGGCAGTCACTTGTCTGAACACTAAATTCATTCAAAACTGAAGTCATTAAGCGCTAAACTAACACCACTTTTCTGGTATCGGAGGGGTAGCTGTGTTAGCCTGGATCTGCAAAAGCGACAAAGAGTCTTGTAGCACCTTATAGACTAACAGATTTTAGATTTTCTGATGTCTTGATAAAATACAGTACATGGAAAAGATACAAGCCAAATAAACTGTAACAGTATTTGAATGAATATTGAGACTATTTTTCTGAAGAAATTTCTGAGTCACAGAATTGCTTAATTTTCTGTCAGTACCTTCCAGTTGACCCATCCTTTGTCATTTTCATTCATGTTGTTCTTCAACTGGCCTCCATGGCTGGTCAAGTAAAACTTAGAGGGATACAAAAAAAAGTGCAGAATATCAAAATTCAAGATGCTGATTTGTCACCATACATGCTTTGTCAGACAAGCTTTTCTTCTGAAGTGTTAACTAAAACTCACTTTCATTATTTACCAGAGGAATCTAGCACTAAGAACATTTTTGAATGGTCAGTACAAAGGGTTAAGGACTAAGCATTTTTTGACTTGCGTGCTGCAGAAAGAAAAGTGGACATCCAAAAGGTATTTTGGACTGGCAGCTTTTATACTGACATTCACATGCCTTTTCGTCTATACAGGTGTTTTTATGGTGGTCACTATCAGGAAGGGAGTGTTAGTATTCCTTTAATACAGGAATGACAGAAAAACTATCAAACTAAGTTATATATTTCATTTTACTAAAACTATACCCGCTTTTGGGCAAGGACTGCCTCTTCTACATATTCTGTACATCACTAAACATGGCTGGTGCTCAAATATAGACAGTTGTAACATACCTGTACAGGATGTAATGCTTTACGGTTTTCTGCATAACATCTCTGAATTTGCTTGTGAAGCTTCTTGACATCCTGTATATAACACAATTTGTTTTTATACAGTCCTTCACACAGATCACCACAAAATGCTTTACCAAGAGTCAGTCAGAAGCTAGAGAGAAAGGAAGCTTTTAACCAGCAAAATAGATTCCTGAGTGGGAGAGCATCAGACCCTTCGAGAGAAAAGGAGAATGACAGCTGTGAGGGAATTATTTACACACACAAATATATGCATCTCCCATAGACTACATATTTAACCATTATTACGCAAATTGTGACTTGATTCACATTATTAGTCAGTAACTCATTGACTTATTATATAGAACATACAATCTGTAACTCAATAGTAATACGTATAACTTCTTCCAGGAATAGAATAGACTGATTTTAGCTATACAAATCCCCTTTCACACCCACACAACACACCCCAGGCATATTTACTGTTTTGTTTTTTTTAATTTCAAACAAGTCATGGATATGAAGTTTATCAATACAATGTTTTAATGTAACTGAAATAACAACGTTTAGACTATCCAACAAAGGACAAACAAAAACAAACAATGGCCTCTCGCTAACCAACAGCACCATGAAACAATCAAAGCCTCCAGATCCTCCACCTATAATCCGTAAGCCTCCATAAATATCTGAGAAAAAACTATGGGCTTTGCACGCAAAGGAAGGAAGTGCATTCTAGAGTCAAGAAACTTTTACAGAAAATGCCCTGCCAGCAGCTCTCTCTCATGTATCTCAAAGGAGCACCTCTGATCTCTGTTGTAACTATGGCATAAAGAGACATTCCTCAAGTAACTGGGTTCCAACCCATTCAGGACTTTAATAGGTTCAGACAATCACACAGAACTCTACCCAGAAACTTACTGGACAACAGCGCCACTGAACACTAGAGTTATACACTCTAGCTGCCCGTGTATTCTGTGCTAGTTTGAATGTGAGTGTTTCAACGTGCAGCGTCACACAGAGTGCACTACGGTGGTCTAGTCTTTAAGCATTATTCAGACTAAATTCTTCAGGGAAGAGATCGTCTTTAGGGTCTGTATTTGTACAGCACCTACCACAACAGGGTCCTGATCAAGGCTCCCTAAGTGCTATAATAATACAAATAATAAAGACAGATGATGGTAGAAAGGCTTGCATCAAAAAAGAAAAGGGCACACTCTTCCAGCTAGATGTAAGTGAAAAAAATGCCTTTTTGGCTACAGCTGATATTTAGTCAACAAGTAGTACAGTAAAACTAAGATGGCTTCAGGGCCATCCCGAGGGAGTGCAGGGCCTGGGACATAGGTGCTGAGTTTCTATCTGCCAGGCGGTTCTCCCCCCAGCTCCGCCCAGGCCTTGCCCCCATTCCACCCCTTCCCCCAAGGTCCCAGCCTGCGCCGTTCTGCCCCCTTCCCCAAGCACGCTGCGCTGTCGTTCCCAATCCCCCAGCGCCTCCAGATGCCAAAAGAGCAGTGGACACTAGGAGGGAGGAAAAGGCGCTGATCGGTGGGGCCTGTGGGTGGGTAGGAGGTGCTGGAGAAATGAGGCAGGTTGGTGGGGAGGAAAGATCTCTGCAGTACCTCCCAACAGAGTGCTCTCAGAGCATGAGAAAATTTAATGGCTGATACAAGGGACAAGTTTCTACTTTCTATTCTGGAATCAAGCCAATTTACCAGAACAGATCTCCGGGAAGATGACTACTATTTTAGCAAGTTTACAAAGAGGTAGTATTTTGAAATCTGACAAATTTAAGAAGCCAACATATAAGCTATCCCTCATGCACCAAGACAAAGAGATTATTTCATTTTCATCTGCCCATAAATTCTTCCACTTTCAGATCATGCCATATTAGTATCAGATAATCTGTTTGCTTCCCATAGCAAAATTTCATTTACCTTTAATACCATCAAGTTGTCAAAACTGCAGTCTATAATAAGACGAAGAGTACTAGGAACAACATCTCTGCGTATACGTTTCCTGTCACTTCCTTCATTATTAGATTCTGACTGATACTGACGCTCCAGTTTTCTCTTCTGGCGTTTCTCTTTTCGTCTCTGCCTAAAAAATTATAAACAGTTCAAAAATAAGGATTGCTAGGTCTGTACAGCTGGTTAGGTGTTCTGCACGGTGCAGATGTTAGGAGATAAACATATACTTTATTGAACAGGTCAAATAAGAGATAGTGTGAGGCTGCTCCGGTTTCTTGGATAATAGTGTAGCAATGGAGAAAAGTTCAGAAACAACCCAAGGCTATTCTTTCTCTGTTTGTAGAACAATAAGAAAACCTGTAACACTAGATGTCTGATCCAGAGCTAACTAATATCACCGGAAAGAACCGCACCCATTTCAATGGGACTTGGATCAGGTCATATACTAGTAACAACTACCATGGACACAAGGGCTAGTTAGGTGTCTCAGTGAAACAATACAAGTTACACTCCAGATCAGGTATGCACAACTCGGAAAGCAGTGAGGGCCGAAAAGCCCTGCCCTTGCCCCGCCCCCATCCACTTCCCCCCACCCAACACACAGTGAGCCCATGCGGGCTGCATGTGGCCCCCGGGCCGCATGTTGTGCAGGCCTGCTCCAGATTATAACAGGTACCTTTTCAATGGCTAAGGAAGTATGCTGCAGTGTGAGAGATGGGAAGGGTCAGCCCAAGATCAAGGCGGGAAACTAAGGTTCAAGAAATTCATTCTGAACAGCTGTCTTGTCTTGGGAAGGTACCAACTGGTGTATCACCAAGACTCAGCTTGACCTAGAAGAGCCTATGCTTTGATACCCCTTTCCTTACCCCCAAAATAAATTCCTACCATCATGTCATCTTAAAAGATAATGAGCCACTCTGATTGTGACAGCATCCTGTATAGTCAAAAAGAGGAGACGCTGACTGATCCCTGGCTCTAACCTCGCTCATCAGGCTACAGCGGCTGGTAGTGATATAGGGGCAGCACACTCAGCCAGTTCAGAAAGTAGAAATACCACCTCTCATTGCTCAGCAACAACCCTTTTGGCCAATTAGTGCAGATTATTTGCAGGTTTGCCTTCCTGACATCCTTGACCTGCTGAGAAAAAGTTGCTGAATCACAGACCATTGAGGAGGACATTTGTCTAAAATAAGTTCTCCCCGGTGCTCTGACAGAGAAGCCCAGCATGTTTCCCATTCTCCACATTTGAATCAACACTGGCTTTAATTCTCTTTTTTGCTGTGCATGAAGTTTATGTACAAATTCTGCTCACATACATAATCATTAACATTAAATACTGGATTGTAATCAACAACATAGGAGACATAATTCAAATTGCACCTGCGTAAATCTTTTTGCTCTTCCCATTGTTTCTGCTTCATTAGCTTCTTCATTTGCCTCTTTGACATAACTCCAATGCTCTCTGCCTTGTCTGATCCTGGCTCCCCTTTCTTGGCTTGATTGTCATTTGAATTCATCTTTTCTTCCACATCAGGAGCCTCAGTGGGTAATGGATTTTCTGCTGGCATTTCTGATGACATTTGCTTTCCAATGGTTTTAGTGGATCTTGTCTAAAGAAGCTTGAATTTGTAGAGTAAGGTTCCCCCCCTGCCGCCAAAGACTGTTTCTGCAAAAAACAGAATAGTTCAGAAATACTACAAGAGGTTTAATTCAGATTAGTATCACTTTAAACCTATTGTAAATGCGAAGTTGGGGAAAGAAACAAACAAGAACAGTAGACAGGCTTTCCCCCCATTCTAAGCCTTGGTCTGTGCCTCAACAAGCAACTAACTGCACAAGAGCAAGTAGTAACAAATAACTGTGGTATTCAATATTGTTCCAGAAAATCAGCTCTTAGCTGCAGATGGCATACCCCACCTCTTCAATGGTTTATTTTAAATACAGAGAGGGCCACCCAATGCAATGTTATGACTAGATTCATTTAAATTCTGTGACCATCCAAGTCAAAACTCAGTTCAAAATGATCCCCAAATGCATGGGCAGGAGAGAGACTACGGGGAGGAGAGAATTCTGAAAGCATGACTCAGATGTTTGTTCCGTTTTAAATAAAGTTCTTTGCTGTCTAGACACCCAATTTACTGTGAATTTCCCCAAACCATCACCTTCAATAAACAGTTTTACCCCTTCATTTTAAAAAAGAATTAAATGTAGCTGCATATAGTTCTTAGCTGGAAGTCTCTCTCTCTCTCTCTCTCTTTTTTCTCCTCCCCTACCCCGTCGCTGTGTAAATGCTGCAGACAAATGGGGGGCTATCCCAGACCAACCGTAGAGGGGAAAGAGTTAAATTAACTCTCTTGCCCACGCAGTGCCCTGAAAGGCACAGAGTAAAACAGAACAGAGGGAGGGAGCGTTTCTCTCCTCTTCCCGCCGTGGTAATATCAGACGTTACAATTAATTCAGACAGAAGTTTGATGTTAAGAGACGCGGGGGGAGAGATTGTAAAAGGACAGTAAATCTCCTCCGTGTGGCTCTGGAGAGCGCAGTGTCCGCTTGCGGAAGGGGCGGACCAGAGACAGGAGCGCCAGGCGCAGGACACCAGCCCCCCAGTTAATTTAAGCTCCGGTGCCGGGTCAGCGGAGCCCCCGGCCATGGGCGCGCTACAGCGCCGGCAGGGAAACGGCCTCGCCGAGCTCCTGCAACCCGGCTGGGGACGGTCGATGCTCTTCCAACCCCGGGGACCAGGGAGCCCCAGCACCCGGCCGCGGAGAGCCCGCGGGCGGCTCGCGATGCGGGAGTCCCGTCCCGCGGCAGCGCTAACTCCGCGCACCCACGCGAGCCGGGCGCACCGCACTTACCCGCGCGCGGCAGCGCGAGACCGCAGCGGGGCTCCCGCCCCCAACGGCCAGAACCGCCCCAACGCTTCCAACGGCTCCGGCAAGAACCGGAACCGCGACGCGCACCTGACGTCATCGGTCCGCGCCATTGCCTTTGGGTCTTCAGCGGTGAGCGGCGGGCTGGGCTAAGTCGGTGGCTCGGGATGGGCGAGCGGCGGAGTCAGAGGGACACACACCCCGAGCAACCCCTGAGGTGCAGCCCAGGGGAGGGGAGGGATTTGCCACAGGCTCCTACCGCGACCGACAGGGTCACCGTGAGAAGAACCGCGGCCTGTGCGGCTTGTGAATGAAACCTCCCGTCCGCCCCTCACCCCGCAGTCGGGCGCCTCGGCAGTGACCCCGCTCGGCCAGGCCCCGGCCCACAGCACAGGCCAAGCCTGGCTCAGAGGCCAGAGTCGGGCCTAAGGCACGTGCCTAGCCTGGGCACGGGGGAGGCTCCACCCCTGTAACAGTTCGGAGCTGGCCCCAGCACAAACCTGACTGGTCAATGTACAGCAGGGGCCGGCCACGTGCCGCAGGGGTGCCAAAGGCCACACGCCAGTTGATTTTCAGTGGCATTCACACTGCCCTGTCTTGGCCATGGGTCTCCGCATTTTAATTTTTAATGAAGCTTCTTAAACATTTAAAAAACCATGTTTATTTTACATACAACAATAGTTTAGTTATAGATTATAGACTTATAGAAAGAGACCTTCTAAAAATGTCACCAGACACTTTAAATTAGAGTGAATAAATGAAGACTCAGCACACCACTTCTGAAAGGTTTCCAATCCCTGATTTACAGCGACACAATTCTGGTATTTATTGGCAGTGTCAACCGCACCCTCACAGAAAGTTCCCCAGTACAGTTAAGGAGGATGTGCCTGTGAGGAACTTTACTCAGGTGCATTGCAGTATGCAGGTGTATGGCCTAAAGTATGAAGATATTCCTAGATAACAACATAGCTACAGAATGAAATTTCTATATGCAGTTGTGATGGATGTTGTGCTTGATATATCTAATTTTTATTTATGCTCATGTCTGCTGCTACTTTTAAACTTCACTTTTCCTTGGGTTAATTTCCCTTGGTCTCAGAGAATAAATTTTCTTGACTACAGAGTGTTTTGGAAACCCCTTTTATGGAACTTATGTCTCTCATGACAACACAGTATGGAGGGAGAAAGTCTAAGAATATCGTGCCATTGTTATTGGCAAAATTTGAAAACATATATGGGAGTTGGCAGCATAAGAAGAGAGATGTATTCATCATTCAGCTTGTTACATACACTGGGACTCTTACATAAATGAACATGTTTTACAATACTAGTAATTTTTCCTAATATAGAAAAAGCCTTAATCATCTTTCCTCAAAAGCAGTGGGGTCTCTTGATTCAGGAGTTTAATTCAACTTTCACTTTTATCATGGTAGTGGGGTCTCTGCTAAGATAGCATGCAGCTTGTTTTAAGAGTGGTAGGTCTGCAGCTTGGCATTGGCTCAGTTGTTGGCACCACTGGGCTGCCCTTCTGGTTTTCCTGCCACAACTTCTGGGCTTTCATGCAGTGCTGCTGCTGGTCTCTGTTGCATCCCGTCTCGTATCACCCAAGCAATCTGCTCATAGATGTCCACATTTCTACAGCTTGTTAGGAGCTGTACCTGCACATTGTCTTCTCCCCATGCACTAGGGTGACCAGACAGCAAGTGTGAAAAATCAGGACGGGAGTGGGGGTAATAGGCCCCTAGATAAGAAAAAGCCCCAAATATCAGGACTGTCCCTATAAAACCAGGACCTCTGGTCATCCTGCCATGCACCCAGGAGATCCACTCTCTCCTGTGTATTTCAAGCATGAGTGTGTCATTGGGCAGTTGCATTCAACAATGGAGAGCTGCTAGGTGTGCTTGCCAAGCTGGACAATAAGGACCAGGAAAAGGAAATTTAAAAATTCACATTTAAAGAGGAGGGGTTGAGCTTCCTGTCTATGTGGCCTCTGGACAGTGGAATTCACAATGGTGACCACAGCAGTCAATTTGGGTTGTTGTGGGACAGCTGCTAGAGGACTGTTAGGGACAACATAGGTAACACAGTGTCTATACTTGTGCTGTGTTGTCCGTTGTACATCGACCATGGCTCAATGTCGTTCAGGAAGTGGTGTTACTCTGTTGGCATAACAGGGCACTTACATCGTTGGGAGACAAAATTAAGTCTAGACAAGGCACGACTAGGTCAACACAAGGTACCCTTACATCAGCATAACTTTGTAATGTAGACCAGCTGTAAGGCCAGAACTGGGCACTGCAATTGCAATATAGACTTCACTCCTGCAAACATTTATGCAAATAGGTAGTTCCATTGAAGTCAAGTGGACTACTCACAAGCATAAGTGTTTGGAGGAGATAAGTTAACAATTCTGATGAGAATGGGCAAGAAATAATAAAATTCAGCTTATTCTCTCTTAGCTGTATTGGCTCTACAGGCTCAAGAGGAGTGAGAAGTAAGAACGTTATTTTTATCTGTTGGTTATAATGACATGACTGAGTGCACAAAGGGAGTAAGAAGGTTCTATTTACAGTGTCACATTCTTCAGAGAAGAACCATGGGTTAAAAAATCAATTACATATCCATTTCACCCCTTTAAAAAGTGTTACAGTATTTACATTTCACATTCAACTGGCATCACTTGGTTCTGAAGACTGCAGTGCCATTGCCCAATTGGAGTTGAAGTACACTATGCACTTCTTATCTTTCCTAGCCAGACAATCTGCTGGAAGAATGCTGCAATAGAACTGGAGTTTATTCAGGAGTTCAGAGTGTGTGAAATGTGACATACATACACTTTCGTGACAGTACAGATGGTGATACTTTCCAGCTCCGTTACTGAGCCATGCAAAGGCAGCAAACACATCAGTCTGTGGAACCATAATATCTTTTTCATGTGTATTAAATGCTTATCTCAGGTTTCATTGATTCCAGATATACACTGCTTTTCAGTCAGTGTTGGTTTCAGATTTACTTCTGCTATATTAGAAGTCACAAAACAGTGTGGTATCTCCATGGTAAGACATTTATCTTTAACTGGAACACAAATTCCTCCATATGTACACATTTTAATATGATTTCCTCAGTGCCCCCGTACATCCTGGATTACTTTAAAAAACTGGATTTACATTTGCTTGTGCTAGTGTCTATTTTAAATCTCACCATATTTCTATTTATATCTAGATTTGCATAGTAGAATCACACAAATTCAATTGCATCACAGCCCAGATAAAGAATCCTTCATTTTCACTTGCACATTAAAGGGCTGAAGTTTGGTTGTTGACAAAAGCCCATTTGTTTTTGTTTGATTCTCCTTCTTTCTTTTTGTGTTTTGTTTAAAAAAAGAAGCAGCATTTAAATCTGTTTTTTCTTAGGAGTGTGAAGATCCTCAGACGTTTTGATTAGCAAAACATTCCCCTTCCCCCACACTTTCCGATTTTCTAGGATGGCAGCATTGAGCATCCAAACCTAAGTTTCTTTAATGGCAGTAGTGGGGAAATGAAACTGTTCTGGTCTAAAATCTGTCACAATACCAAGTGGTAATAAGGTAAATTGATGATCCAAACAGTTGCAAATAGCTCAAAAACAGTGCTAGATTAAGTATTCTGATAGAATCCAATGTGAACCTTGAAGATGTTCATTTAAAAAGTGAGTTTGCAAGAATAAAAGTACACTGAATACAAACAGTATCAACAACAAAATCAAAAAACAAATTAATCAAAAATGTAAAAGGAAAACTAAACAAACACAGGAGCAGCTAAAAATCAGCAGCCAAATGATATTATTTAAAGAAGAAGAAGAGCTATAGAGAAAGTTGATGTTGCAGGACAAGTTGCAGAACAATGAGAGAGAAATAAAATTAATTGGAGATTCAGGTTTGTACACAGAAATCAGTCTCTGGGTAAGGTTTGATTGCAGTGGTTCTTCAGGGTTATCTCACATGGAGAACAACATAACAGAAAAGTACAAACCATATAGGATGTGTAGCCATATTTCCTCAGAGCTTCCTACCCTGGATTCTGGTTGACATAACTCCCTACTTCCACTCCTCTGAAGCACTATAAAATTACCCATTGTAACACCCTTTGCCATCAAGGTGTATAGTTAAATCAGTGTGGTTTATTCTTGGCTAACCTTGCAACTAAAACATGTTTAATCAGACTAGTTCATTATTAAGACCAACAAGTAATTTACCTCAGGTGGACATGGCTTTAGGGTTACCTCCTCTTAAGATTTTGATTGGGATACATTTGGCAAAAATTTAAATTTCACCCCATCTTTTGTGAAGAACAGCAAGACTTATTTTACTGAACTCAAATGAGCAAAAGGAGTGTAATACGTTTTATTAGGTAATAATGATAAGTTTATTCGTTGGACTCTGGAATATAGGTGACAACAGTAGTACTTTAACCCTGGAACACATGCCAGCAGGGCTTAACTGAGGTGTACATTAAGTGGCCAGTCCTGCACCCACTGAATTCAATTGTAAATACTTCCACTGATTTCAGTGGGTGCAGGATTCACCCTTAAAAGTCAGTCCTGATATAAATTGTCTTGACCTCAGTCAATTTACTCCTGATTTGTACCCAGTAGTTCAGATTAGAATTAAGCCCTCTGTTTCTGAGTAGAACACACTCAATATCTACCAATAGAGGTACAGTGTCCAGATCCTTGACTTGTGTAAATTGCCATAGCTCCATTGACTTCACAGGATATAAACTGATTTACACCAGCTGAAGATTTAGCTCCTAGTGTTTTAAGTGTTTAAAAGACCCTCTTCTTGACTTTACTCTAAGGCTAGACAAAATGTATGAAATAAATTTCTTGATTAAATTCCAAATATGTAAAAAATATGCAAAATGCTGATAAAGGCAGTTCCACAGAAAAAAAACCAAACAGATATAACTCTCCTTTGGAGATAAAGTTCCATACCTCAACATTTTTAGCCCGGAATCTACAACTCCATGCTTTCACCAACCATAAAATTACCTGTGCAAGGTGACAGATTATTCAGTTTCCAAAGAGTACAGTAGTTTGCAAAGATCTATGCTTTTCAAGCAATAGAGAACACAGTGGGAGTTTCAGCTGCAATCCAGAAATACACACATATATTATGCAAGTCTTGTAATGAGAGATATATCACATAGAAGGTATAGTATAAATTAAAACTACCACAGAAAACATGTAACCAGTTTGCAGCCTTGCACCAGACTTGCAAAGAAAGCTCCTTTCAAACCTATTTCGAATTTGTACCCTAGGAAACAATTTCTGCCTTCAGTTACATACATGAAATATTGTTGACTGCGCTGGATTTGCTCAGGTGTAACTAAAGGCAGAATTTGACCCTAAACATCAAAATAAAAGATTATATTGCCAAAGCCCATGTAGGTGCTAGGAAATATTATAAATTGAAAATAAGTTTCCACCTATCTTCTAAGCCGAGTGGTTGTCCTCTTACAGAATGCGAAGTAGGCTTGACCCTCCAAAACCACTGGTGTACTGAGATCTGCAGGGAAATCTGGGATCTTGGGAAATCCATCGAACATTAGGGCTTTTGTAAGAACCAGTCCTACTCTCTGACCCCAAATTCCTTAAGGAAATGTGTTGCTATGCTCTCCACATAAGCCTTTGTCTGTCTCAATCTTCCCACCCTTGCATTGGGATTGGGGAGTGTTTCACACCACAGATGTGACAGCACAATACGGCCATCATTATCTTGGTTTAAACCTGGTGGTTTAAGGGAGGCAATGGTCATCTGTCAGGCTCATTCCACTCACCCTCTCCAAAACAGAGCATGGACTCTGCAGGCTTGGGGAAGAGGAGCTTGTCCAGGCTGAATTTGATTAGTATTCAAAAATGAAAACTGAGGTGAACAATAAAATAGGTTAAGCCCCAGTTACCTCAGTTGTTAATGATTAACTGGAGGACCATCAATGAACTCCGTACCTGAGTGCGGAATTTGGAATCTGACCTTTACTACATCTAGATAAACACAGTTGCAGATTCAGAGGCTCTCTTTGCAAACTCCACTCCAATCTGAAGAGTTCACCTCTTAGCAGCTTTACTATTTAATGCTGTAGTCAAGAGCTCAGAAGAGTCTAACATGATTCTTCTTACTGTGCTTTTCCTCTGCATCTTTTCTACATACTCCGCCTCTGTTAAAGGTAGGTCTATGCTGTGTTTGATTAATCTTTTGGTGGTAAGAGTGGTGATTGTACAGTGGTATGGTTTTTTTATATAAGAAAGGAAGATCTTATACTAAATGGGTTCTCGAGGAGCAGAATTTTTAAATGGCTTTACAGTACTAAACGAAAATAAATACGCAGCACACACACTTGTAATGTTAGTTTCACCCTAGTTTACAGAAAAGGCAAAGAGGTCAAGTGCGTGTGGCACTGGCCTAGAAGTCAGAAGACCTGCCATCTAGTTTTGGCATTACCAGTGATCTGGGGCAAGTCACTTTACCTCTCCGGCTTCCCAGTTGTTCAATGGGGCTAATGCTACTTATCCTCTTTTGTAAAGCACTTTGAGATCTACAGATTTCAAAATGCCATAGAAGAGCAAAGTACTACTACAATTTCCATTATAGGCTCAATCCTGCACAGGGTTGAACACTGGCCCTGATCCAGCAAAACACATAAAATTAGTTCCTTTGACTTCAAAGGCACTACTCACAGGCTTAAAGTTAAGCACTTGTTTAAGAGCTTTGATGGATCAGAGCCAGAGCACTCAGTTCTGCATAACTGAGCCCTATGTGGCTGTTTCAGCTCCCATTAAAATCAATAAAAAGACTCCCATTAACTTGAATGGGAGTTGGAGCTGCCTTCAGGGTGAAATTCGGATGCCCACATAAAATGGCTTGATGCAGGTCTCCTGCACAAGAGTCAGGAGTACAAAATCTACACACAGGACTCCCCTGCAGCCCTTCTCTATACTTCAGTCTCAGCAGCCTATGGAATAGTAGAAGTTGTGCTCCATAATGCTTATGTGGGGATATTCTGTCACTGTTTGTAAATGATGGAGTAAATTTACAAGACTTTTAGGCCAAACCAATCAAGATTTTGGGTGAAAATGATGCAAGAGCATTCTGTTCTCTGACTCTGTACTTCAAGAGCCACATTCTTGAAACTCAAAAAAATGGTAGTTAATACAGTTTTATGAGGTACCCTACATCCATATTAATTTACCCAATATTAGGCCAGGCCATAGGGCAGCCTGTGGGGTGGACTAGTTGTTACTGACCCTCCCTGGCCCTCATGTAGAGAATCCAGGCCATAGAATCTGTGTAAGCACAGACCAAGTGGCTACTCCTCCAGCTCACTGCCACCTGGGCCCCATTGCTCTCTTCCACACCAGCATATACGGAACCAGTACAGAGCCCATCTTCTCAGTTTGCAATGGATGCAGAGACTCCCTGTGCATCTTCTCTGCTCACCTTTTCCCCTCACAGAAGTTGCAAAGTGCAGGGCTCATCATACAATCCCTCTATCAGGAGATGAATTTCACTATGCTGCCAAAATGATCTTATAACTACTCACTAACATGCTGTACCTCTAGTATTTGCTATTCTCAGCTTCCGAGATAATGTTATGTTAGCAAGCTATTCCCTGATGTAAAGTAATATCGAATAAAAACACTTAGCACTTTACATCTCCAACGAGCTGAACAAACATTAACTCATTCAGTAATTCTCAAAACAGCCCTGTGAGAAATCATTATTTCCCTTATACAGATGGGAAAGCTGAAACTCAGAGAGGGTAAGTGATTTGCCTAAGGCCAGAGAATGAAACAATGGCATAACTGGGGTTAGAATTCAGTTCTTGGTTCTCAGTCCACCAGACTGTGCTGCCTCTTTAAAATATTTACAGAGTATTCTTTATATTCAAGTCAGTCGGATAATTGCACACGATACGTTTCTAGCTTTGGTTACATTTTAAAAAGGTTTTCAAATAAATAGATGGCTTTCATTTTTTTAAAGGTATCCAGTATCATAAGAACTGGCAAGTGTAATTTATGGTCTTAGAGCCAGTTAGTGGTTAGAGATGCACATGTTGTACATGCCAAATGTATTAATAAAAGGCACAGGATTTGACAGCTGTCTCTGCTCATGCACTGTAACCTTCTGTATTAAACACTATCATAATTTAATTATAGAATTGGCATGTTACCCTTAATGACAGACACTTAACATTACTAGTCAAACTATGTGTTAGACACTCCACCTTGAAAGCGACACAGTCCACACAGGCATTTCTGACCCCAACACAGTATAGCAGAATGCTGTCTCTGGGTCCAGCCCTGGTCCCCTTAAAGCCAGGAAGGGTTTTGCCATTGACTGCAATGGAAATATGCTCAAAGGAATAAACATCACAACATTATGTAGGACTGACAGTACAGTACAGAGCTCCAAAAGGCAGCATAATACTAAGTCTCTGATTTTTGAGAGAGGTTTCTTTTGGCTAGGAACAGAAATGCAGCATAACCTTCTATAATATACACTATCATAATTGAATTATTTACCTAAACCGTACTGCCATTTTTCTTATGACGGAAATAGTATGTGTATTTTGTAAAGCTATCTTGGGTATTGGTTTTGTGAATAACATCATCCAGTCCTCATAAAACATAGCTGTTAATATTTTCTTTGCCTGTTAATCTGGCCACGTGATCCTACTGCCTCTTTAATCTTCACTGGCTTCCCCTTTTCTGCTGCAGTAAGTGCATGCTTCTCATGATTGCTCCCTTCCCTACTTGCCCTCCGTAGTCCCTTATCACCACAAACCCTCTTCAGCCTTGCGACCTGTGTGTCTGCTTCTTCACCAACTGTCTGTACCTTCTTCCATGCTGCCTCCTAGGCATGGAATACCCTTGCCGAACTGGTGCATAAAGCCGGTATCCTCCCCACACGCATTGATTCCATGACTACCACGAGAAACTAGCTGGTGAAGTCATTTGTGTATCTGTTTCCTGCATGAGTGAACTGCTCCTCTGTGTGTGGAGGGGATCAAGTGTTGGATGGGGAGGGCACAAAGGGAATATTAAATGAGAACTACTGTAGAAAAATACACATGGGCTGAATTGTGGAGGAAGGGTGTGGAAAGGGGATTGTAGGGAGCTTAAATTTAAGAAAAATGTTAAAAAAAAACCAGAGCAAACAATCCTATGCTGTAACTAACAAGACCTGTCTATCATCGCCCTGATCATTTTACTCACGTCTCTTTTCCCCCACCCTTCATCAGTTTTTGCCTTTTTAGACTGAATGCTCTCAGGGGTAAAGACAGCATCATCTTCTGTGGCTAGAAAGCCCCAAGGACACTGCACTACCCCAATCTCAGTAAATATTCATTACTCAACAGTGTCATTGGTACTAAGTTACAGTACACTTAAGCCATGGGACTTTTTTCCAGGAATTGGGGTCTGTTCCTGATAGGTGTTGACAAGCTTTTATGAGATGCTGAGCTCCTACCACTGAAGTTCATGGGAGCAGAGGGTGCTCACCATGTCACAGGAAGCACTCACAGACCCTTACAAGAGCAAGCCCTTTATTTTTCAAGAAAAACTTCTTGCCCACAAGGAAGTGCTTCCCAGCATCATTATTGTAGCAAGAAAACCAGACAACAGCCCCAACTTTCAGCTCTAGGGTAGTAGTTCTCAATATTAGGGACTGCAAAATCTCAGGGCCATTCTATTGAACTTTTATGGTGCTAAGCCAGCTTACAGTGACTGAAGATCTGACTCTTTGGTGGTACAGCCTCCATTAGAGAAGTATGTTTTAGTTTCCTTCAACTCTACCTTAGCATACTATTGACTATCACATCTGAAAACATGTGTCCAAAAAATGGGAGTGTAAAGTGCCTGGGGAGATTTTTTTTAAAAAAATCTTGTGAATACTTGTTTTTTTAGAAAAGCAATCCACCCTCTCATGGTGATGTCCAACACATATCTAATCAAAGGAAGAATTGAAACTTTTACCAGCCATTTAAACAAACAAATACTTGGCATTTTTTCTTGTTTAGATGTATTGAAACTTTTATTCAGCCAAATCATATCAAATGGTGCAAGATGTTATACAAATTGGGAAACCCTGGTACTGTCAATTCTCTGACAGGAACATAGAACACACTGACTGAGGTCCAGCTGGTTTGAGAATCTGTCTGAGGTGGTGTGGTGGATTTTCCTTTTCTGTGCTTGCCAAGAGACTTACTCATCCCTCCTGTAGAAAACAATACTACCTTCTCCAGTTTAACTCTTTGCAGAGGTTTGAATGCAGCTTCTTCAGTGTAAGGGTCTGATCCTGCACCCACTGAAGTCCATTGCAAGGCTCCCATTGGTGTAGGATTGGAGCCTCATAGGACTCATCTCTCTTTAATTACAAATAGAACATCAAATCATTATAACTGAAAGTAATTTGGAGGGCCTGGGGGAGGAAGGATCTCATGTTTGTCCACGTAGTTTACTTTGTACCTTTGGCAGCCAGAGGCCCTGAAACTGGGGGTGCTGCCCCCACTCCCCGGCTTGAAGTGGTTTCTGTTATATCCAGGGTTTACAATTTGGTTCAATGGCTCTCAGCACCCCCACAATCCAAAGTGTTCCAGCACCCCTGTTGGCAACACTTTGTATGTAGTCAGTCAGTTTCACCTCCCATCTCCAGCCCCAGCCTCTATATGATGAGTGAATTAGTCAATACTCCTTTGCAATAAGAGACCTTTATAACCATCAACAAGGGAGGAGAAAAACCCTTGTAAACATTTATTTGGAGGGAATTTTATACATTTATTTCAGGCTGGTGACCAGACAACAAGTGTGAAAAATTAGGTCAGGGGTTGGGGGGTAATACGAGCCTATATAAGAAAAAGACTCAAATATCGGAACTGTCCCTAAAAATCAGGACATCTAATCACCCTAATTTCAAGGCATAGTATTTAAAGGATGTGCTACCAGAAACTTTTTTTTTTTAAAGAAGTGAGTTAAAAAATTCCAATTGATAGCATCCTTTTAACAACACTTTGCGGATCAAATGGTGTAACCGTTCCATGTGCTGCAATTAAAGTGACTGAAACCTCCATGCAGTGTGACTCTTATATCAGGCCTGTAGAGACAAAGTTAGCTCCCACTTCTGAGGCTGGGGAGGGATCCTTGACAGTGGAACTGGGGTGTGATGTGTCCCCCAGTCATAGCAGTGCAGAGGAGAAGGGGGAAGGGAGGAGAGGATAGCATATTGGACACTCTTGGCAAGATTAGGTAAGATGGTGGAAAAAAACTTTTGAGCCTTGTCTATACACTCCAGCTTCCGCTTTCATTAGCAATAGCAAAGCTGAACCGCTGGGGAATAATGTATGTCATTTTTGCTGGTGCAGAAGTGCCAATAGGAGCACACCTATGGCAGGGGTGCCCTAAATTAGATGCCTAATTTGAAAGCCAGGTCTGTGATTTTATGTTATTTATTTATTGGTGTGTGTGTGGGGGGGGGGGATGTGTCTTTTAAAATGCATTGTGTGGTCTTAGGGTGACCAGATGTCCCAATTTTATAGGGACAGTCCCAATTCTTTTTCTTATATAGGCTCCTACTACTCTCCCATCCCCTATCCCAATTTTTCACATTTGCTGTCTGGTCACCCTATGTGGTCTAAGTGTAACAAAATCAAGTGATAACTCCCAGAGACATGTATTTTATTTGAAGAAAATGTGTTTACTGCTCTGCATGAAAAAAGCAACCCCACTGTTTTCTACTGATCTTCATTACTTTCATTTGTGTCATTTTTTGGATGGACTCTCAAGACAGTAACTACAGCAAGGTCTTGAAAGATGAGGAGTGATTCCTAATATAGGCTGAGTGCCTTCAACTTCCATTAACCCCCATGGGAGATCAAGACACTCAGCACTTCTCGGGTTGCCAAACAGATTGCTTTCTAATGAAAAAAAATTCTTTCTATTCTGAGCTCACTCTGAATTCATTTTTTAAAAAACCTATCCAAAGGGAAGAATTGGAACGTAAGCCAAATATTCTAATATCTCTGTCTAATTCTGGTCTAATTGCCTAACTCACAAAAGCAGTCCCATCAAAGTCAATGTAACTCACTAAAGGTTGCACGATCAGACACTGAATCCTTTGTTAGAGAGAAGGTCTTTAATTCTTCTAAAGCTGATTCTACACGTTTGAGAGAGAAAATGACAGATAATTTGGGTCTGTGATGATTGCTAAAATGATGCCATGTGCATTTTTCCACACAGGGCACACTACAGGACCAAGAATAAATAATGACAAGCTATACAAATTCATCTATTCAACAGAAGTGCTTATCGATAGGGTTAAAGGATTACCAGAGGATAGCGCGGGCTACCAGATTTCATCCATTGTGGATGTCAACCTAGTATGGAGAAACCCCAACAATGATGATGACCAGTTGATCAAAATTATGGTAGGAGTTTTCAAAAGCAGATAAAAGCAGACAAATTGCTTTAAAAACCCACTTTTTTCAGTAGTTTAATTCCCATTGAGTGCTGCTATGTGACACGTATGCTATATTAGAGTGTTTATGAAAATTGGGATGAATTACTCAAACGAAGAGATTGTTATACATCTGCAAGCCAGAAATCTATCACCTGCTGAAACAAGATATCTGAGGCAAAGGCCAGGCCCTGTAAGGTTTGGAGCACCTCCTGTTGCTAGAGGAGACATCCATGTGAGTTCAAGATTATCTAACAGGTCCTTTCGATCTATAAAGTTTTGTCCATGTAACATAGGTAATATTTTGGCACCATGTAACAGAATGAAAAGACCTATTAGATGACTTTGTCCATCCATCCTCCTGCCAATGCACGAATGCTCCCTATGTTGTTGTTTTTTGCTTTTACTTTTCTAGATAAAAGATGTTAAGTTTGAAAATGTGAACAAACATCCAGCAGCAAAAAACATCTTTAAAGGGAAACACTCAGAGAATATAATTGGAAAAGAATATTTGTCAGCTTTACAAAGGCCTATAGTTCTCCAGTGGATCCGTGGAAAGGTAAGTCCCTGCCTTTTAAAGTTCATACAAATTCCTTGGGGAAACCTTGAACAAGTCATTTCTTGTTGGCATGAAAAGATTTGGTAATTTGTTCTCTTTAGAGTTACTAATACCCCATCCTGTCTTATTTTTGTACATAAAATATATTCATTTTGGGCTAGACTGTGACTTACCTTTATTTGGGTGCATTGTTGGGAGGACATAAGGAACCTCATCAGCTCCTGGCTTCTTGTGTTATAAGAGTGCTCTATGTCTGTATCTATGTAAATTGTTCATGGGGAAGGTGCCAGGAGATGTCGTTCAAGAATATATAGCACAGTTCCTAGGTAGGACCAATAAAACTGGCTTTTTTTGCATTGCGGATAGCTTCCTCTGTGCAGCTCCTTACACCAGCTCTTAATATCTTGCGAAGGGGCCAGCCAAAACTAGTCCCTGCTTTCTCTGTGCACATCTGGGGGCATGCAGCTTTGCACAGAGGGCCAGGAGAAAGCAAAGCCATGGCTGCACCCCTTCCAGCTCAAAGACCTGCGGGGCATTCCAGAGGAAGAGAGCGAGCGAGGTAGATTGGGGAGTTACCAGTATACATGCACTAACTGAAGCTGCAAAACTGAATATCATCACCCAATGAGAAGGGTGAAATCCTTGTTCTATTGAAATCAGTGGGAATTTTGTCACTGATTTCACTGGGCCAGGATTTCACTCAAGAGGTAGAGGGAGAAGGGGAGATATTATTTACCATGAAATTAGACAATACTGAGTCTAGTCTGGAACAATGTTAATCACTCAGGTGAGTACTTGAGTATATCCTTACTGGCTACAGCAGTGTTAGTGCAAATTGTTATAGGCTGATAAGTTAATTAGGCAGGCTATCCAAATCCCTGAATCTTCAATGATTTCAATGAGATGTAGGCTCCTGACTCACTAATTGACATTTGAAAATGTGGCCCACGCTGGAAGTCACAAAAGTGTTTATGAAAATGTTATCTGCTATCACCATCATCACATCATCACTATCACTCACATCAGATCATCATGTAGAGCCTCCACTGGTTACAAAATAATTAGATGAAATATCCGAGATGGAAAATCTGAAATCTGTCTTGTTCCTGTACTCTGGGATTTTAATCAAAAATCAGAAAAAAAGGGGGGGGATTTCATTTTATAACCTGTCCCAAGTAAAGGGCAGCACCTAGCTACACGGCCACAGAAAACCAGCTGTGACTTAGAGAGAGCTCCCATTTACTCAGGGGAAGGAATAAGTTACTTCACCCTCTTTCATGGAGCAGCTTAGTTTCCTCACTGTATCCAGCCATCTACTCTGGCCAATGAATGGGGAGGGTGGAGCCAAGATTAGTCCAACTCCCTCTCTATTCCCTTCCCACCCACTGGCTCTCAGCAAAGTGCATCAGGGAGCAGCCCCTGATCTCTCCCAACTGCAGACAGTGACAGACTTGACTTCTGCTGAGCAGAGAAGTGTGTGTGGCTGGGGGGAAGTGGAGCGGAGGGGGTTATTCCTTTTCAGCCCTCTGCAAAATTGACTAAGGGCTGTGACAATGTAACCCGCAAAAGATCTTCACCTTCTGCTGTGAACAGGTTCTGACTAAGCACATCCACTGGCTGTCAGTCTGGCCTGCCCCATTGCAGATGCCACCAGTTTCAAACTTAGCCTTGTCATCAGTTTTACAAAACATAAAAAGGAAGAGGATAGCCCTGGCTCTCCACTGTATGCATCTCTAAACAAGGGTTAACGTATCAGAAGAGCACAATCTGAATACATCTGCTCCCAATACGCTGGCAGATGCAGCTCTTCTACTAGAGGCTGAGATGTAGTTTTCCATATCACGCTTTCTATACATTCTTTTTCTTGCCAACTAGTTACTCTATCCCCTGTCACAATGACAGGATCTCTTCTTCCATTCCTGTTCCCTCTAATGCGGCAACATTAACCCAGATAACATATTGATGACATTTACAAATTCTAGGAAGACGGGCAGTATAAAAGCTCCTTAAATGCAGACTGAAGGTGCAAAGTCTTTTGTTACTGGAGAAAAAGCTCAGACAGGACAGTCTTCCCTTGTGGTTCAAAGGTTGGCGCATGCTTGACACGTCATTTAAGTCTCTCCAACTCTGATTTAGTAATGATTCATTCTGACATATTGTAACCTGTGGGTAAAGTGCAATGGGTACTATATGTATGTAGGGAGGGAATGGGGTGTGAAGGGAGGGATTACTATGGGATGTGATGATTTTGTCCACATCTTTAGGGAGAATAATGCTGTAGGGGACCCATTTTAACCTGCATGTAAGAGTGAACCACTTGTGATCCTATATTTAGTTTTCCATTTCCTTTCTAAATTCTCTCTCATTAGCACACAGGAAGTCCTCTCAAGTGAGGCCTTATTTAGTTTTTGCCAGAGGCTTGAAACATCATCACCCCCTTCAGTTATGGGCTGGATCCTGCATTCAGTGGGGTTTTGCTTAAGAAAGAACTACAGGATAAGGTTCAGCAGTGCAGGTTTCTGAGCTGAACTCTGGAAATTGGAAGGAAGTTTGCAGGGGATCACATAGTGTTTCTCTGACTTAATCAGATGCATAGATTTACTGTTTGTTTTTGTTTCCACAGGTTAAAAACTTCTACTCCTATAAAAATGAACCTGCTCTTATTCAAAATCTCAAGAGAGGTCTGGCTAGTCTATTTCAGATCCAGCTGCACTCTGGTGTTGCCAGGGAGGTACTGTACTACATCAACAATATAGAGATAATAGATTGATAGAGTCCGGTTTGATAGAATCCTGAATTGAAAAGTTCATCGGGGAACCTTTGGTTATATTGTGTTTGGCTATATTGAAAGTTGCAGAGGTTTAACTTTAAAAGGTTTAAAAACTAATTTAGTGAAACCAGAGTTACCCCTGTGTGGACACACTTAATTTGATGTGAAAGTCCTTTGTTTCAATTTAGTTTCATTCACAGAATCAACTTAAACTATATCAACGTAAGTGAGGTTTAAATAGAATTAAGAGTGTCCATGCAGGGTTAGCAATGGTTTAAGTACATCAGTTTAAAATAATACATTGAGCTAACCTCATGAAACTTTGAACATGGACAAGGCCAGAGTCTTGCCAAAATTCACTCCAGCACAGGCAAATGTAGTGCCATCATCGTCAACTGTTTAATTAAACAAATGTGAATTTATAATGTTTACTTTGCTTCACATGCCACTAATAAAAAATAACCTCTGCCCATCCAAGAGAAAGTACTTTTTGCATAAGTTAAAAACATAATCATACAACAAACTCTCCCCCCAAAACTGTAGCCTCTCTTACCCCCTGAAACTAGAAAATAATGAACCCAAAATGAAAATCAACCTCAGACAGTACACCATCCTTCGCACAAGTACCCAAGAGTTAAGAAAACAGATGATCTTTGGAGTGCACCCTATGGCACTGCTGATTCAAATAATTGCCCCTAAGCATGTTGTTAAGACTCCCACATGTGCCTGCCCAGTGGTGAATACTGCAAGCCTGTCATCCAGCAAAGCCGGTGTATGTGTATGAGAGGGGAAAAACAAACATCAAAAACATGACAACAAATGAGAAATGGGTGACACTGAAAATAGTTTTTCTTTTTCCTTTTTCAAGGTGGATGTCTCTGGGAAATGCAATGTTACTTATCGTGCTCGAGAAAGTCAAGTGACTAAAATTAAAGCCCTGGGCACCTGTGAAATTGAAAAGACAGGATTTACCAGCCATAATGAGGTACAATGTGGTTCATTTTTGAAAAAAATAAATACAAGAATCAGCATGTCAGATAAAGGTCTAAAATTAAAATAGCCAGTTCTGAGCTATAGTTTATTTGATGTTTGCCCATACGTAGTGGTAGATATATGTGACCAATGGACGTCATTTTAATGTACATTATTTGTTTTACTTTAAAATACATTCTTATTATGCCCTCTTTACTTGCTCTCATTATTCCCTTCCTTGCATTACAGAGCACATGCTACAGCTGCATGTTTCATGTAGGACACTTCCTAGTATATGCTTTACCCCAAAATACTATGTGCACTACCAACAAATGAAAATGTGGGGGTAGATCCTCAACCAGTGTAAAATGTCATAGTTCAACTGAAGTCAATGGAATTGTAACATGTATTATCTGCCAGTGATCTGATCCAGGACATATTTTACTTGCAGTGTCTATGGAGACTTCCAGGATGTCCTGTCTTCTTTGCGGTTTTTATTAATATGTGTTTCTTTCTATGTGGGTAAAGCTTCTATATACTTGCAGTGCTAGTAAAAATTGTAAACCCTCCCCCAGCTATTTTATGTGTGTCTAGTACATACTACAGATGTAGGGCCAGATCCCGACCCCTGATATGGCACTGTGGTGGCACAGGGAGATAGTAAATTTGGCCTAACTGCACAGCTGGTTTCCCTGTCATGACAAAGGAGATATGGTATAGACATGGCCACAAAGCGGCTATGCTCTAGTAATCCATGGCTAGCCTAAATGCCCCTTTGGGGCTGTTACTAACTAGTGCAAATTAGAGCCATGCTAAGGGCACCTGAGATAACCCAAGAGGCCAAACTAGTCCTTGTTTACTGTAGAGATCCATAAAGCACAAAGATAGTATCCCACCATCTTTGCCCTGCTCCTTCTTGGTTCCTGCACCGAGGGCAGTCCGGCTAGACCTAAGCATTGAGTGCCTCGTATTTTAAGCTTACCACAAAGAATTCAAGTTGTTTATGAACAGGTCATTATAGTAGATAGCTAGTTTGCTTTCCACAACATGTTCTAGATATGGGAGGCCAACAATGCTGGGCCAGATCCTGCAACACCAACTCACATGAAGAAATTTGATTCGTTTTAGGATTTGGCCCACTGTTTTTCTTGAGCATCTTCTTTTCTGATGGTTTCCTTAAAAAAACCCAAAAAACTGATCTACAAATTATTGGGTGTCTTTTCAGCAATAATCAATTCCCTAGTCCCCTTTTTCTCTTCCTACCACTCTCTGTCAGGTAGGTAAGCATTATTGCAATTTGTCAATGAAATATCTGACACACATAACGGAGAGGTGATTGGCTCATGGTCACAGATAAGGAGATCATGTCAGAAATGAAATGAGAACTCTGGAGATCTTGGCTCCCAATACTGGGCTTAGATCCCTTTCCTATACCCGGGGATAGACCCAATCCCACATTCCTCAACAGGGCCTTAGTTCAGTTAGAGTTTTGCCTTGGGTTTGGACTGTAGGATCTGGCCCTATTTTCTTGTTTGTTATTATTTTTCAGCTTTTAGATGTCAGTACAAAAGTCACATCTGCTACAATTTATGTCCTAGAAGACAGCTTTATTAAATCTGTGAGAGCAGAAGAGAATCATGTTTTGTCTCTGAATTTCCGGCAAACAACAAATGCCAAAATTGTTTCAAAGTAAGGTGGCTAATATGATTTTTTTAAATTGTTAACTGTTAAATCCAACTAATAATGGCTGGGTAGAAGTCATTAATTATATGTATTTTAGATGTTTTCTTAATCTTATAGTTAAAAGTAGAAAATCATTGACTAGTGCATATATTTAGTGTATGTAACTATACTTTGCAGTCACTTCTGTAGTCATTCTCCTTCCCTCACTATTTCCTATTGTTTGTTCTACAACTTGTGGTATCATCTTAAATTAGGGCTCCTGTCTGAAAACATGTGTTATTTTATTCACGCAAGCAGTGCCATTGACTACAATGAGACTGCGTGTGCGCATAAAGTATCTGCACAATCATGGCCTAAGACCATAAACTCTTCAGAAAGGATTTCTGTCTAACCCTATATGTTTGTGGAGTACCTAGTTCAATGGGGCGCAAATGTACTATCATGCTGCAAGTAATAAATGATGAAATAATAATGGTTGAAGCTGGTCAAACCATTTTGAAAAATTCAGTGTCCGTGACATTTTTTTTTTTAAAAAAAGTACTGATTTTTTGGCTAATGATTTTTTTTCCAGTTTTTGATCACATTCTTATTGTGAAAATTGATCACATGGCAGTATTAAGCCATAACAACATTCTAGTTTTGTAGTTATTCTATTTCTGCATCTTCTCATTTCTTTAGTATAATTTTAAACAGAGATTGACCCAAGCTGCAAGATGCAGCTCCACATCTAGACTTTCAGCATCTGAAAGTTTAGAGAGGTTTAGATCATGGCCTGTTATATAGATTGGGATGAACTGCAAAATTTGAAACAATGTCTGAGTCTAGACTCCAAAATCCCCACCAAAGTTTGGAAGATTCATATCCAGTGAATTGGTTCAGGAACATCTGTAGGGTTTGTTGACTAAGACTTAGGGTATGTTTTCACTACCCGCCGGATCAGCGGATAGCGATCGATCTTTTGGTGATTGATTCATCGCATCTCATTAAGATGCTGCTGCCATAAAGGTGGCAGGTAAGTCGGCTGAAGATGTGCCGATTTCAGCTACGTTATTCACATAGCTGAACTTGCGTATTTTCAGTTGACCCCTCCCCCTAGTGTAGACCAGCCCTTCGTGTGCAGCAACCACGGTGGGAATGTACAGCTCACTAGCTGGCCCTGCTGCTGGACATTGCCATTTCAGTAGTCAGAAGTTTCTTATACAGAAGCACATGAAATATTTCAGAGTAAAAGCCCTGCTTTAAATTATCTGGCAGTAAGCTATATTTACACCTACAAGTTCTGGAAGGCTGTTTCCTATGTCTTATGGAGCTGAATCCTAGAAGACAGCGTAATACTTGGGCACCTTATTAATCAGACAGATTGATTTCCTCCATTTCCCTCCAGCAACATCTCCCCTAATGTTAAATCCTCTTGGTAGCTTAAAATGGAAAAAAATTACAGTGTTCTCCTATAATTTCTCAAATGAGAAATTAATTGATTCTATGATTCACATCAATGGGATAATTATTTCTTTCTCCACATGATTGATTTATTTCTTCAAAAGACATTCTGACTTAACAGTGTTTTTTCAATATGTGGCTGTGCAGGCAAAAACTGGAATTGAAGTCAACAGAAGCTGGCCCTAGAGTGATTGCTGGGAAGCAGGTTGCCAGCATTATCAAGACTTTGGACTCTAATTATATAGCAGTTCCACTAGTGGCAGAGCCAGTCAAGACTGAATGCAAAAACTGTCCCTCAGTAAGTAAACTCACTGTTAGAGACTTAAATTCAAGGAGGTGAGTAGAACAGGTTTGAAAAAGAAATTTCTGTCCAACAAATATGCCAAAGAAAGACGTGTAATATATCGTTATAAATGCCACAGGAATTCCCCAAAACATCTGAACATTATGGTAGTGCTGTAGTGAGTCAACAACCAAGGCTGAATTGAGCTTTGCACTTAAAGTGGAATTAAATCCTTTTGTTTTCTATGAATAATATCACGTATCGCCTTCTAAGCTTACAGCACATAATCTTAAAAATAGATAATGAAGTTTCTGAGAAGTTACAAGTAAATTTGTAAATGTATTAATTATGATCACTTTAAAATAATATGGGCCTTTATATATATTTTTTGAAAGTCTAACCTTTCTCCCCGCTCCCTCTAGCAAAACAGTCTTGATTTTTGAGATTTGACTTACACCCTAGCAAAATCTAAGATAAAAGCTTTTTTAAAAAAGTGTATTGATTTTGTCAACAAATATTTTAACAATAATTATGATATGTGAATTCTTTTTTCAGTGAACAGATGCCCTAGAATTTAGAAGTTATGATTCTAAAAACTTTTTGATGTGGAAGGTCTGGCTCCAATTCAGCAAGATACTGAAGAATATGCAGTTTATATATGTTTAAGCCTTTAGTAGGACTATTCATGCAGTTAGAATATCTTGTTGTCCTGGAGCCTGTGTAAATTATTTGGCAGTAAAATCGTGGTGTAATGTTGTGTTTTTTTCCTAGAGATTGTATAGCTGCACAGAAGTAAAAAAACACAAGTTGGGAAATCTGAAACAGAAGGGTTATCGCATGAGTAGTAAAGAAGTTCTGAAGGGGCGGGTACATCAATGGGAGGCAAACAGCTGAGAAAGAGCGGTACCCCCTTTCTCCATGGGATTCTGCTCATCAGTGTTTACACTGAACAATTTCTCACTTCTTATTGTGAGAGCTGAGGTCAAATCATTTGGATCTGAATTTGTCATAATAGTTGTAGAGAGAATTTCCAGGCCAAATTAAAAATTATGGAGTATCTTTACAGAGCATTGCATGAGGAATAAGGCAGGGAATTCTCACTATAAACCTAGTGGAATGCTGACAATGGAGTCCTGCTTTCCTACTGTATTCTACTGTAACTGCTATATAAAGACCGGATCTATAAATAGAACACTATATCCAGAACAGCAACATCATAATATTTAGTACTTCCATATCATAGTACACGTTAATACCACACTGATATAGTATGCCATACACCCTTACATTGTCAAAGGCCTTCACAAACATTACCTAGCTCACTTAGGTGTGGTTAGAGTTAGTAAAAATAACCATTATCCCCATTTTACAAGTAGGAAACCTAGAGAAGGGAAGGCCAACATTTTTAAACTTGGAAGCTTAAAGTTAGGCATGTAAATCCATATTTAGGCACCTCACATAAGCCACTTGATTTTCAGAAGTGCTGAGCAATCATTGTTCTTATTTAAATAGGTGTTCAACATTTCTGGGAATCAAGCCATTTATTAAGATGGCTACTTTAGTCATGCACATTTGAAAATTTTTGCTTAAGGAACTATTCCCAGGCTAAAGAGTAAATCAGCATCACAGTTGAAATTTGAAGCTGCTTCTCATGTGGTTTAGCTATTAACTTGTCAACATATAAAATAGTAACTGCATAGTAATAGAAAACAGTTTCTTTATCTGTTTTACATGATTTCTAACAACAACAGGTGAAGCATTTCCTGGCAATTCATGACCAGATGAATTTGAGATGCCAAGTTTCTTCTTGAGGCCTAACCTCCTCAAACTGGTCAGCTGCTGGAAAATGTGAAAGGATAATTAAAGTTGGATGAATGTTAAAAGATGATTTAGAGTAATGTAGAGTAATGCAAAGACATTGCTTGTTTAAAGCACACCAACCAAAGTGCATCACTCACCACAAAAATCCATTTCTCTACAATGTATATTTATTCCTTTTCAGCTTACAATAGCCATATTGACCTTGATACTGGCATCAGTGACCAAATGAGATTAACCGCCCCCATCTGTGCCCCAGACCATCAATTCCTCCCAGATGGTCATTAATCCCCAGGAAATACCCAGTGCCTCTGTCATGGTTGCCTAATTACTGTCTGTTACAGTTCATGGAAATTACATTCTGTACCGCTGAAGTGATATTTCTGTGTGCAGGCAGGTTCAAGTGCTATAGCTTAATGCAAACTCTGTGAAGGTAGAATATTTAGCAAAGATTGAACTGGAATTGATGAGATTTCCCACTTTGGAGAACTCAATAAACACTACTGCAAAGAACAGATGAGTGTTCACCAAGGAATAATACTAGATAACAGAAGTGGAGGCACGTTATAGAATAGAGAAAAGGTCAAAATACCTGTACATGTAAAAGGTGTCTGAAAGTAACCCTCTCAACCTTTAGATTTCTTAATGGGGAATATGGGCTTCTAAAATACTGCAATGGGAAGTCTGGAAATGTATAAAATTGATGCCAAAAGTTTAGCTGGATTGAACATTTATATCACTAACAAGAACATCCAGAGGTACAATAGGAAGGATTTTTAAAAGAGAGAGAGGGAGAGAGAGAGAGAGATGGTAACAACTGGATGGGATATAAATCTTCACAGTTCAGGACATAAACTAATCTCTAACCACAGAAGGAAGGAAGAAACTTTTCTTTTGGACATATATCCCATAACTGCCTACTGCATGGTGTCTTGCCCCTCCCTCTCAAGTATCTTGTACTTCCCACTGTTGTGGACAGGATACTTCACTAGACCAACCTTTGGTCTGATTTAATGTGGCAATTCTTGTGTATGTATAGTGCTGGTGATGGTGCATCACTTTCGACTGACTCTATCGGGGCTAAATTTCACCCCCTTTCCCTTCCATTATTGTTGTGCAGCATGCTGTGCCCTACTTGCTTGCTATCCACCACAACAGAGTTAGCTGTATTTTAATGCTTTATGAGTATAGTTTGTGGAGGACTTTAAAGATACTTTGAGATGACGTGCTATATACATGTAAACTATTATTAATAATTCAACAACTGAAAGCATGAAAAAGCATCCTGTTTCCAATACTCTGCTAACTACCATTTTATAAAGCAGCCACAAATTGCTACCTCTCTTCACCATACACAGTAATAGAAGACGGAAATGGGAAAGTCTTACAGGGGCATACTCTTTCTTACAAAAGTACCTCTTTGACATTTTTTTAGATGTGGCATTTCACATTTCTTTCTATAATGAACTTTCAAGAGAACTAGAGCCAAATCCTGAGAACACTGTATTTACAGAGGCTGGGCAACCATGTTTTGGACCAAAATAGAACACATTTCAGATATTATGTAGTACTCAAGTGACACCGTAGACTTCAATGAGATGGCTCAGTTTTGGTTTCACTACAGTAATGTAATTGCTGGGACTTGGAAAAGGTTTAAGGAACACATGGTACCACAGCAGAGACCTATTAAATTATATCTATCTAAGGACTCTCCATTTTATGAGATTTCAACTAGTATAAACTGCACTCTACATATCTATCAAGGGACTGATTTCTGAGAATTGAACCCAGTGCATAAGGTTTGACATCCATTTGTTTAATTATTTTGCAGATTTCTGAGCACTGGCAGGCTATCAGGAAACAACTGGAACCTGAAAACCTTTCCAAAGCTGAAGCAACAAGAAGTTTTTTGTCCTTTATTCAGAACCTCAGGGAAGCTACAAAAGAGGAGATACTTCAAATTCTTAGAAGTGAAAGAAATGCGATACTGTAAGTCACCAAGAGCAACCTTTTATGGTCTAATAAAGGGTTTACAAAACACAAAAAATGTGGTGTGGGTACATGGGAGGGAGTAACTCATACACATACCTGTTAGTCATATTAGGGGTATGCTGGATCTGTAATAGTTAACACTTTTCTATCTACAGGGAAGGGGAAGTGTTTGTATGCTAGTGTTTGCTTCTGCAATAACATGTTCTTGCAGTTTATTATTCAGCCCCTAGATGCCTCTGGCAACTGTATAGCATCCCAGACAGTGTGGTCTCTGGTAAACAACACAGTCAAAACTGGAACTCAAGCTGAGTGGAAACCCCTTATCAGCAGTTATAGCTCTTTTCTTTTTACAGACACACTTTTCTTTTTTCAGATTTGATCCTGTGGACTTTAAAACACTCAGAATACTTCTAAGCCTTTTGTCATACTCTTCCTCTGTATTGGCATAAAACAAAATATCATCTATATTGTATGAATACCCCTTGCTTTCCTTCAACTATCTTGCTCTGGAAGATTTCAGGAGCACTGGTTTTGCTAAAAATATAAATGCTGAAAGCAGTAGCAGCCAAAAAGAGTAATAAATTCTATCTATGATTTACTTGCCATGATTAGACCTATCAATAGCCCACCCTCTTTGTTTCTGTAAGTAGCAGTGTCTTTTCAACACACTGTCTAAGACACTTCAATAACTTGTTAATTTCTACTCCTCCCTTTACAGTCCTCAGCTGGTGGATGCTGTAACCTCTGCTCAGACCCCAGCCTCACTGGAGGCCATGCTGGAGTTCCTGGACTTTAAGAACGGAAGCAGCTCTATCCTGCAGGAGCGGTTCCTATATGCCTGTGGATTTGCTTCCCATCCCAATGAGTTGCTGCTGAAATCTTTAATTGTAAGTCAAAATGGCAGAAAAAGCACAAGTTCATTTATTACTCAAAGATCCTAAGCCATGCTGAGAGGAGGGAAAGGGTGTTGTCGAAGCACCTCACAACTTTGAGGTGTGCACATTCTGCTGCTGCTTGTGGCTCATACAGTACCCATAGTGCATAGGATTTCAGATGCAGAACCTATATTTACTTTGTAAAAAGTCACTCTGCTTACACCATAGAAAACCCATTACATAACAGTACGTAGTTCTCCTAGAGTGGAGTGGGCAAACTTTTTGGACCATCTGGGTATAGAAATTATATGGCAGGCCATGAACGGTCATGAAATTAGGGTTGGTGTCCATGAGGGGGTGAGGGCTCTGGCTGGGGGTGTGGGCTCCCAGGTGGGGCCAGAAATGAGGAGTTCAGAGTGTAAGAAGGGAGTCCAGGTAGGAGCAGGGAGGGTGGGGTGTGAGCTCCAGCTGTGGGTTCAGAGGCTCTGGGGTGGGGCTGGGGATAAGGGGTTTGGTGTGTAGGAGGGTGCTCCAGGCTGGGACTGAGGGGTTTGGAGAGTGGGAGGGGTATCAGAGCTGGGGGAGGGGGCTGGTGCAGGGGGGTGACTCAGGGGTGCAGGCTTAGGGTAGCACTTACCTCAAGTGGCTCCCAGAAACAGCAGCATGTCCCCTCTCCGGATCCTATATGGAAGCACGGCCAGGTGGCTCTGCTGCCCGCTGCCCCCTCCACAGGTGCCACTCCTACAGCTCCCATTGGCCATGGTTCCCAGCCAATGGGAGCTGTGGGGGTGAATTGGAGTGGGGACAGCACGTGAAGTGGAGCCCCCGGCTTCCCCTACACATAGGAGCCAGAGGGGGGATATGCTGCTGCTTCTGGGAGCCATGTAGAGTGATCCCTGATCCTGCTCCCCGCTGGAGTGGGGAAAGTCCAGACCTCGCATCCCACTGGGAGTTCAAGGGCCGTATTAAAGTGGCTGGCAGGCCATAGTTTGCCCACACCTGTCCCAGAGACTACCAGATCAAGCAACATTTTACAAATTGTTCTTGTGAGTATACCAATTCAGAGATGAAATATATAAGAGCTAAGTATTTCTATTATCTGTTGATATCAGGCTTTAAACATCAGCTTCATAAGGAATTGCTGGGCCAGATATTTTGAATGAAACTTAAAAGGAAAAAAACCTACATTTGGTTATTACACCTGACGGCAGAGCAGTACTCTTCTGAGTACAAGTGCGATCCTGTAAGGCGATGAACACCCTCTTCTCCCAGGGAAGTGAACAGGAGGAGAGGGCACTCAGCGCAGTGCAGGATTTGTACCATTCTATTTAGCTGTGAAGGCTAACAGTGTTCCCTTTCAATACCAGAAGAGACTCCAGGGTCAGATTGCAAATAGTGAAATCAGAGAAACTGTTACCATCATCGTTGGTGCACTCGTCAGAAAGTTGTGTGACAAGGGAGGCTGCAAACTTCCAGTAAGTATTTGCTGTTTTTCTACTGGCCAAATTCTGCCATTGGATGAACAAGCACAGCCCCTGCTGAAAGTAGTGGGAGACTCATGCATGCATCCCTCTGAATTTGCCCTCACATTTAAATGTAGCTTACAGACTCTTACCTTTAATGTCATGGACAGACTATCTTTAGAAGAGGTTTCATTTTGTGCCCTGGGGGCTGGATTCTGATCTCAGTTACATCTGTTGTGCATGGTGATAACTCTAACAACTCCTGATTCACACTCGGGTAACTAACATCAGACCTCTCTCTAATCCCAAATGCCCGCATGCTCCTAGCCTGGCAGTAGACACGGTACTTTTGTCTGGTATACAGAAGTGTTTGTATCCCCTGAGAACTTTGTGCAGTCAGGGTCTACCTAAAACATGGAAACAACTTAGAGTACAAATTCACTGGAGCAGGAATATTGGTCCAAGTGCTGGACTGTGTCTAATCTGTGCTCGGTGCAGGGAGCTTCTAGGACAGATTCGATGGCTCATGACAAAAAGTACAAAAACTCGAGGGACAAGGAATCCTCAACTGGCCAGATCTGCTGGATTTATGACTCCTTTGCACTGCTGGAGAGTCTCAGAGCATCCAGCCAGCATCCAAGGATTTACCTTTTATTTTTCTGTGAAGTGCCATGTGTTCCTATGGCACTGTGTGACTAGGCACGAAGGAACATTTCCTGGGTCACAACTATTTCATTTGTGTCTGTTGGCCCCAGCAGAGGAGTCTGTAAGTTCCTTGAACCAACATGTACATGCTGAGTGAGTGGCATGTTTGGGGCATGTCTGTAGATTTAAGGAAGTTTTCAGTATGCAGCTGAAAAGTCGTAACTTTATTAAATCTGACCAACCATATTTTAAACCTGCCAAAGGGATGGGGACCCAATCCTGCAGCTCCTACTCACAGGGGCATTGAGCATGCTTAGCGTCCTGCAGGATGTGCTCAGCACCTCGGAGGATCAAGTTTTAGAGGTGGCGTCTATTTTCTTTTCAGGCTGTTGTGCAAGCTAAGAAGCTGATCCTAGGCGGATTAGACAGGGCAAAGAAAGAGGATGATGTGAAGATGTACCTGCTGGCAATGAAGAACGCCCTTCTGCCTGAAGCAATTCCACTGCTGCTAAAATATGCCGAAGCAGGAGAAGGGCCCATCAGTAACATTGCTGCCACGGTTCTGCAGAGATACGGCTTCTCTTTCATCACCAGTGAGGTGAGATGATTTACCGCAAGGGGAAAAGGACAAGAGAGGACATTTAAAATAAAATGTAAATAAAGTGGAGCCCATTCTTCATGTCCCACCCCATTTCAATTTACACTAGATATTTTTTCTTTCAATAAATGGTCTTTTATACCCTCTCACGGTGTAGCCAGAAAACTGTCTATGGCCATTTTGATCACTACACATCTCTCTCTTCCCAGAGAGCAATATCTAGAACCAATCTGTGGTTCTAGAGTCACATGCAACAATTATGGTACAGCATGTGGAGATCCCAGCTCTGATCTGAACTCCATTCGCAGATGTGCTCGCTTGGCTGTGTGGCACACAGGAGACATTAGAGGGAATGCGGAAGATGTGAATCAGAGTAAACAGGCTCCTTCGTTGCCCCGCAACTAGCAAAGGAAAATGGGTGGCAAAGAGGAGAGAGAGGTACCTCTGTCTTCCTTCCCAGCAGCCAGGAAAGGGATAGGTTAAGAGGAATACTTAGAGATTATGGCAAATGGAACTACAGAATATTACCCCAGAGCAAGGTCCACACATCATTGCATTTCCCTGTGTACTTCCATTGCTGTTCTGTACCAACCACTACTGACCTTGTGTTGCCATGATGCAATTTCACAACAACACCATCTTAGTCCATCAGCAGGCTTTGCTTTGCTTTGCTCACTGTCACTCCACTAGTCAGGAAGTAGCTCTGCAGCCCTTCATGGTAAGATACCCCAATAGCAGGTAATCCTGAGTTGTGGGAAATGTATGATACCTCGTCTCTTCACCATTTAAAGAAATCTCGTTAGCCACTGTCAGCGCTGTATTAATTCTCCACCACTATGTTCTGGCCAACAATCTTGCTGTCCATGCTAATGTGTAAGTCTGCATGTGAGCTATTGTTGAGAACATAACGGCTGCTCCATTTCCTCGCACAATCACTGTTCTACTAGTGTTCAAAGTGTAAAGTGACATGGGGAGCATAAAAAGCACTATATTAAAACATATTTGAATGTATTAGCCATGGACCTAGGCTAGGCAGGAGTCAGGCTAAGCGTTTGCGTCTCTGACATCATAAATTAGCATGATTCCAAGCTGTACATTTTCTATGGATACTTGTGATTTATTAGATGAATATTTTGTTTTCTGATTAGGTGAAGGAAACCATGAACAGGATTTATCATCAGAATCATAAAATTTATGAAAAGACCCTCCGAACCACTGCAGCTGCCATTATCTTTAGCAATAAACCATCCTACATGGAAGTGAAAAACCTCTTGCTTTCTATTGGAGAACTGCCATTGGAAATGAACAAGTACATGCTCTCATTAGTCCAAGATATACTTCATTTTGAAATGCCTGCAAGGTACATTATGTTTAATATATGTATATACACACACACACAAATGTACAGGCATACACAGATATAAACAGTATTTTACTTATTGTTCTCTGTACTAATGTGACCCAGGATAAAAACAAGGGGTATTCAGTTAATAGCTAAACAACGTGTAGTTTTTAAGAAATCATAAGCGGGCATATGCTCATCTTTCTGTTTTTGGGTACTGTCATTTTAAAATAAATCCATATATTCTAGTGGCAGACACTGAACACCTGACAGAAGATTTTCAAAGACACAAATGGCAGTGAGGGACCTAGCTCCCTGCTGATTTTCGATTAGTTAGGTGTTTTCCTGCTATTTGTGCCTTTGAAAATCTTACCACCTAGTCTTCATTCTTGATGTTCTATAGACCTTATGTCTTATGTTTCCAAAAAGTGAAGCTTTCTAAAAGTTGCAGCATTAAAGGAAAATCACTAAAATATCTTTCATTCTAGACTATGTTAGTTTTCAAATAAAACCGTTTAACTGGTAACCTTCCCGCAACCAAACCCAGATCTGTGGCCAAGACCTTATAAAAGTATTTCAACAATTAAGCCAGGTACTTAACAAAAAATCTTTCAGTAGTAATCTTTTACATTTCTGTTATTGAAATATCAATTTACATAGACAGAATACAAATCTTACATTCAAAAGAACATTAAGGGTGAAAAGTGAAGCACCAAAAAGTCAGATAATACCTGTTCTGTGGATAGGAACTTTACTCCCCAGGAGTTTGTCCATCTAGGACCTTAAAATTTTTTCAAGAAAAAAAAGGAAATAATCAACATTGGCTGGAATTTTCAAAAGTGCCTAAGTGATTCAATGGGACTTGTGCTCCTAAATCTCTTAGGTGGTTTCTGAAATACCATCTATTATCCCTTATCTGTTTATCTTTAGATTTTAGGAAATGATGATCCAAAGCCCAATGAAGTCAATGAAAAGACTCCCATTGACTTCAGTAGGCTCTGAGTAAGGCATAGAGTAGTGTGTGCAAAGCTAAATCTTCTCTTTCCCAATAGGATAACATTCTTAATATTCTCATGGAAAACAGGGCAGTAGCAAACTAATTTTTTGTTGTTGTTTTTTTTAAATACTGCAGCAAAATGATTCGTAAAGTTCTGAAGGACATGGTTGTTCATAACTATGATCGCTTCTCCAAGACTGGGTCGTCGTCTGCCTATTCTGGTTACGTGACACGTACGTAACCAGAAAAACATCTTTTTAAGCCTGTTTATATTGCTGGTCACTTGACTTAGTTGCAGGTATTATTAATAACTGGTGTTTTTGTCGATTAAGGTGGTCCTGTATCATCCACATACAGCCTTGACATCCTCTACTCAGGCTCTGGGATTTTAAGAAGTAGTAACATGAACATCTTTCTTTTCAATAAAAATGCTCAACTTCATGCCAGCCAGGTAACTGCCATGCACTATGTAAACTCTGAGCTAGCATATAGGCCTGTTCTTGGAGCCTTTAAGCTAACGTATCTCCTATTGAAAACCAAGGGGATTTGTGCATTTAAGGACGATTGGGTCAGGCAGAGAATATGACAATAACAGAAAAAACTGCTGACAATGAGGCAAATGTATTATACAAAAGAAAGGCAGTTCCTTATATAACAGATCCAAAGTTTTACGTCTAGATCCATATAGTCTACCTGCAAGGTGCAAATTTCACCCACAACTAACTAATGGCAATAAGCTGCTATGAGACTACTCTACAGTCTGTTTCTCCTACTGCTTTGAAACACTGTTAATTTTGATTAGATGCTTTTTTCACCTAAAGTAAGATTTTTAAAAAAATTAAGTTAACTTTAAAGTTCAACTCTTATGTACTAGAAATCCTTGTAGTGTTTAAAATCCCAAATCGGGCACTTTGTCATGGATGGTGTCTTGCTTCTGCCTTTTAGGTTGTGATTGAAGCTCAAGGCCTTGAATCCATAATAGCTGCATCTGCTGATGAAGGGGAGGAAAACCTGGAGTCTTTTGCTGGCATGTCAGCAGTCCTGTTTGATGTTCAGCTCAGGCCTGTTACCTTTTTCCAAGGATATGGAGATTTAATGTCTAAAATGTTCTCGGTAACTGGAGACCCCATGAATGTGGTGAAAGGACTTATCCTTCTTACAGATTACTCACAGGTACTGATATCTCATTCTAAACTTTTCCTGTCTCTCAAGCACACCTACACTCTCTCTCCTAGTCCTGCTTCTCCACACACATTAAATTAATCTGACTGTTTCCTTCACTTATTTTATAGTGGAGAGTCTACAGGACTTTGCTTACTTTTCAGTCAATAGGGAAATTATACATTGCATGAAATCAGAAGACAGGAAATCAGCCTAGATAGAAGAAAAAGAGTTAAGATAAAGGCTGCAAATACATATCACTCTAAAAAACCCACAAATACTATAAAAAAGCAAACCACTTCCCTTTGGAAAAACTCTGCTGATTCCCAACATATTACTGGCAGATAAAGCCTCCTTTCTAGCCAGTTATTTTCTAATGTACAGTTCCTATTAAAGTGGTGGGGTCACCAACAGCCATCTGTTTTTTTATAGCTCAGAAGTTATTCAGTGATCTGACACTCATCTTGTTCATCTTGTCAAATGCTCAGCTAAGTTATCCAGGCTTGCATGCACCGTGTGATCTTCCTTACTACTCACTTTACAAGCTTAGTGCTACTATTGGTCAGAATTTACAGTGAATGCAGAGTGCAATTTTCAAGAGCTCGTAAGTCAGTGAAATCAAAATGATCTGTCATCGAAAATCTAAAAGGCTCTTCTCAGTAAAATTCTTCCCTCAACCAAATTGGCACCAGAGATGCTAAAAAAAAAAAAAAAAAAAAAGTACAAGGTTTTTTCTTTTTGTGTGATGGGGCAAGTGTTTTTCACTGTCCTTGCATCGCCAAGCCACTGAATTATATTTGGTCCAACTTTCCCAAACAATTCCTTTTCAGGTGTTAATCACCAAAGGTGAAGGCTTCAGACAATTATAACTATCTGAAAACAGGGATTTAAAATTGAAGATAGTATACAACTTTAGATGTAGTTGTCACTCCTGTGCCGCCTATAGCACTGCAGATAATCTTTGCATCTTTAACCAACACCATATGCACTAAATCTAGCTTCAGGTATGGAACAACCAGGCATCTGAGTAGCACAAATCTAGACACTTAACCTAGAGTAGAGAGGCAGCATTTGGATTGTTTTTTCTGTTCTACTCAAATTCAGATGGGGAGATCTAATGGCAAAAATCAACCTATAGAAGAACTTAGGCTCCAATTTTATCCCAAAGTAGTACTGTACTGGATTACTGGACAAGCATGGTGCAAACTGCTCCACTTGCAAAATTTCAGAGAGGCTCCAGTACTGGAACTTCTCACTCCATAAAATCTCATTAATCTCCCCAGCTTTTTGGCAAAGGAGAATGTCAAACTGTTCAAAGATAGTCTGACGAACACTGTACCCTTGACAATACCAATATTGACAATTGACAATACCAATACCAACCAAGCCTTCTGCACCAGATGACTGGCATTTGCATTTGAAATCAAACACAGCCACTTTTAAATGGTTCTGTCAACTAAGAGCTTCACATCCAGTGCACAAACTGTAAACTAAAGTTCACTGCGAAAACTGGCTGGGTTCTAATAAGATTACACGCCAGAGGTCCAGCTAACGGCCAGCATGTCAGTGACTTATTTCACAAACATGGCAGGTGGGAAACATGATCAGACCTTTATGTTCTCAAGCTCAGCTCACATAAGGGTGGTGTTTTCAGAACTAAATCTCTCCAACTGTCGTGCATGCACAAAGCTCCCTAAATAGTCTGGCAGAATCACTTGGCGAGGCACCCCAAGAACTCTGCCAGCCAGTGGGTTCTGGACTCCTTAACTTCAGACAACTTAGTCAGAGTGCAGGGCACACCAGTGTTGGAACTGCATGCCATCCCTCACAACAGCAAGTCATATCATTTTAGGTCAGTCACTGAAATTCAGGAAGACTTGGCAAAGGAAGATCTGTAACAGCACAGTGAGCAGATGGGGTCACTCCCTGCTTTCTCTTCTGTGTCACTTGACAGCACAGTTGCTGTGCAAGCAAGCTGGGTTCCAGGTAGCGGACTGAGCCTTCCTAGCCAGGAAAGCACTGGTTCCTTTTACGCCCCATCCACATGGGGTCCTCAACTGGTTTACAACACTGTTTTAAAAAAAAAGCTTCAGGCTAAACTGTTTTTTTCACAGTACAGCTGGTCAGTGTGTATGGGGCTGACTGAGTCTATTTTTAACAATGATGTGTAAGATTAGAAACAGCCTTAACATTGGTTTGCTACTTCCATATAAGCCCACTACACTGCTTTGAAACATTTTCACTTGAAGTATCTTCAAACTGTGCTTAGAACTAGAATTGTATCAGGAAACAATGTAAACAGAAGTGTAGATGGAGCCTTAATTGAATGGTAAGACTGGCATTTAAGAATCTAGATCTGGGAGAGGAAAAGAGTCACTCCCTGTACTTCTGCTGAAGCCATTTCACCAATAGCCACGATTCACATAGCTTCTTACCCGTGGTTTCTGCTACCAGGGTACTAACTCTGTTTCCTTGGCCAGCATAGAGTGTAGCACACAACCCCTATAAATCATCCTGGCCAACCATATGGCTTTATAAAAGAGTTTATAACATTGTTCATCCTTCTCTACAGTCAATGCCCAATAATCAGCTACCTGCTAGCCCGATCCACAGTGAGTCATGGCTTGGGGCAATATTGTTTCAGCACAGACAGGAACAAATGTGTAACTGTAAAGGATGTAGACGGCACAGTTGGTATCCTATTTATAGGAGGATGACTTGAAAGATGAAAGGAGGAATTTAAAACTGGTCAATTGAACTTTCAAAAACTAATTTCAGAATATTCTATTTTATAGGGACTCTTGAAACGGTATATTCTGATTTTTTTTAAAAAAGTCCTTCGGAACTGTTATAAAGGTTTTTTTGCTCTTTTGTTCATCTTTATATGGATCACTTCAGGTAGTAGTTGCTCCACTGCTAACTGACTAAACAGGTGAAAAGTGAAATTGACTCTACACAAAGTGTTGTCAAATATACAGCAAAAAATACCTGGAAAAATAGTTTTCTTGCACTAGCTCCTTTCAGCTGTAGTAGTCATTACTATAGTAGACAGCATTCTCAGACAGATGTCAATTCTAAGTTGATGATGTCCCTTTAAACTCCTGCTCCTGCCCACTACCCATGATGCAGTGTTTTTGTGAAGGAGGATATTCCAAAAATCCACAAACAAAAATCCTCAGGGTGCACTATGCATCTATTACCACTTTTCCCAACTCATTTCAAGGGTTAAGAGTGACAGTGTGGCAAATCATAGTCCCCTTCTTAAAAGAAACCCCTCATAGAATTATTTTTATGCCTCCGAAGACACCTGCATTAATGCTCCTGGGTGTAGGAACAATATTTCTTCTTGGTATTGCTGCTTCCAGAAGAGCAGAGAAACCAAATATTTTATGAGTAGGTCAAATCAGGCATTTGAAAACCAGACCCGCCCAAATAAGTGCCCTTTTCAGTCCTGCCATTTGCATTCCATTCCAGTAGTACAGTACGTAGCGGGGTTTTTGTTGCAACTTGGTCTACTTCAGCATTTTGAATCCGTACCAAGCCATTGATCCCAGTTTTTCAGATCATGTCTTCTGTTACAAAGGACGCTGTTAAGCTTTAAATAGAAAGGCAAAGGAAAGGAGCGCCTCTAAAAGGCCAACTCTAATGGGATTTGCACATGTTTAACGGAGGATAGAATTCAGCCCTGGAGTAAGCAATGGATGATCAGGTCAACCTTGTTGTCAAGTCTCATTAAACATTATTAATTAATTAAACATTAAACAAGTCTCATTAAACAAAGATACATGGGTGTTCATGGATTTTCTTTGAGTTTTAATGGCAAATTTAACCTAACTATTGCAGACTCTGAAGTCCTAAATAATCACTTCCACAGTAACTGTTAAATTTAATAATTCAGCCTTTGCAAACTAATTCCTCACTCAAATATTTAAGTGCAATTTAACATACATGTCAAAAAATCTGCTGCCTTATTTGCGCAAATGACTTTACCTGCTCACATACATTCAGTTATAGGCCAGTCTGGTTCTAATTTTTAAAAGAGAGGCATGGAATGTCTCCAGATCCAAATAAGCCAGGCATTTTTAATTAGCTGCCATGGGTGAAATCCTGGGACCGTTAAAATCAATGACAAAATTCCCTTTCATTTCAGGGGGGCCAGGATTTCACCCAGTGACTTTCACTAGGTAACAAGAAAACAAGACAACATGTGATCAGGCTAATGAGGGGCATCCTTGTTTATAAGCTACATCCAAGCCCACTGCATTCTTAGGTTAAATCTCCAGCCCACTCCAGTAGGAACTGAGTGCCAAGTGACAAGCCTATTGAACTCTGCAACACAGGATGATTCAGACCGCAAAAGGTGAAGTAACCAGATACAGTCACCACATTTCTCCAGGCTCCATACGCTGTGAGTTGAAGGTTATAAGGTCTGCCCCCCAACCAACCTCTTTAAGCACTGACCTCTGCTGATTGAATTGGGGAGGGAACCTAGGTCTTTCTCATGGCAGCTTGTTCTGCAGGACACAGCAGGGCTTCTGAGCAGCTCGCAAGGGCAAGACAGAGAGAGACCCCTTTGTCCAGCCTAGGAGTGGAAGGGAGGCAGAAGCATCAAGCATTCCTGCTTGCTGCAGACACCTGCGGTACTACAGGGAACAACCTAGGAGCAGAGATACTGGCAACGGGAGGGACCCAGGCGGGGAGGAGGGAGGACAAGTATCCCCATCCCAAAGAGCCATGGTCCCAGGGGAAAAGGAGAAAAAGAGCAGCAGATTTCACTGAGAACAGACACCAGAAGCTTGTGTGTACATCCTTCACTGGCCAGCCCCTCTCACACCGCTAGCCCTGCGCAATGTGGGGGAATTAATCTCACTAGGACAATGGGGTGAAAGATGGGCTGGCGAGCCACAGGCCTCTCTTCCCTCAAGAGTGAGGGGAGACAGGCCCTCTGCCTGAATGGAGGGGAATGAGAAGCCAGCTCCCATTGTACTGAAAGTAGCTGCTCCCATTCTCATTTCTCCTGTGACTGTTCTCCAGGCAGAATGCCCGTCTGCCCATGCCCCACACTTGCTATTTTCTTCAGGTGCAAAGGGGTCGTAAGCGCCTGCCCCCACCTTTACTGCTGGTGTTTTTTGGAGGAGGATGTAGCTTGATCCTGCTTCTTCAAGGCCCAGAAGGAATGGAGGAGCCTATTTTCTTTATACCCAGTGGCTTCTCAGAGTATGTCTACACTGCAATAAAATATGAGCAGCTAGCCCGTGTTAGCTGAGGAAAGCTCGTGGGGCTATAAAATTACAGTGCAAACATTCAGGCTGCCAATTTTATAGCTCCACAGCCCGAGCCAGCTGATGTGGGCCAGCCACAGGTAGACGTGTTAGGCAGTGTAGACGTAGATGCCTGGCTGACTCCTGCTGCTGCCACGAGGAAGGCTTAGGATGCCTGTCAGACATCGATAGCTGGGGAGAGGGGCTCTGAGAGTCCATACATCCCCCTAGTTTTTTAAAAGTTAAAACTGTACTGGGCAGTTGCTATCTTCTCCCAAGTGAGGCTCAGAGTGCTGCTTTAATTCGCTAATTCGACGTTAGGCAGAAAATCATCATTTTTAGAGCTAGTCAGACCAACAAAGCCATTTTTTGCTGGAACACGCAGGTCCTTCAAAATCAGAACGTTTTAAAAATCCCTGTTGCTTTCACCCAGATTTTGTTTTGGAGAAAACAAAAACATTTGACAATATCAAAATGTCCCGTTTTGACATTTTTCAGAATAAACCTTTTGGGTTTTTTTTATTGTGAAATATTCGAATGTATTTTTTTAAAAAAGTATAAAATGAAACAAAACATTTTGATTGATCCAACTCCCTCTCCCCCAAGTTTACCTTATTGGAGAATTCTGAAATGTTTGTGTTTCATTCCAATTAAAAATGAGGCCAAATTTAAAAATCTTTCATGAAATGTAATTATCCTCTGCAGAGCACTAATCATCTTAACTGTACAGAAGGTGAACTGAAGCAGAGAGATTAAAAACCTTATCCAAAGTCCACTGAAGTCAATTGGAGTCTTTTTACTGACTTCAGTGTGCTCTGGATCAGGCCCCAGGGGACCTGACCAAGGCCATATAGGGAATCAGTGTCAGAGCCAGGATTAGATGTGGGGAGTTCCTGTCTCCCTGCTCTGTGCTCAGTGCACTATGCTGTACCTTTCTCCCCACCAACGGTGTTCCATGGACCTTAGCAATAAGTATGACTTACTGATTAATGCCAGCCATTAACACTGCAAAGTTAGGTGGTGGGGGGTTATGGCCTAAATCACCCTTTTTCAAAATGAAATGCACTTTTAAAAAACGGAATCAGACTGTCTACTTTTAAGGTGAGTGAGGCAGTTATATAAGGCAAATCAGATTACTGAGTGTGTGAACTTTAAAAAACTTGGCTGACTGTCAAAATTCAAATGTAAGGAGCTGCTGGGAGGCTGAGCTATTATCACTTCCGAAACTGACTCCAGGCAATGCAGTTCCAGTCCAGCTGTAAAGGTTTCAAGCAGTCAAAAGCATGCCCAGCGCTGGCAAAAAGTGCACTGATACAAATTGCCTGTGATATTTTGCTATTTGTGGTGGCCACCGATTGTTCAGATAAAATCCTTCCACTATGGTTCTGTATCATGCTAGATGGCCCTGCTGGGCAACAGAGGGGATTTTATTGCCATTATGGGGCAAGATTCTGCACTGGGTGCTCCCAGCTGGCAGGCACCTCCAAGACAAACTAAGCCAGCATTCCACTGTGGTTTTCCTGGGAGGTGCAGGTCCATGTGGTGCCTCTGTCACACTTTGCAAGAGGGGGCAGGCTGCTCCCTGTTCTGCACCTGGCCAGTAACGCTGTATTGTCGGTGGAGTGGGAGGAAGCACACGCTTGGGGTCCCAATCTAATCCCCTCCTTTTCATAAGGGTGCTGGGCAAGAGCAGGGGCTGTGCTCTGCAGTGAAGTTCTGTCCATCCCCTCCACAAGGATGGAAGAGGAGAGAGGGGAGCTCCATGCGCTTTCTCCCCACTTGAACAGTCCTCAAAGAAAATGAACCCTGTTTTGATCTGCATGTAGAAAAATGGAGTGTGATCACTGCTCTTTTATGCTTTCAGGTCATTCAGTTACAGTCTGGGCTGAAGGCCAGTGCAGAGTTCCAGGGTGGTCTGGCCATTGACATTTCAGGTGGAATGGAGTTCAGTCTTTGGTACAGAGAATCCAAAACCAGTGTTAAGAACCGGTGAGATACTTACAGTATGCGCTGTCACCTTACACTCTGAAATACGAAAAATGGAAAAGGAGCTGGGCTATCTTGAGACTTTCAAAACAGAAGCAACCTTGCATTTTCTTTAAAATTCAGGGACAGTTATATTAAAAGCCTTTTAAAATTAGAGTCGCATTTCAGAGGGAAAATCATGTGGCAATAGGTATGTTGTCTGTATGAAAATGCTAGTGGGAAAAAAAAGATATAAAAATGAATCACCTTTAACCTATTATAGAAAACCTGAATGAATGTTATTGCTTCAAAGGCTACGTTCTGCCCTCTTTTAGACTGAGATTGCCACCAGTCTCCGTGAGATTATATCAGTGGATCTGAGAACTGAATGTGACCCCAGGTCCTCAAAGTGCTATAAATATGCTGGGTAAATTTTTCCAAATCGCCTATATGATTTAGGAACCTATATCCCATTTTCAAAAATGACAGGTACTTAAGCCTCATTGAAAGTCAGTGGGAGTTAGGCCCTTAGGTGCCTAAAACACTTTTGAAAATGTTACCTCCCTTATTAATTAGTTAACCCTCACCTATGAAATAATTACCATCACTTTAAAGTGAGGGAAAGAGTCAAACAGATCAAGTAATTTACCCAATATATAGCAAATCAGTGTCAAAATAAGAATTAAAATACAGGAGTTCCTTGCTTCCAGACTCATGTCTAACTGGATAGAGAATGCTGCCTCTTTAGAATGAGAGAGTGAATTTGATGTTACTGGATCTGTAGCTTGAAGCAGTATTGCAGAAGTTGACTCACTCGATCCGACCAGAAGTAAGGATATGGGAGAATTACATCTTTAGCCCTCTGAATGGAAACTGGAATTATGAGATGCTGGTCTCCAAAGGGGGCAGAAAAGGTGTCTGTCCATGCAATGTGTCAAACATCTCCTGTAAGATGCTGAAGACCCTCACATTGTGTTGACTTCCATCTGCATTTTGGATGTGCAAGAAAAGCATGATGAAGTCCAAAAGGGCAGGTGGTTGAGAGAAGAGGGAAAATGGGCAAGGTTGTTAACGTTAACTTATAATTTACTGAACAAGATCTAAACACAACTTGCTTTAGGGCAGTGTGTTTTACATTAATAAAATTAATGATTGCCATCAATAATAGACTTAAGCTCACCTTACTGATTTTACCAGCTTTGAATGGCAAGGATCCCTCTCCTAGATAGTGAGTGATGCTTACCCATCCATATAGTATGGTTCTTGACTGGAGACCAATAAAGCAATTACAAAATAGATATCAGTGCTCTCAAAGATACCCCTGAAACAGAGACATCCTAATGTAAGTGGGTGCATTTCCACTGGTCCCATTTCCACTAGGTCTGAGTGTCACTCCCCAACAGTGTCACTTTGTAAGTTCTGCAAGGCCTGGACAGCTTTGTCAGAAATGCCAGTGAGCACAGACTTTGGGTCTGATTTGCCATAGACACCCGCTGTGGTCATTTGCACCAGTACAAAGTGAGTATAAAATACTACCAAATAAACAGTGTAGTATTTTACATCTCGCTATTCCTCATTTACATAACTAAAGGAGGCCCTTTGAGGAATCAACCCTGGATATCACAAGAGCCTACACACCATCCTTTTGCAGCGCCAGTCATAAAGGATGCATGTTCCAAAAAGTGTATTTTTCATCCAAACTTTATGGTTCTTTTCTCCTCTCTGCATGTGTGTATGTGCGTGCACACACGTGCACAATCCCCAATGGAGTCAACTGAAGTGCTCTAGCTACACTTACATAAAACAAACTCCAAGAGGACAGTCAGTATTGTACTGTTCAAGGGTTAGGACTATTCTCAGTTCAACCTCCTATTTGTTTCTGAGACCCCTTAGTAATACATTCTAATTTCTTAATTTACTTGCAGGGGAGCCCTGGTCGTAGCTGGTAACATCTTTGTGGATTCCTTCTTTGTGAAGGCTGGTATGGAAACCAGTTTTGAAATAGAGGCAACACTAAACTTCATCTCCACAGTGCAGTTTTCAGAATATCCATTTTTAGTTTGCATGCAGATAGACAAAATTGAATCTCCATTCAGGTAAGAAATAAAAACACTATCTGAGGCCTGGTCTACAGTTGGATGCGGGGGGTGAGATCGACCTATAATATGCAATTTCAGCTACGCAAATAGCGTTGCCGAAGTTGGTGTATCATGGGTCGACTTACCTGGCCGTCCTCACGGTGGCGAGTCAACCGCTGCCGCTCCCCCGTCAACTCTGCTTCTGCCTCTTGCAGAGGTGGAGTACAGGAGTTGACGGGGAGTGCGTTCAGGGATCAATTTATCATGTCTACACTAGACACAATAAATCGATCCTCGATAGATCAATCACTGCCCACTGATCCAGTGTAGATATACCCTGAGAATTCCAAATAACCATTTGGGGACTCCAGAACTTTTTCCCTCCATGTGTTTGATGTTCACAAACATGAGGGATTAAAAACAGAGACTAGATTTAAACATAGTACAAGCAAGTGCTGTGCAAGATCACTCCCACACACAAATGTCTCTGCTAATGCCATTCATCCCTGATCTACAACATGCCAGAAATATGGATAAATGTTTAGTGGGGACTTTGACAACCACCAATGCACTTGCTTTGATTTCTCATTTTTGTTAGATTTTTCACCCAGCTTTTAGAAGTAAAAACCAAGTGAAATAACCCCACTAAATTACCCTACCATGTCATCATTATAGATGGTGAAAAAACCTGGGAGTCAAACAAAGAAGCACCACCAGCACCGTCTATCCTCTGTTCATTAGGCCAATGATGATGCAAGTGCTTAGCTGTAAGGGACTTGAGCCTGCAAGTTTGCCTTTATGACATAGCGCTTCCTGATGCTTGTGAAATTAGCCACAATATTTAGCTCAATTATCGTGCTCTGTAATAGATACAGTATTTCAGTATGTTTGGAAATTTTGTTTGACTACAGTCAGTTTTCCACTGTGAAATTTAAAATAATGATACAGTAAAAGATGCTTTCCAGTGGGGAAGTGGTAGCACTGCATTGCCGTGTAAGAGGCCTAAGTTTGCTTTTCGGTCTTGGTCCATATCTGCTAAGAATTGAGAATGGTCTGGGGACAGCACTCTCTGTCCCTGAGAGAAAGGCTCCCATTCAGTGCTTCTTGGTCAGAGAACAATGTGTACAATGACTGGCCCAATAGAGGGGAATTTCCTAAAGCTCTCCCAGGAATCCCATTTCTCTGAAAATATGGCTTTAGTTGTACTGATCAATAAGTATGTTGATTAAATATACAAACCATTTCCCATTGAAACTAATCAATCAGACATGGATGTGGTATGCCCTTACCTAGATTCACATGTACGGATGCACATTTTATATCGTTTTTGCTATATTAGATAACCATGTTGTGTCTTTGCAGGCAATATGTGACTAAATACGAAAGCTTGCTATCTGGCAAACGGTACACCTCTCGGAAAGGAAAAGTCAAACTGCTGGCAGGTTCTGAATACCCTCTCCATCAAGAGAACTCCAACATGTGCAGAAAGGTTTTCAGTGCTCAGTCTGACTCCTCTGACAGCTGGTTTTGAAATGGGCACCTGTTCTTTCATTTTACTGAATCCATGGCCCCAGGGGTGACTTAGGCGTCTATGTACTGTACTAGTTCAGCGCCTGATCCTGATCTGTTGAAATCAATGGGAAGTTTGTCATTGACTTCCAACAGGCCCAGGATCAAACTCTTACTCTGTGCATAGTGTTTACATATTTACATATATTTAAGACTTTTGTAAAAAGCTAAGGAAAAAAACAAAAACAAAACAATTTGGAGGCAATCCATTCACTCCCCCTTCGGGAGGTAAGATTTACAATTTTGTTTTTCAACAGTAGCAAGACATTCATATTTTTCTCAAAGTGGGAATACAGAAGCCCATGCTTCTGATTTTCAGTAAGAACAATTTTATGCTGTAAAAGGAATGATTATTTATAAATACATTTAGAGGCAGCCATTTGTTAAAAAACTAACCAGTTCTCATTTAAACACACAGCACCATTGTTCTAAGTAGGACCATTAATTCTTGCTCACTCACTGCTGTTTGTTTAATGAAAAGCAGGGTGTATATTTACAATTTTTTTAGAGGCTTAGTCTCATAAGTATTATCTATCTTTTTTATGGAGTGCTATGGTTAGACATGTTTAATTAAAAATTTAGGATGAAATTTTCAAGAGTGCTCCACATTGGCCTAACTCTTCTCCCGCTGACGTAAACTGAAGAATGTCTATTGATTTCAATGGAAGCAAAGTTAAGCTAATCGGGCATCAAAGCAGGCCCATTTCTAGAGATGAACATTCACTGTAGCAACAATGTGAAATATGATTAGTTTTAAAGTCTTGAAAATGAGTTGTGAATGCACCATCTAGCAGGTCCTCTAAGGAGAAAGAAAATTCTAGTACTCTCATCTATGGGAGATTACTTATATAGACTAAAAGAGGAGCCTAAAACACAGAACTAGTTCCACTGAAATCAACTGTACTACTCAGGGCGGGAAGGATTATTTGTATGAGGAAAGGTTTTACAGGATCAGGACCAACCTGGGCTGAAAAAAACCTATTTGTTAATCATTTTCAGTTATTACAATGTATTAAACAAACACATACTGTATTTCCCATCACAGAACACTTTCCCACTGTTTCGATCCCTCAAGTGATCCCCATTATTTATAATTCCATAGCACAGTGTGTCTAGTGTAAGTGCTAGGCTCAAATAACCTAGGATAAGTTGCATTTTAGGCAGAAAAAGCTTTAGGATTGTCTCACATACGCACACCCCCACCTCCAAAATCCTTGTCCTGATATAAAGCACAAAACTGCCAGTCTGCTCAATGCAAACAGCTAATCTGTTTGTTTTAGAATTATAAACAGGAACTTATGGGCTGATTACTGTATCTCCCAAATACACCCTTGATGCTATAGCACATTTTTTGCCAGAGCCTAAAAATAAAATGAGGCAAAATAAAATAAACAAAAAATCTTTCTTTCACTCTTTCACGCTTGTTATTTTTGTGTTTTGGGTAGTTTTATTCTCTAAGTGGTGGTAACTGGGGGATGCTCACCTCTTGAGAACTGCAGGCCCCTTCCTGCTCTTGGCACCCTTTATCGATTGTCAACCTTGCTTGGCGGGTCTTCAGTTGCTCAGTCCTCTGGCCAGGTATCACAGTCAAAATGCACCCCTTCCAGGGTAGCAAACTATCTACCACCATGAGGGTCTTCAGTCCCAGCTTCTGGGCCTTCAAATTCAGCCCTTCACTTGGGCTTCCAAACAAGCCTTGTTCTCTTCTTGGGGTTTATACCACTTTGCCAGTGGTGGAAACTGGGCCTGCCCACTACTCCTGATTCCAACCTAGGGACCCTATAAATAGCAGCGATGTACTGCTCTCTTAAATTCCTTATTGCTACTTTCCTGGGACTCTTCCCACCAGCCCCCTTTATTTTCACCCCTCGCCACAGAGTTAAAGTTCTTAGATCCTCTCTCCCAGCCTAAGCAAACACAGCCAGAACCAGACTCCGGTTATTTTTCAAGTCTTTTGGCCAGAGAGGAGCACTGTTCCCCACACCTCTGATCCCAGCCAGGACCTGATGGCCCTGCAGCTCCTTTTATCTCAGCTTGTGGGTGTTTCCATGAGGCCTCACTAAGCCTGAAGGACCCACCTTTGCTGCTTCTTTCCTGGCGTGGGGTGTAATACAGGGGTGGGCAAACGTTTTGGCTTGAGGGCCACATTGGGGTTGCAATATTGTATGGAGGGTTGGGTAGGGAAGGCTGTGCCTCCACAAACAGCCTGTCCCCACCCACTATCAGGCTCCCTCCCACTTCCCACCGCTAGACTGCCCCCCTCAAAATCCCCGACCCATCCAATCCTCCCGCTTGCTCCCTGTCCCCTGACTGCCTCTGCCATTAATGATCTGGAGCTTGGCGTGGATTGCACCCTCAGCAAGTTTGCAGAGGACACTAAACTGGGAGGAGTGGTAGATACGCTGGAGGGTAGGGACAGGATACAGAGAGACCTAGACAAATTAGACGATTGGGCCAAAAGTCTGATGCGGTTCAACAAGGACAAGTGCAGAGTCTGCACGTAGGAGGAAGAATCCCATGCACTGCTACAGACTAGGGACCGAGAGGCTAGGCAGCAGTTCTGCAGAGAAGGACCTATGGGTTACAGTAGACAAGAAGCTGGATATGAGTCAACAGTGTGCCCTTGTTGCCAAGAAGTCTAACAGCATTTTCAGTTGTATAAGTAGGGGCATTGCCAGCAGGTCAAGGGACATGATCATTCCCCTCTATTTGGCATTGGTGAGGCCTCATCTGGAGTACTATGTCCAGTTTTGGGCCCCACACTACAAGAAGGATGTGGAAAAATTGGAAAGAGTCCAACTGAGGGCAATGAAAATGATTAGGGAGCTGAAGCACATGAGTTATGAGGAGAGGCTGAGGGAACTGGGATTGTTTAGTCTGCAGAAAAGAATGAGGGGGGGGGATTTGAGAGCTGCTTTCGACTACCTGAAAGGGGATTCCAAAGAGGATAATGGATCTAGACTGTTCTCAGTGGTACCAGATGACAGAACAAGAAGTAATGGTCTCAAGCTGCAGTGGGGGAGTGTCACGGGGCAGCACAGGCTTCCTTCCCCTAGTTTCTGTGCCCCGTGGTTAGGCTGGTGAAAGAAAAGGTCTCCAACAGACCACTCTGGTGCTTCACCTGTGCTCTTTTATTTACAGTGCTCACTTAGTCCCAACTTCCCCAGAACCAGGCCCCTCACCAGGTCCTCTGGCCCCTTGAGGCTTGTCTCAACTGGTAGAGACAGAGTTAGATGCCCCCTGTCCTCCTGCCTGACTAGCCTCCTTCTCTGAGCTCTTCCCTGGGTTTGTGTTCTTGCCCAGTCATCAGCCCCAGTGCTTCCACCTGGATCAGTAGGTTGCACTGAGCCTGCTCATTAGTGTCTGCACCTGGGCTCCCTGCTCAGGGTTTTAGCCCTTTAACGCAGCCACACTGCAGAGAAGCAGGGTCTTTAGCCCTGTGACAGGGAGGTTTAGGTTAGATATTAGGAAAACCTTTTTCACTAGGAGGGTGGTGAAGCACTGGAATGGTTTACCCAGGGAGGTGGTAGAAATCTCCTTCCTTAGAGGTTTTTAAGGTCAGGCTTGACAAAGCCTTGGCTGGGATGACTTAGTTGGGGATTGGTCCTTCTTTGAGCAAGGGGTTAGACTAGATGACCTTCTGAGGTCCCTTCCAACCCTTATATTCTATGAGCCTATGATTCTATGACCCCTATCCACACCACCGCCCCATGACAGGTCCCCTGGGATTCTCACACCTATCCAACCCCTATGTTCCCTGTCCCCTGATCAGCCTCCTGCTCAGAACCTCCGCCCCACCCAACTACCCCCTGCCCCTTGGGACTCCCTGCCACTTATACAACCCCCCGCTCCGGCCCCCTTACCATGCTGCTCAAAGCAGCGTGTCTGGCAGCCGCGCATCCCAGCTGGAGCTGGACACATTGCCGCGCTGCCCCGAAGGAGCACGCAGTCCCACCCTCTAGAGAACAGGAGGAGTAAGCGGAGTTGGCGGGGGAGCAGCCCCGGTTGACCTGCCACTGTGGGGACGGCCAGGAAAGTCAAACTAAGATACTTTGACTTCAGCTACGCGAATAGCATAGCTGAAGTTGCGTATCTTAGTTCGACCCCCACCCCCCACAGTGTAGCTCAGCCCTTAGACATAGTCTGTGGACCCCAGGGGTCTGTGGACCACAGGCTGAAAACCACAGCTTTATACAAATTGCTTCAAGCACTTGTTTATGTAACCCTTCTGCCCATCAGAGTTGGCAGCAACAAGGGCCGGGTTCAGTATCCAGGGGTTCCATTCCAATAGCACAATACAAAACCGGCTCGAGCCCTCACCCAGTGACCTGGGACAACCATATACCACTCCTCTGGGCGTCTGTAAGAGACAATACTTCCCCTCTCGCAAGCACAGAGTCTGAGTGTACCAAAGCCTTTTAATAACAGGGAGAACCAATGTGGCATATTATTGGGGAAACACCACAAACAAGGTTAATAAACCAAACCATGAACCAGAAGCCCCCCTCCCAGCAAATAGGCCGTGGCCTTCCCTTTGGCTCTTGAGTCCCACAACCCCAAAAAGTCACTCAATAGTCCCAAAAGTCCAACAGCCCAACAGTCTCTGTTTCTGGTCAGTGCAGAGTTCAAAAGTCAATCGGCAGAGTCTTACCTCCCAGCCTGGGTGGAAATGGAAGGCAGGGCAAGGGGCACCTTACGTAGTTCAAGGCCGACTGAGCCGCCTCTCTGTGGGGTTCTGCTGCAGCCCTCACCGCAATCCGCTCTGCTCTGCTGGCCATCCCACAAACTGCTCTGCTCACCGATACTTGAACTGCTCTGCAGCGCCAGTCACTCCGCTAGCCGTCCTGCTAGCTGACACACGGACAGCTCTGCGGTGCCAGTCGCTCCGCCAGCAGCACAAACGGCTCCGCTAGTCGACACGCAGACTGCTCTGCTGCGCCAGCCACTCCGCCAGCAGCACCAACTACTCCGCTAGCCGTCCTGCTAGCCGACACACGGACTGCTCTGCAGCACCAGCCACTCTGCACTATTTTCAGGCCCCCATGACTTAAGACAGTGCTCAGTGATTTCTTTAGCTCTTAGGTGATTTCAGCTCTTAAGTGACTTCAGCATACAGTAGGAGAGCCTCAGATGCACCAGTGAGCCTAAAGCGATTTCAGCTCAGCAGCCTGAACCCAGGCTCCTAATGGAAGCAAAATTTAACTCTGACATTCTACAGTGGAGAGAGGCAGGGTGCAATAGGCCTGTGGACCCTTCAGACAAAACCCTCACCAAAAGGTATAGGTACTTGTCCCCAGCCTCTCTCAAGCACAGAGTGTTCTGAAATGCCTTGCCTAGTGAGTACTACCTAGATGATGGAGAGTCCCTCCATCATAACAAGGGCCAAGTATGTGTCCATAGTCCTTCATTCACATAATCAGGGTAACATCACTTTATATTTCCTGCCCCAATAACATAGAAACTGGGGCTCCCACATCAGCCAAAGTGGCCATGTAGGCTGCTGTGGGCTCAGGCTAGGCGCAGTGGGTGTGTCTATGCAAATTGATCGGCTCCAAAGTTATTTTCCATAACTCATTGCAATTCCCATAGTTCGCCACCAGATGTCAGAATATATCTCATTCCTGACACTGCTTACATGTAATTGGGATATTAAGAAGTACTCACCTTTGTAAAGTGGTTAGTGATCCAGAGATGAAAAGGTACTATGTGGCCAGTAGAGTAATTTTGCCAACAAAGGTGGGGAGACACAGACCATTGCTGTACCATGAAACCCCTCAGAGGCCCCCAGTCATATACATTCCCTCTCTTTCCTGCTACTCCCTACCAACAAGGCTCTGGACACCTCCTTCTCCCCAAACATCCCTTCTCTCTCTCACCACGTCCCCACTCTCCAAATACCCAAGACTCTCCCAAGTGGTCTCCCAGCTCAGCTTTCCTTCTGAAGGCTCTTTCTGAGTCTCTGCCCTCCTCCCAGCACTTCTGCCTCCAGTGTCTCATCTGAGGCTGTGTCCCACCCGTAGCTCCCCTCCCACAAGGTACCCCTTTAAGCCTGGGGCTTTTTCCTAAGACCGCCACTGGGTTGTGTCTCCTCACAAGTCCCCTCCCCAAGGGCTGCCCTCAGGTCTTGGTCCCTCAACTCAAAACATCCCTTGAGGTTGTGTCCTTTCCCCAGCTCCCCTCCCAAATGACTCCTAGAGCATGGATCCCTGTCCCCAAACACCCCAAGCTATACAAGAACTAGGTATTAATTAGGAATACTGAGAGTCCACACCATCCTCCTCCTAATACTGTACAGTCCAGTGCCCATCAGCTACAGTTCTAACTCCCCTATCACACCAGAACCTCCTTCACAGAGGAAGAGCTGCTGCTAAGGCTCAGGGTCTTCTCCAGAACCAGCAGAGACAGATCAAACTCTGAGGGTAAAAGGCTGTAGTTGCCTCTTTGCCCAGCTGATCAGCTGGTAAGGTGTAGTGAAAGTCCTGAGCTGCTCCTCCAGCTACTCTCTCCTCCAACTAGGGCTGAAAATGAGTTGTAAGAAGGGTAGTGTAATTTCCTCCCCAAGCTCAAAGTGGAGATGGAGATGTCCCTTTGTCCTCCCTTAAAATGACACCCGTGACTATGACCTAGTACAGGCGCTCTCAGTCTCGGTATCACAACCCTTCCTGCCCTTCCCATATTGCTAAGAGGGAGGAGGAGTCCAGGTAGATCAAAGGAGAACCTCATGAAGTTTCGGAACGTCCAAAGGGAGTCTTAGTATGGAAAAGGTTGAGGATTTAGGCATTAGTGGCAGCACGACATGAGGTAGGTCCGACACTTAAGTTGTTATAATTTTTATCTCTTTAACTAGGAATCAGAATGTAGTTTGGCTGTGCTGCACATACATGGCTAACTTGGCTACCCAGTGAAACAGCGTATCTTGGCAAGTGTAACTGAATTAGACAGGGCTCTGCAAGAGCGAATATTAGTGTGGCCAGTGTTGCTTACTCCTTGAACTTAATTATCTGGTGAATCATCTATTCCATTTATTTAAAATTTACTACATTGGGTCTTTATGTCCTACCAAAAATATACATATTAAAAAACCCCAGTAAATTCCCAAACACAAAATTTCAGCATAATGACCTGTTTAGTTGCTAAACAATTATACTAAGTTATCTATCAAGTCATTTATAAAATCTGAATACATATACACATTAATGATACATCTTAATCAGGCTTAAATGCAAATCCACATAGGACATTTCCCATAAATCACTGACATTATTATTATTATACACTTTTCCTGTTAAATCATCTTTCCAGCATTTTTCAAGAAACAATCATTATAAATGTTCATTGCAAAGAAATTGTCCTGTCAATTGATAAACATCTTAACTGATGAAGTTCCATAATTTATAGAATCCCATAAAGGAAAATATTTAGATACCAATATCAAGATAAAAAAAATATATTAAAAATCCCAAAAATCTGGGGGCTCAGTTAAGCTTTTGTGTTGTGATGAGAAAAGCTTTTCTAAGAATTATGCATTTATTACATGGACAGTGTAAGTTTTAGGTTGTGCTTAACTACTCATTTCCCTGGTTTTAAGTGCTTCAAGTTTGTAAATGATGTGTCAGGTAACTACACTGCTGTATTAGCAATCTTAATTGTTTTAGATATCGGGATGGGGGGGTTAATTTCAATGTCTTATTATTGCTATTTATTATCTGTGTGCAGTGTTGTAGCCATGGTGGTCCCAGACCTGAAGAAGAGCTCAAAAACTTGTCTCTCATCAACAGAAGTCACTCCAATAAAAACTATGACCTCACCCACATTGTCTCTATCATTTGTGCGTCGCAGCACCTACAGATCAAATATGAGATCAGAGTGCTGTGTGCTATGTATTCATTCACACACACCACCCATACTGTGATCAGCATAGGCAGACACCACCACTCAGAGTACCACTGATGTCCCAATGCAGGACAGAAGCCTTCAGTGTTCCAGACCATACAGGATGTGTGTGGTGGGTGTCCCAGACCAATGCCTAAACTACATGACCAGCCTCCCTCTGAAATTTATAATACACAATGGTTAAAAACTTTTCCCCATGCCTAGAATTGAGGCACATGCTTGTAGGATCGGGCCCTTTGCATGGAAATGTAGCGTAACACTATTATAAAATGGTTTATGTTTGTAAAGGATCACTTCACTATTGCCTCACAGTTGGACAAGAAGACACCCCAAAATACAGTAATGCTAAGTTTTTCTATCCTTCATAAGAACATGCACAAGTTTGTTTACCATGAGTAAGTCAGTCCCCCAAGACACTTATATGACTGAGCTTTTTAAAAAAAATTACTCATTTGGCACTAATATTGTCTGAGAAAATCTACGTAGCTGCATTATTAAAAGTAAGTCCTTTCAGATGGAACAACTGTCTCACAAGGTCAAGTTTGAGACTTCAACAACTTTGAGAGTGTCCCTTGAAATTAAGTCAAATGGAGCTGTCAGCAAAAGAAAGCCTGAGAAGCCAGTGTTACTCCAGAAGTGATAAATGTCCTAATGGATACTACATGGTATCATTCCAGTGCAATTGCTTCTGAAAATATTTTACCCAACAGCTGGACATAATGTGAATTCCTACAGGGTTTTAGCCCAACAGCTGGGTAATAGAAGGTAATGGCTTACTTACACTGACTCCATAGTTACAGAAACAACAAAACTGACAATCTTCTAAAAATAAGGTGAACATAATACACCACCTAAGCCCGCATTTGAAATAAAAACATACTTAGTTACAATCAAAGCAAACATTTCCTACACTTCTCAAATAATTTGGGGCAAGAAGAAGTTTTTTAATGTGTTTATTTTTATTAAGCCTTTGAAATAGTTACAAATCATTTTTCCAATGTCAAAATGTGGAAGTTAAATAATACATTATTTCCTCAATGCAGAATTGTATGCATGAACTATCAATTTCTATTAAGGTGAAAGCCCACAAAAGAGATCACTATAAACACAGCTTTCCAGGAAATAAACAACAAGCCATGATTAAATAATAGATTTTTTAAAAATCTCCTTAAAATTCTAGTCTATTTTTAAAAGCTATTTCTCATATAAAAACAAACACCCTGACAAAGGCTTTTCATCCCAAGTCTGATAGTACCTTCATGCCTACACGGTGGAATACAAAAAACCAACAACATAACCAATTAGTTTGGCAGGCACAGTTTCTCTAGAGGAAAACTCTACATTGCATGAAATGAATATTTTAAACGCCATGTGAACTGCTTAAGAAAATCAAGTGATCAACTACTTTTTTGATGCATGTCACATCAAGGTAACATATATGCACACATATTAAAATGTATATATTATACATAAATAAAAATGTTTTTCAGTGAAAGTTCTCTACTGAGGCAATAGGGTAACTCTGCATTTAGGACTCTGCCATGTGACAATATTCTCCACTGATACAGATTAGCATAGCTCCATTGATCGGATTTCACTGGCCCAGATCCTAAAGTGGTATAAAATTGCACGGCTCTACTGATGTCAATAAACTATTCCAGTGAACCCTAGCTGCGCATCTGGCCCAAGAGTAGAAATCCTAGGATTTCCCTGGCATTGTCAAGCTTATCTGAAACAAGAGGGTACACAAGTGAGGGTCAGAGCCTGAGGTCAGGGATCAAGACTTGTGGGGTCTATTCCTGGCTCTGCCATTGATTCACTGTGAGGCTGACATAAATGTAAAAATGTCCCTTAGTTTTCATAACTGTCAATTATTACAGATGGCCAGCTTGAAATCTGAGACATGTAGGGTCTGATTTTCAGTGGTGCTGAGAGGCCGCAGCTCCCATGGAAATCAGCTGAAGCTGCAAGTCATCAGTACTTCTGGAGAAAAAAATAATCAAGGCTTAGTTGTATCAAGTTGGCCACCAAAGAGTAGTGGACTCAAAAAAAAAAGAAAAAAAGGTAGGTCTAAAGGCCAAATAATGCCATTATTTACACTCGTGGAACCCCAAAGATGTTAGTTTTCAGAGGGGAGGTGAATTAAGTGAGATTGAGCAGATGTAAATGCAGGCAGAATTTAATCATCAGTCTCTCAGAAATCTCATACACCCCCCTCAGGGTCTCTCTTCTTCTTTATAGTCTTCAATCCCTCCCCTTTAAATGCACAGTTGGCATCGCTGTCTCTCGTTCTACAGTTAGCGAGATTACTGAGCTGCTTTTTCAATGACTCGCCCCAACTTTTCTATGTAAACCAAACTACGCTGTCGTCACCTCCCCTGGCATACCCCCTCAGTCCTCCCTGGCTTCACTTCTGTTGTTTTACTTCTCACAATTCCAAATGAAGCATCTTTCATTTCAAGAAAATTTTGAAGCTACTTGCAAGTAAACGAATTTAAGCAGCTCAAGAATTGTGTAATTTACTTCAAGTGCAATTCTGAAAAAACACACAGGTGGTTCACACTACAATCTCTTTCTTTTTTCAGATAAACTTTTCTTTCTAATAGATTTTTTTATGGATCAGCCCTAAAGGCACCACTCTTTCACCAACACTAAATTTACTTTAATGAGATAGACAGAAAATTGTCTAAAATTTTTGCTTATTTCTCCATCCAGTAATATTGTATAGAGTAGTCATTGGAGTCCTCATTAACTGATCATTTTAAATTGATCAGTGACAGTTAGAAATTTATTATGACTGATTCATTACCATTGATGGGAATGGGGCTAAACATTATTATTTTTATAATTATTGTGTATGCAATGCCAAAATGGTGCACAGTGCAATACAGATAAGTAAATGATAAATGTCCCTGTCACAAAGAGCTGACAGTATAAATTCTGTCCTCACTGACATGAGTGTAAAAACAGGAGCTACACAGAGTAAGTCAATAGAGTTACATAGGTATAAAAATAGCATGAGCACAGAATAGCCTTCAGTTAAAAGTTCTCAGTCTGAGGGTCATCAAGAGGTCCAGATGGTGTTACAACCATCTCCTTTTCCTTTATGGTAGCTAGGAGCAGGATCACAAATCCTTTTTCCTGTGATATATACATGTTTTTTTAAATTTAAGTGAATTTAGTGTTGGTAAAAGATGCTGGATTAACACACATATAGCAATGCAAAAAAACACTATTAAAAACACTTCGCCAAATTTTCCAAGGAATACATTATTACCCACAAAGTCATTCGTAACTTGCTGTAAGCATCTGATATATAGAATTCAAATCTGCCTTCACTAATTTCTCGACACATAATGCTTTTCAGGATCCATAAACACTTATTATAACATGGGTATTCCAAGATCTGTGTATTTTAGAAGACAGGTGGATTTGCACGCATTGTAAAAAAAAGCAGTAAGGTTAATTTAGGCCTCAATTCAGCTAGTTACTTAAGCATGTGCAAACTTTAATCACACGAGTTGCCCCATTGATGTCAATGTGGATCTGAATGAACACAGGGATTTGCCCATACATAACATATTGCAGGATCAAGGCCTGCTTTGTTAATTAGGTGATAAATGCCTTAGAAATACTAGAGCTAGATGGATTAGACACATTAGATTAGGTTTTGCCATAAAAATTATTTACTCATTTATGATAATCCAATTTTTTGGCAGTTATAAAATATATTGCTTCCAAAACCATACAATACTTTCTTGCTTACATTATGCCCTGATTGTTTGCTTGTAACAGACATCAGGCACTTACCTCCTATTTCTAAATTCATTTTTACCCTTTTGACACATAGGTACAACACCTTTATGTCTTCAGTCATTCAGTACCTCTGTCACTATCTTCATTTGTTAAAAGATTATTCAGAGATTCCAGGATCTTTTCTACTAGTCCCTCAAAAATCACAGATACATTTCATCAGAGCTGTAATTTGTATACATCTGTTTTTAATTTCGGCAGAAATTCTTGAATTTTTGTTCCATCACATTCTACAGGTATAAGATTCCATGCCCTACAATCTCATTTGGCTGGAAGATTGTGCTCTTTGGGAATGACTGGAAGATCCGTTAAGTGCAACCTGTATTTTGGATCTTTCTTTAGTAGAGACTTTAATTTAAAAGGTTTTAAATTTTAAATTATTTTAAGATGTGGTATAGTGTAGAGTACTAAAGTATTGTACAGTTTTCATTGAAATAGCTCTAAGATCTCCAGTAATTTTCTCCTGGAGAAATCTCAGGGTGGCTTCTCCATTTTAAACATCCCTGAATAGTCTGTGCCTTTGAACAGCTGCACACTTGCTCCTTCTGAGCAGAGTCTGTGGCGCTAATCTCGCTTGGCTCTTCTCCTACAGCTCAGGCCTTTCTGTCTCCCCTGTGGAGGCTCTTCTTGTAACCCCTGTCAGAATCCCTCAGGACTTTGGCCTGGAACCACAAAGGGACTTCGGCACTACAACACTCAGCATCATAGAATCATAGATGTCTAGTCATGATGCCCAGAAAATCACAGGAACAACACTGTGATCCACAAAGCCTGAGTTAGGTGCCTAGGGTGCCTGTACAATGAATGGGAAGAGAGAGGCATCTTAGAATGGTATCCACAAAAGCTATCCACAAAAGGCTAAGCAGGGAACCACCTATGCTAGCCAATGGGAGTTCCCAATGAAAGCGGTGTGAGCTAAGCCCTCTCACTGAGCTAGGTCTCCAAGTCCAGGCTACAGAAAGACACCTTTCTGTTTAGTGATACACAAATGGGAAGTCTTTTCCAGGTGTCAGGCAGCTAAGGGGCCTAAGCTATTCTTGCGGGAATTAATTAGGCACTTGCCTCAGTCCACATAAAAATGGCTCCAGTAGATGGTGGTGCCCACCATATACTTAGTAGCTCAGTGGTTAGAGCACTCACCTCACATGTGAGACACCCAGGTTTAGCTCCCCTTTCTACCTGAAAAGGAAAAAGAATCTGAATAAGGGTTTGACACTTAACATTACAATGGCCTTATTGGGTAAGACAAAAGGCCCATCTAGCCCAGGATCCTGTCTTCTGACAGTGGCCAATGACAGGTGTCTGAGAGGGAATGAACAGAACAGTAATAGTCAAGGGATTCATCCCCTGTCGCCAATGCCCAGCTTCTGGCAAACAGAGGCTAGGGACACCATTCCTGCCCATCCTGGCTAATAGCCATTGATGGACCTAGCCTCCATGAACTTATCTAGTTCTTTTTTGAACTCTGTTATACTTCTCAGGGAAATGCTTAAACCATTGAGCTACGGGATATTCTTGTGTGGGGCTTCCTCCATCTCTCCTGCTAAAGTGGTTCCACTGCACATAAATAATGAAAGAGTGATTTGAGCAGGGGGACTACCCCAGGAGTCTCCCACTCCCCAGACAGAGCCCTAACTACTGGACTATAAAGTCATTCTCTCTCCCTCTCTAGTCCAATGACTGCTCCACTGTGAATATATTAAATAGGCATTCTCACTCCCTCTCTGGCCCAATGACTATCAGATCAGGCCATGCACTCAAGATCATGGGCAAACATCCATCTTCTGTCAGTTCATGGATTACTCTTGGGCTTGGGTAGGAAATAAACTTCCAGATGCCCAGAGCAAGGCAGCAATGTATGTGCCCAAGGGCAAAAACTTAGGTGCCTAGAAGGTTTGGCAGGAGGTTTGTGGATCACAATGGAGCCTAATACTGGGATTTGGGTTTAGATGTTAAGTCCCCTCTTTCCCCCCCCCCCCACTATATTTTATCCCTAGGCAACCTAGTCTGTGGCTCACATGGTTACAAGAAGTTATTTCTGTACCAAAGATTCACAAATCTCTCCATCCATCCTGACCTTCCCCCTTCAATCCAGTCACATATCTGTTGTTCTCAAGTATCATGTGGGATATCTCGCACAAGCTGGCTAATACTGAACTAACTTTTCTTCCCAGCTCCTCTCCCTGCCATTTCCATTAGTTTTCTATACTATACAAGTTGCTATACAAGTTCAGCATCAGAGCATCTGAGCACCAGTGCATTAAGTGACATGACTAATGTCACATCTGGTTTCTTCTTGCTCTAGTCTTCTCTCCAGGGGTTGAACTGTGTGAGCAATGGAGTGTTTTGGTGATGGTGGGAGATTCTTGTTTTTTGTTAACACCATTTTCCTCATCACCTAGGGTGACAACTCTGCTTTTTCCTCCCTATGCATCCAGGTTGTCACCAGATTTCACTGGTTTTCTTCTCCACATTTTTTTTTTAAAAAACTGACTCTTCTTTTCTGTCCCTCTTGATAAAATGTTAGTCCATTCCTTGATTACCTACTAGCCTTGAAACGGAAATCTCTGCCCTGATATCCCTGCTCCCATCTCACTCCTCTCCACTCTCTCCAAGTTGCTGTAATTAAAATAAACTTCTGTGTTTGACGTTAGGACAGCATCATCCCTCTTTTAAATATTCCACCAACTTCTTCTCCCTTTCCATACTAAATTCAAGCTTCTCATCTTCAGCACTCTACAGGACTCCCTTTGCTTATAGCTCTGATTTCTTTTTTTGACTTAAATCCCCCTCTCAGTGCTTTCTTCTCTCAATAACTCTGGCTTCACCATTACCCTCAAATTCTTCTCCCTTTTTCATCTTCATATCCTCTTCCATCCTGCCCTGGATGTTTGGACAAGGCTACCACCCTTACTTCGTTCAAGTTACCTAAAACTTACTCCTTCCACAAAGCTCTCCAATACTAACCTAAAAGTGTTGTCACCTCCCCAATTAAACAAGAAAAGATGATTCGCTGGAAGACAGAACCATTTCCTAGGCCTTCTGATACATTGTACCTCAGCTTTGTGCTGTCAGCTTAGATTTTAAACTGTTAGGGCAGGCACCATATTTTCCCTTGTCTCTCTTACAAAAGCACTTGGCTGATTATTGAAATTTAACAAACACCACACTAAAATGTCCCATGGTTCAATCCAAATGCAGGTTAGGACTCAAAATTCCAAAGAACCCAAAATGTGAAAGACTAATATTTTAATCAACAAGCCACCTGGACCACTAGTTACTATTAAATTTTACTTGTGCCAAGAGAGAAACAGTGTTGCTATTTTTCATGATTTTAATGGGAGTCTTGTAATATATGATATTTGATTTAAAGTCTCAGATGCTGGAGACAACTGATTAGGTGAGAATATCAGCTTTCAGTACAAAAAAATGTTTCAAGCCCACACGGCTACAAGAAAAGTTTGAAAATATGACCCAGGTGCACCCTAAAACAAAACAAAAAAGGAAATAAAAATACAACCTTTTTTAAAACAGTCTCATGAATTTTAAATTAGCCTAATCATTTTTTTGGTTCCTGCTTCATTTTTTAACATTTGGGTTGGTAATACCAGAAAACAGCCCAACTTCCTTTGGGATATGCTAAATACAATGGAATAGCCGAAGACTTTGCCTACTGATAATACAAGCAATACCACTATATGCTAGCAAACTGATATAGCTTATGATCCTGGCCCTAAATTAGAAACTGCAACAGAGAATGACTGGAAAAAAATTATGAACTTCACTAATCTGTGTATGCAGAGGATACGTCATAAAGAGAGAAATTGGCATGGCTCTTGTGATATCCAAAATCATATGTCAAATTTAATCAAAAACAATTTAAAGGATTTTTTGGGGATGAGGGGCAAGAGGCTGAAGAAATTTTTTTTTTAAAATCACCTGTCTTTCAACTGTATTATGGTTTGAGATAAACCTACTCATTACTAGCTAATCTGGAATTATTTTAGAAAACAACCTTCTAAAACTCCATAGCTAACTTTCTAATAATAATTGTTTAAATTACGACATGCTGCTTCTGCATGACCTGCATAAAACCAGACTATCATCTTGTCTCTTGCTCTCTTAATTCAAAACATAACTTCCTTTATCATTTAGAGAAAGACATTTAGGGGATTGGGAATGTTTTGTAAACAGGCTGCTTTGAGAGAGATATTGTTGTTGCTTATTTACTTTGATAGAAATAGGCACAATTATTGTCCCTTACCCTCTCCCATTCTAATGCTGCATGTGCCTGTCACTTTTTCAGTTACACAGTCATTCTCTCATTCTGCTGTATGAGAGAACAGGTTTGGGTCAGACTTCCTTTCAAACTAGCGTAACTTCACAGATGTCAATGCAGCTACACTAGTAAAAAGACAATTAAGCACATTAGTTTAAAAAAATATCCATTTGCACTTTAAAAGCTCCCACAAAAGGCAAATGTTTAAAGAAGAGCACTGTAGCTGCTTGACAAAGTGTGTAGTATGTTAAACAGGAACAAGCATAGAGCCCCAAATCTGTTCAGTGCCCAGTATGCCTATGCAAACCAACAAACCCCTCACCAGACTGGGACCGTGGAGCATATCATATATTCTAGCTCCTTGAAAGGAGGACTTGGAGCACTGTGGATATGGCTACACTGCAATTAGACACCCATGCCTGGCCCGTGCCAGCTGACTCAGGCTAAGGGGCTGTTTAAAAGTGGTGTAGAAGTCTGGGCTCGGGCTGCAGCCCGAGCTCTGGAACAGCCCCCCCCCCGTTCCAGGGTCCTAGAATCTGGACTCAAGCCCAAGCCAGAATATCTACACTGCAATTAAAGAGCCTCTTAGTCCAAGCCCTGTGAGTCGGCCAACCAGGGGTTTTATATTGCCATGTAGACATAACCTTAGATGTCAATCTCTCTCCTAGGGAAGTTAATGGGAAAATGCCAACTGACTTCAATGGGAGCTGAACTGGGCTCCTGACAACATACAGCAGGAGTCTCAGAATCCTGGGGTGCCCCAGAGAGACGACGAGTCTTTTCACTGCTCATTTAGGGCCTGGTCCAGTATTCATTGAAGTAAATGGCAAAGTTCACACAGATATTAATGGTGCAGGATAAGGACCTTATTGGCTTGGCTCTGTGGAAGCCTAGGCAGAGTTTTTCTTAGGCTATTAGTCAGTGCTTTTCATACTCTGTTATAATGGAGTACTTTATCTTGGGACCTGATTGGGCACAATTGAAGTGAATTCGAATTTTGCTGTTGACTTCAATGGGGACCAGAGATCTGCCCCTTGTCTCCTGATTACTTAAATAAATAAATGGCATACTATTTTCTATTCAATTTATAGCCTGATCCAGAACTGGGAAAATGCCTCAAAAGACCAAATTTTGCCCTGAGTTATGCCGCTTATACCCCTTCTAAAGTCAGTGGGGTTGTTTAGAAAGTAACTGGCCCCAAACATTACTGTTCTCCTCAAATATCCTTTCCATGGAAAAAGGTTTTTTCAATGCAGGAGTCGTCTCAGGCTGCTGACGGGGAGAAATGACATCTTGCAGCATAGGAGCCTACGCCGCATTTTGCAGAACTGGGTCCAGGGAAGCTGGATACTTTGTTATAGAGCAGATTTTCTCCAACTTACACTGCAGATCATTTCATAAGAGAATGATCCTTTCACAGATTCTACCTCTCCGACACCCCCAATAATGACACGGCTCTCAAAATATCTGAGCCGGGAACTACAAGGAAAGTAGACAGCTGGTTGGCCCATGAACCATGTCATTAGAACCAATGCTGTAAAGTCACATCCTAATTCAAATCACTGAGTTCAGACAGGAAAATCATGTTCTGTATTTGCTTATTCCTATGTAGCTTTTATATTCTGTGACAGCATTTTGAGATACAAATCAGAAGTTTTTTGAATATGTGAGTGTACATTTTGGGGCTTGCTACGTAGTGTAAACTTTCCTTCTGTTATCTGGTATTTTACTTGTTAAAGAACGTCATGGCATTATTATAGGCCAAAGCATTGAATTTCACAAAAACAAGGTTTGCAATGTGTCTTTTACTGAAAAATACATTTCATTTGTCATAACATTCAAAAAACATACGCAAATGCTTGCCAATGAATTACAAACTTTGGTATTCAACGGTTTCAAACAGTCCATTCTCACGATTCTCATCTAATTAAATTTTCTCCTTGTGCAAGACACAGTTAGTGCAATTCTCAGAGCTATTTTGCTGTATTTTTTGTCCTTAAATTCCAAGCTCACGGCATTCTGTATTGTGATCACTTCAGACTTCAGCTAGGAACTTGCCACAATGTTGTCTATGTTGAAAGCAATTTAAAAAGTCAAATTCTCTCCATTTATATGTCTTCTCTTTTTCCACTGGCAATAATCCATTGTCATTACAAAACCTTCACAACATTCTGTCTTTGCCATTTACAATGTAACCCACTATGCTCTAATCAAACATACCACTCACATTCTCTTTAACAATCATTGTCTTTACTTCATATTTGTGCTATTCAATGTCTTAATACTGATGCGCCTTGCCCCACCCCACCCCACCCCACAAAAAACAATAAGGATCATCTTCCCCATCAACCATATTTTAAAGCATTGTATGCATTCTCAGGTAGCCACAAGTTTATGGTAACTTCTAAGAAAAGGAATGACACTTTGGCCATCACCACTACATAGTAAACTCATCGTCGAATGCAGACAGGAATAAACACACAACCTATAAGTATACTTTTAAAATTATTCACGAAAGAGAATATGTATCAATAATTTTAAAAGAGTGAAATTCACCCCCCTGCACTGCAGATTAACACAAGGTATATGCCTCTCGAATCCCATTTAAGTCTACAAGCAGGGCATGATTCAAAATGCATTGAAATCAACAAGATTCTTTATGTTGACTTCAGAGGGCTTTCAATCGGGCCCACAGGGCTTATATGGAACTTCAGCAGTGCCTGAGTTTTGTGCTGATTCTCTACAAAGGGGTGAATTTCTCCCATAAAGGTACTATGATCACAATATGAAACATACAATACTAGCAGCTTGTGAATCCTGACACAGAAGGCTTGATTCTAATCCAAGATATGTGGTTACACATGACCATGTTAGCTTGACAAGTTCACCATTGGGTATGCATGCGTGGGTAAGCACCATATTACAGGATTTTTCAAGCTACTCTTTGCAGCAATGTATGACTGCATATTTCATGTTAGACTCAAGCCTGGAGTACTGCTTGTATGCAGATAATGTTAAGGATCTGGGGCTCCATTTTGCAGGATGCTGAGAGCTCTGGCCCCAACAAGGCAAAGCACTGAAGCACATACTTAACTTTAAACATGTCAGTGGTTCCATTGAAGTCAGTGGAGCTACTCAAGTGCTTAAGGGTAAGGACACACTCAAGTCTTTGCTGGATCAGGACCGAAGCATACAACACCTCACATAATGACCCTTTATGCAAACATGTAGTCTGTTTAGTATTAACAGACAAAATTAAGCAAACACTGTTTCAATCCTCATGTCAAACATTCTACTGAAGAGATTTCCCCTGAGAAAACAGATAATTGTTTCTGATAAACAGATAATTGATACTGCTTCACGTTATTGCTTTAATTTCTTACAGGCAGTTTAACAAAAACAATTACTACAAATATGTTTTTCCAACAATATATGTTGAAATACAGGGCACCTTTTTTTCTTTCAAGTACACCGGGCAAAACTGTAAACCCTGAGAGTTTGTGTGTGCAAACCTACATCTTGTAAACTGTAATGTGAAACTCCTCTGAGCACCGTTATAGAAAAAGATATGATGTCACTAATATTTTTAAATGCAGATGCGAGTATTAGTGTGTGTATCATATAAATATTTGTGTGACTATGGTCAATCTACTTTGGTATCTATACCGTCCTGCAGTCTGAAGTACTGTCTGTTTCATATAACACGGAAATCTTATTTGTACCACATATAGATTTTAATCATTATCACTTCTGAAAACAGCAAAGATGCATTCATCTTCTTTAAAAGGCACTTGAACAGAAAAGCAAAATTCTGATAAAAATGTAAAGCTTATAAATCTAGGCAGTATTATGGAGGAACACAGGGATGAACTTTACATGCTATATATTCTAGTTGTGCACTTTGAAGTTCTTAAAGTGTTAAAACATTATTTCTTTCACCTGATTTCCACAATGGTGCAGGTAAATGAGAACAGCATATGTTAAACCACTCACTATCTGTATACTTGCAGTGCATTTCATCCTGGGGATAATTTCAATTTCTGCCTGCAAACAAATAAATTCTGGTGAAATAAAATCACACATGTGTACTTCAAGACAACTGTAGCTGATTTTTTATGTGTTATACCTCATCAGTGGAAACAAAACTGTAAATTAAATCCTAAGATTTCCCTTAAATGTGACAAAAACTCAAATAGACAAAATGTATGAAAATAAAACATTATTTAAGCAGGTTTTTTGTTTGTTTTTACTTCAAGAAAAGTCATTTTTGAAACTTTCATATTAGTCAACATTTTTATATGAAGTTTAGGTTCTTATTGACTGAAAACTCCCATTGACTTCACTGGCAGTTTTGCCAGAGTAAAGAATGCAAGGTATAGCCCAAAATGATTTGGACAGAACCATCTAATCCTGTACTGCCTTGATTATATCACTGGCAATTATTAAAGTGGGGATTTTAGGGCTCAAACTAGCTGAAAGCAGGATTCTGGTCCATACAAGCAGTGTGAACCTCCTGGGTTCTATGCGTCCTAACTTGAATTTTTCTTCTTCTGTGGAAATGTGCTCTCCTCAATACCTGCAGAACACTTGAGCAGACATTACCTATATCACACCTATCTCCAGAGTAGGGTCTATGACTATCATTTCATATAAGGAAATAAGGCAATTTCTCTGAGAATGCTCTGCGAACACTGTATAGAGAACTGAAACTTCCAAACACCTGCACGCATCCATTTCTCATCATTCAGATTCCCTTTTCCTACCTTAATGATAAGCCACTGTGCTGTGCGTTGGAGTGTTATTGCAGCCTACCCATGACAACTTGTGTTTGGAGCAATTCGAGCCCAGTGGATTGTTAGAGCACACAGTAGAATGAAAGTCAAAGGCCTGATTTACACTTAAAAGTTATGCCAGCATAGCTATGTCAATCAGGGGTGTGAAAAAACCCACACCTCCGACAGATGACACTGTGCCAACAAAATCCCCAGAGCAGACACAGCTATGTGGACAGAAGAAAGCTTCTGACAACTTCACTAACATCGTTCAGAGTGGTGATGGTCCTACACTGATGGAAAAAAACTCGGCCGGCATAGGCTGTTTATACACTAGAGGGCTATGCCAGTATAGCTATGCCGACACTGAGTACGTCTACACTACAGAACATAAGTCTCTCTCCAGCAAACTGCTAGTTTCCCCAAGAAGGGAGACCACTTCCACAGACATCTTAAAGGAACGAGTTCTCTAGCAAATTCACCTGCAGAAGTTCTGCATTTGAGTTCTTGCTAGGCTGACAGGTCCATTCTTAAAAGTCAGCCCAAGTGAGTTGCTCATGTCACCACTGGCCTATTCATCTGAACGAAATCACTGCTAGGAGAATCCCTGAGCAAGTTCAATGGAATCCTCAACCACATTTTCAGGTGTTTGATTTCCGTATATTATATGGCAGGGATTTATTGTATAGCAGGGAGGCAAGTTTCATTCTGTGGACCAGTTTGTGAGAGAGAGATTTTCTCACAGCATCTCTCCTCCCAATCCCTTATTGTTTCAATCTGAAAACATTTTGTTGTAGAGACCATTTGTGATCCATGGACTGTAGTGCAGGAACAAGTACTGTATGGCACTCGGGCCACACAGAGTCACTCACAGCTCCTGTTGGCTGGTTTCACAAATGAACCTGTGAGCTACAGAAAAGAATGAAGAGACCAGCAATTAAACAAATGGACATGGGGCAAATAGGTTCAGAACTCCAAAGTCATTTTTAAAGCTTTAAACATGTACTACAGTGGAGCAGTTGTCAAATCATAGTTATGGTCACATTATATATAGGTAGGTCATCAGAGGAAAAAACTCTGAAGCCTGTGAAGCAAAGCTACTTTGACCTACAGCTGTATTAATTCCAATTTACTGAATGGCCACAGGTGGTTGGGAGGAGAACAGTTACAAAGGAAGCAAGAATCAGGCATTCTGGGAGGCAAATTTATTTGCATGAACTTTCCAGCTGTCTATCAGGCTCCACAATTTTTGACAACTGAGCTGTCAGATTTTATTTAATTAGGGAATCAATGGAAGGCAGACCTTTCTTCTGAATAGGTCAATATTTCATGGAGCCAAAAGCCACAGCTTCCCAGGCTTGCATAGTCAGAAGGCTCCAGATATTTTCTTCAGCAGAAAGTCGTAAATAAGAAAGTTGAGTATTCAGTACAATTAAAGATATTGTATTTTTGAACAGGTTTCCTTCATTGATAAAATTCAACTGCAGTATGTTTAAATATGGAAAACAACTTTTTATATTAAAATATGTCAAGCAAATTTAGAGATAAATCCCACACTTCTTACAACCTGATCCTATTTTCACTGAAGTCAATGGATACCCTACTAAGGGAGCAAGACTGGGTTATTTACTCTGGGAAAACCTCTTTCAAAATTAATGGGAATTTTACTTAAGGCTGAATAAAGAATGCAAGATCTGACTTCTTGAATTTTGATATCCTGTCAACATTCTTTTAGAGCAGGAGTAGGCAACCTATGGCACATGTGCCGAAGGCAGCACGCGAGCTGATTTTCAGTAGCACTCACACTGCCCGGGTCCTGGCCACCAGTCCGGGGGCTCTGCATTTTAATTGAATTTTAAATAAAACTTCTAAACATTTTAAAAACCTGATTTACTTTATATACAACAATAGTTCAGTTATATATTATAGACTTATAGAAAAAGACCTTCTAAAAACGTTAAAAGGTATTACTGGCACGCGAAACCTTAAATTAGAGTGAATAAATGAAGACTCGGCACACCACTTCTGAAACGTTGCCAACCCCTGTTTTAGAGAGTTATATTTATAAGTATTCAAAATCAAATATCTTTCTTTACTCAGCTGAAGAACCTGAAACACATCTCATCTGAGCGCTTGTCTATACAAACACTAAAAGTTCCCTAAGGTGCTTTGTCTTACTCTCATTTCAAAGCAGGGTAGATCAAAGAGCACTATGGAACCTTTAGTCTGCAGCAACAGTCTCCACGCAAATACTCGATGGACAACAGGCTAGCACAAGGCAGATTTCCCAGCTTGCCATGAACTAAATATTCGTCTAGATATACCCTCAAAGAAAAGTTTGCTTTTTCTTACACTTTGGGAGTCTCAAATCTTTCTGATGTTTTAAAGTTACACTCATTTTTAGTTTTTACTAACCAGTAAAGCAAAAGTCTACTTGAGGTCCTTCATATAAAGATAAATAGGTTAAAGTTCTAAAAAACTAACTACCCATGAGTATTTTAGAAAGGGCACATGGTATAGAAGAGTTTTCTAAAAGTAAAAAAAGATAAAGATAATACTTTTGAAAGGTGACAATTTGGCAACACAAATGAGTAATTTTATTTTCTTGTAAAGTTCCTGTTTGTGTTCTAAATAATTGAAAGTTTATTTGATCTTAAAATTCGTTCTGAGGCTCCTCAGTCATTCATTTTCTAAAGTCTATGATTTACGAACAATTTAGGACTTCTATGTACCAAAGCTTTGGAATCTAAGATTATTATTGATCAGCAGCTGCAATTGGTGTGTATGTAGTTAGAATTGCCAGAGCTAAGGTTGCCCCCTACTATACTTGGGTGTTCTGATTTAAATTTCTACCATATTCTCTGAAGAGCACAGCATTTTACTAAAAAACAAAATGTTGTTTTTCTTTCATATACAAACCAAGACCAGGTACAGATTAGAGGTTGTTTACAGTTAAAGACAGACTTTGTAAAATGATGGCGAATTTTGGAACCAATAAGAGAAAACCATGTATCTGGATAAACTCTAGACACACACACACATCCTTTATTTTATTTTTTAAATGGCATCAATGGAAGGCACGCTGTGCCCTTGAGAGACCTTTAAACTATAGGCCTAGTCTTGCATCCCTTGCCCTCTCATTGATTTGAATGGGAACTTTGTGAGGGCAATCAATGCACGAGCAGGTCATAGATTAAAATCAAATGTAAGGTAGACCTACCATCATGTTAACAGTTCTCTTTTAATATGACAAATTCATCATCAGCATAACTCCACCAGCTTCAGCAGAGTTATAACAGGCCCATTTCTGTCCCATTCTCACTAGCCATATATTGTATTTTCCCTCCCTTCAGAAAGAAATAATTTCTCAAGCAAATATATTGTTAATTTGGGCCTCAGATAAATCTGCCCTATAATGGACACAAAAGAACATAACACTGAATAAACAACATTACGGAGTTCCTATGTTATGTGAATCACTGAGATTAAGTAATTTTTGAACAAAGTTACAACATTTTAACAAAAGACTGCAGACAAAGAAAAATAAGCGCTATCCTCTCCTTTAAAATTGGGGTCTAAAAAGATTACATTCAATTTCTGGCTGCCTAGTATTTTAAAACTGCCATGACTAAGGCAACTTGTAATGTCAAACACAGTACAAAAGAGCAAATAAAAAATGAGAGCAATTAAAATAAGTTTTGTGATAGTTTCACAACCATGTCTGAAGCCATGCCAAAAATATACACTAACAATAACCTAAAGACTACATATCACTATGATTGCTATTCAAAGTGCACACCTATAATGTTACAAACAAGGGGCCTGATCCTGCTCCCACTGAGGTCTGTGGCAAGACTCCCGTTGACTTAAATGGGAAAAGATTTAGGGCCTCTGTTTTGTAAATTATACGGCTGCATTATATATTCATAACAAATTCTGAGTACCTGTAAGAAGATATATTTTGATCCAAACTTAAAATCATGTCACATTTACACACTTGATTTTACAAAAACTGTAGAGCAGTATTAACACCACTCAGTAAGGGTTTTTTGCTGATGTTGTAAAGGTAAAAGAAATGGAAGTATGCAAACAATTTTAGCATTTCCACATAGCCATAAGAATAGGAGCATGTATAATGTCTGCTTGGCTTCAGTATAAAAAGGAACAATTTAACAGAAAATATTGCAATAATTCAGCCTGCTTTGAATAATTAAATGTATACATACACCAAAAACAGGGGTATTGAGGAGAAAACAAGAAACTTACACACTTGTTTTGTATGAAGCAAAAAAAATGAGAAAAAACTGTGGAAGCAGTTTTTAAGGATGAATGCCTAGTGTTACCACGTTTCAGATTAAAGGAGGATAATTCTTCTTCCTTGTTCCTGTAAAAATACATCAATGAAAGAAATTAAGTTTTTAGAACATTGTACAGGTTTACATTAGAAATTCTTAAATTAATCACTAATTTAAGCACTCTATATTGTAACATTTTACATCATTATTACAATAATGTTACTGTCAATTTCTTAATCTGTTGCCAATATCAAACAACAGTGTCTAGAAGATCCAATGCATTCCTGAATTGTTGTCTCACAGCTTTTGCCAGATCAGGGCTAGATCAGGCACCTTGCACGGTTGAATTCTAAATGCAGAATTTTTAAGTGTAGGTTGATGTCTTAGGCTTAATAAAGTGCATCATCATGTGCATGGAATAGTTCCATAATTAAAGAAAGTCAGACTTTTAAAAAAATGTGACTATTTCATTTGATAATTAAAAGTACTTACATGGATAAAGAAAACACAACTCACTTTTAACCTGAGCAGTTATATGCCAGGTTTCGATTCACAGCACAGATATAACACCAAGTTATAACTCTCCAAGAATATAAAATGTAAACAGGCCTGCTGACAGGGGGAGGGGCAAAAGGGGCAATATTTCAGGGGCGCCTGGCTGCCATGCTAGTGGCATCTAGGAAGCCAGGGCATAGGTGGCAGGTGAACTCCAGCCTTGGGGAGGCTAGCCCCCCAGCCTGGACAACCCCTTCTGCACGAGTGAGGCCTCGCCTTTCCTGCCAGAGTTCCAGCCCCATTCTAATGTAGCAGCCAGGCCCTCCACATCACACACACACACACACACACACACACACACACCCCCAGGCCACCTGCCCCGGGAACAGTTTGACTTTTCTTTAAATCTAAGGGTCCAATCCAGTAATGAACTTTACACAAGCAGGCAGAACTCCATGAGCTCATGCAGGTGCATGGGATCCACTCATAATAAGTTCATTGCAAAACAGGGGCTTTTGTTCATGATAATTTCACAGGAACTTGAAATCAAACAGCTCTCCTTCCAACGTCAGTCTTTTCTATGTAGCAAACAGGCTCTCCTCACCTCATCCCACCCACCATGTATTCCAAAGGAAATGAAAATTAACATTAATTTTTATTTACCTATTCATATGTGCACCAGCATTACTAATGCCAGGATAGCAGGCAGCTTTAATTAACTGCTGCTATAGAAATACAGGAACCCTAAGAACTATTTTATCAGCAAGCTCACAAGAGTGGTCATTCATTTTGAGGGGGAGGAATAAAACAGCAGGCTATTTCTGAGAGATAAAGCAACATATTTCTTAAAATATGCTGTATACTAAGAATCTAAAAAATATTCAGCAAGGTTGCACTTCAACCAGATAGCTGATCAATGGCCTGGTACTGAATGCAAACACTTTCTACCAGGTCTACTCATATTGAAGTTAATAGAAGTACTCACAGTAGCAAAGAACCACAACAGGAATAAATGTTTGCAAGATCAGGCCCTAACATAAGACAATCACGACCAACAACAACATACAAAGACACAAGACAAAGTGAGTCAAGTCACATTGAGCCTCCCAAGATACTGGCTTCTGATATCTATCAGTCCTTGGCACAGTGAGACAGTTAGCAAAGGAGGATCTGAAGAAGGAAAACGATATGCCAGCAGAGAAAGGGAGAGAAGGAGATGGGAAGAAAGAGGAAAATAAGGCATGGAAAAAGGGGAGAGAGGAAATCAAGAATACTCATACACAAGCTTTTAGGTTAGTAAATTATGTTATTTCTCTGTGAGAATACAAGCTAAAAAGAAAATGTGGTTTTAAACTCCTGAAAATCCATGGCTAGCTTATGAGATCTGGCACTTATTTCGGTTCACTTTAGGCTCTGTACAAAAGTTCTGCACTCAAACACTTTACAAATGGAACTGGAAGCAGAGTGAAATTAATTAGCAATGAACAGTCCTAGTTAGTGGGTTTCAGAAGCAGAACTATTGAGTGCACTACCATTGTGTCTACTGTCCCGGATTGAGCAGGGAAAACAAAAATAGAAAAGAAAACGAAGTAGACAAATAAAAAAAAAAAAGGAAAGTGAATGAGTGAATGAGAGAATAGAGAAAATGAGAAAAGGGAAAGAGGCAAAAGTGGAAGAAGAGAGAAAATATATATAAAAAGATGTAGGGAAAGATAAACAGAGAAAGGATGGTAGCAGGAGAGACAATGAAAGAACAAGAATCAGAGGGGTAGCCGTGTTAGTCTGGAATTGCAGAAGTGACAAAGAGTCCTGTGGCACCTTAAAGACTAACTGAAAAAATTTCAGTTAATGAAAGAACAGAGAGGTGGAAAATGAGAGCAACAGTGTATGGTTGCAATGTTGTCTCAATTTTTCACTGAAAATAACGTAGGTGACCAAAGCTTGAAGATGAACTAAAATGTGTCTTATGGTATGTGACCAAGTAATAAAAACTATTTGTTTCAGCTAATTTTTTGCTTTAAGTCACTGTCAAGGGGTATACAGTCTACTGTGCTCAAAGCGTATCCTTCAGTCAAAAACTTTTGTTTAGATAACCAAACAGATAACTAAACAAATAGTAGAATAACCCACTAACATTGGACACAAATAATATGAGAAAAAGGTGAAATTTGCTTCCCAGAGTAATAAAAAAGAAGTATTTGAAAAAAATGTGTTCTTTTCTTTTGTATAGTTGTTACAATTAAAATACTGTGCCCCTAGTATAACATATAAAAACATAGTCTTTTTTTTTTTTTAAAAAAAACCAAACACCTCATATCTGCATCATAATCTAAGGAATAAATTACTCTCCACAATCCATTGCACCAGTGACTTGAGATCTTTTCCAAAGAGGAAAGAGAGGAAACAAGGGAGAGGAAAAGATGTGTACAGTTTTCCCAGATGAAAAATTCCTGGTAGGGTTAGCTAGATTAGCATTGGATAACTGCCAACCTAAACAATGGCTTGTGAATCCACCCAGCTGATGTTTGGCCACCTCCTGGTGAATCCAACAATTAGCACTGGCAACAATGAAATTTAAATGTAGAACAAAATAAAATAATTTACAAACAATTACAAAGCAAAGAATGCTGAATGCACAAGGTACCTAACCTAAGTTTTAGTCAATTGAAGACCAATTACTCAATTCTTGTAATTTTTTGTACCCCCATGGATTAAAACACCAAAAAAAACAACAAACCCTAGATAAATTCATGGAGGATAGGTCCATCAATGGGCAGGGATGGTGTCCCTCGCCTCCATTTGCCAGAGGCTAGAAATGAGCGACAGGGAATGGATCACTTGATGATCACCTGTTCTGTTCATTCCCTCTGGGGCACCTGGCATTGGCCACTATTGGAAGACAGGATACTGGGCTAGATGGACCTTTGGTCTGACCCAATATGGCCATTCTTATGACAACACAAAATAGGGGAAAGAAAAAATTATAGAAACAAATCTGGGACTATACAAAGCACATAGCAAACTAGGGCTAACCCTAAAACTTTCGGAATTTATTAAAAAGATTGACAAGAGCACTGGGCACAAATGCCACACATCTTCTTGGTAAAATAAAGATTCCCAGCTGTTTTTCTGTTACTTTCTAGAGCCAAGCACCACCAATCCCAAAGTCAATTTCTGAATATTACATTTGTTTTGTAATGAAAAGTAAACTAGCCTTTGATAATGATGTTCATTTTTTTTTTAGAGTTACCATCCATCCCCACAATTTTAAGCTGATCTGCAGCCTGACTTCCACATTAGTTGAATACTGTACTCAATCCCATCTTTCCTCGTGTGTTCCTCCCTGGAACATTCAAGCCATATCTACACCAAAGGTTTGTCCTAGTTACAGTCCTTTGTGGCCAGACACTGATGTAATTGCACAGAGGCAAACTCTTCAGAATAAACAGGCTAAACTGTGATTTGCCCTGGTACAACATTACCCATGCTTGAAAAGGAGGCAAATTGAACTTGTGCAAATCACAGTTTGTAGCAACTGTCTGCTTACACTAGAGGTTTGCACCGATACAGCTATGCTGGTAGCTGGCCAACTGCTGAAATTCTCAGTGTAAACAAAGCCTCAGAACACTCCTATCCCATGACTGTGTTCATTTTAGTGCAGTTTCATGCAACTGGCATAGTCTTCAACAGAACTTCCCCAATAAAGGGAAGTGAAATGGAGCCCATCTCTTCCAGACCAATCTTCCTCCATCCCCAACGAGCAGGAGAAATGCACTAGAGCAGATTGCTCTACTTTGCTTTTTCTTCCTACCTATCTTGAAAACAGGCAGGAAGATGACCCAATACTTCTTCACTGGAACACAGAAAAGGGAATGCTAACTTGTGTCCCTCTCCTCCTGGAAAAGCACTGGGGAGTGAGAAGAGGGAGGTTTGCCTTTGCATGTGACCCTCCTTAACCTATTGAAGGAGAAATTATGGAGAGAAGGCCTTTTAAAACCCAGCTGTTGCTTCCCCTGCCACCAAGAGATGGATGGCATTTTTCATTAGAAAGATATGACCCTCCTTTGGAAACTGAGACCAAGTAACTAGATGATAATATTGAGTGTTCCTATTTACAGACACATTTTAGAAACGATTTTAAGAAGACATTTAGGAAAACTAGGAGTCCTAAGAAAACCAGATCCTGCAAACACTAACCAACAAAGAAAGGGGGAGACAAAGAAGAAAAGCAAAAAAATGCCCATTGTCACAATAAATAGGTTACATTTTAGACATCTTTAAGTATCAAATCAGGCAAGTGTTTTGAGAAATACGCAAAGAGAGAAGGAAGCACAAGCCAGCCCTGACAGCGAAGATTAATAAAGATCCATACAAACCACCATTTTCTCCCACTTTGGTGTGTACATCAGATTGGGTCAAGTGACATTTTAAACAAATCTTTGGGGACATCACCAAAATTTCTTACAAAAGCTTGACTGCTTACCCACCTCTCAGATTAGCTATTATTTTATTATACCTACTAGATGCTTAATTTTGACACCAAATTGCACCCATCGAATGCATTTCTACGAGCACAAACCAACTCACCAGCAGCCTCTTTGGTTTTTCATCATCTGTGCTCCACCACGAACCTCATGGTGGTGCCATCAAAGGAGGGCGGGGCAATTATCCTTGGCCCCATTTGCTGGGATGTGATGCTGATGACCGGCTTCCCCTCCGCCCCCCTGAGCTGGGCAGTGGCGGCGGGCGGCTGGGATTTCCCCGTAGCGATATAATAAGGACTTTCCACAAAACCGGCCTCTCCTCCTCCTGCCCCTGCGCTGCCGGTCTCGGCGGGGGCGCCGACGTCGCTGCCCGGGAGGGAGAGCTGGGTCTGCAGGGCATTAGCTGGCAGCATGGCGGTGGGCAGGAAGCCGGGGTAGATCATGTAGGTGGCCCCATAGGCCCCCGGGTTGAGCGCTAGCGGGGAGACGGGCAGCGGCATCGGGGCCACGGCGGGCTGCGGGGGCAGCGGCACCTCCACGTACTGCCCGGTCTCGGGGTCGAAGAGCCGCTTCTTGAGGGGCTGCTGCACGGGCGCGTCCACCAGGTAGTACTGCCCGGTGCTCAGATCCAGCAGCACCTTGCGCTGCGTCAAGGGCTCGGCGGCCGAGGGCGGCGAGAAGCAGAGCAGGGGCGGGGGCTGGGCCCCGTGCAGCGCGGCCACGGGCAGCGGCTGGTGGTAGATGGCGGCGGGCGGGGGCTCCGCGGGGGCCGCGGGGGCGGGGCCGGGCGGCGGCGGTTGCTGCTGCTGCTGCTGCTTGGGGCTCAGGCGGCCCCGGCCCCTGGCGGCGCTGAAGGGCTGCAGGGCGGCGGCGGCCGCCGAGGCCGAGAGCGGGCCCGGGGGGCCGCCCCCTCCCGCGGCCGGCGGCTCCTTGAGCGGCATGGCCAGGTAGTTCCCGCAGTCGGGCCCGGCCGCGCCCTTCTCGGCTTCGCCGGGCTCCTTCGCTTCGGCGGCGGCGGCGGCCGGGGAGAGCTTGAGGGAGCGCGGCCCCGGCCCGGTCTGGCCCTTGAGGCCGCGGAGCGGTGAGGCCGCGGCGGGGAGCTTGGCCGGGGCCGCCGCCGCCGCCTTGTGGGCGGAGCTGACGGTGAAGACGCTGCTGCGCGGCGGCGGCGGCGGGCCCGCGGCTCTGTCCGCCGCGCCCGCCTCCCCGCGGGGCCCCGGCAGGGGGCGGGGCCGTTCCCGCGCCAGGCTCTCGAAGGCGGCCGCTCTGGCCGAGACCCGGTCGGGCTTGGGGCCGGCCTCCGGCAGGGGCTGGCGCTCGGGGGCGGCCGGGGCCGCGCTCCTCTCCTCGGCGGGCCCCGCGGCCGCGCGGCTGCCGCGCTCCTGGCTGGCGATGAGGGAGAGCACGTGGCTGTCGGTGATGGGCCGCGGGTCGCTCTTGCGCTTCCACTCGTGCTTGCTGAAGCTGTACAGCTCCTCCATGCTGCGCACCGCCGCCGTCAGCTTCTCCAGCGCGTTGCGGCTGGGCGGCGCCTTGGCCTCCTCCCGCGGCTCCTCGTCCGCTCCCGCCGCCGCTCCCTTGCCCTTCTCGGCGGGGCCGGGCGGCGGCGGCTGCTGCTGGTGCCTCCAGGGCGCGGAGGCTTTGGACACGATCTTCAGCACGGCGGGCAGGCGAGGGTCGCTCTTGTTGGGGGCGATGGTGGCCACGGGCAGCCTCCCCGAGGTCCTGTGCACCAGGATTGTCCCCTCCGGCGCGGCGGGCAGCGCCGTGCCCCACGGCTCGCCCGGCGTCTTGTCCTCCCGGCTGTTACTGACCGCCTGGCAGGTTATCACCATGGGGGACAGGGCCCTGGGGATCCCCGCGATGGCCGGCGGCCTGGGCTTCTGCTCGGCGCTGCACTGGTCGGAGAGCGCGCTGCTCCGGTCGCTGCTGGCATCGCCCGAGTCGTGGCCGTACGAGCTCTTGATCAGTTTCCGGACGTCTCGCACCTGGTGCAGGGGTCCGGGCGCTTTGGGCTTGTTGTCTCGGATGTCCCGCACCAGGAACTGCGGCACCTTGTCCAGCCCCTCCGCTTTGAACGCCTTCTGCGCCGGGCCGCGGGACTCCTCCGCGGCCTTGAACAGGGTCGGGGCGGCGGCGGCGGCGAGCTTGGGGGTGAGCAGTTTGGCGACGTCGAAGGGGTGATCCTGGCTGGGCGGCACGCTGCCCAGGCTGATCTTGATCTCGGGGGCGCGGGGCTTGGCGGGGGTGCCCGCCCGAAAGGCAGAGGGGGCCGTGCAGTACTTGGTCACCTGCGTGCCGGGCTGTTTGCCCTGCAGCGGGGTGCCCTGGATGTTTGGGACGAAGAGGCGAGACATTTTGGTGGCCCGGCTGGCGGAGATCTCCCCCAGATCCGCCCGCCAGTCGTACTTGGCGGAGGAGAGCTGCAGTTTCCCGATGGGAGCCCGCTCCTCTTTCTTCTTCTCCGCCTCCTTCTCCTTCCAGGATCTGAACGCGCTGTGCTGGCTGCGGAGGAAGGTCGCCTTGAGGGCCTCCGAGGCGCTCTTCTTAATCTCGCACACGTCCTCCGCGCGCGTGTCCGACAGCTGGCGGTCCAGGCGAGGGGTGGACGCCTTGGAGGTCGGCGACTTGCTGTCAGCAAACTCCCCCGGGTCCTCCGCGGTCACGATCGTGTGGTCCGAGCTGGCCTCGGAGTACCGGGAGTTCTGCCTCTGCATGCCCCCCTCTTTCAGCTTCTCCCTGGCCGAGCCCTCCTGCTCCTTGCCCGGCTGGGACGCGGCCAGCCCGGTGTACGAGGTGTCTGTGATCTCGCCCCGCTCCATTTTGAACTCCTGCTCCAGCTGCATTTTCTTCGAGATCACGTTCTTGAGGAGACTGGAGGCGAATTTGGATTTATTCGGGGCGCCCTCCGGGACTTCTGCCGCGGCCAGCCCGGCGTGTTTGCTGGCCTCCTTGCTTGGCTCCCGAGGCAACGCTTCGGGGAGCTCATCTGCCGCGTGTCCGGGGCGTTTCGCAGCTCTGGGGACCCCGGCGTCAACATTGCTGCTGAAATTCAACGTCTCCAACAAGGTGACGACGCGGGAGCCCGCCTGGATGCGCTTCTCGAAGCACGCCGGCGTTTCCACGTGGGTGATTTCCCCGTCGAGCTTGCTGACCACGAACTCGAGGGCTTTCGTCTGCGATTTGTTGGAGCGAATGTAGAACTGGTCGCCGCCCGGCTTGGCCCCGGCGCTCCTGGGCCAGCCGGGGGGGTCGGCGCTGCTCTTGAACAGGCTCTGCTCCGCTTTCTGCCCCAGGCTGCCGCACTTCAGGTCCAAGTAGGTGGACCAGCGGTTGATCCCTAGCGCCTGATCCGAGAGGGAGGCGGAGGACTCCCGGGAGCTGAAGCTCAGCGTGTCCAGGTAGGGGCAAGCCAAGCTGCGGAACGCGCGGGCCGTCAGGTTTCGCACTTCTTTATCCGCATCGTCCAGCTCGCTGACGGCGCTGGAGGCGCCGCTGGAATAGCCCCCCGCCTCCTTGGCGCGGATGGCGCCGCTCCGGCTCTGCAGCCGCGCGGGGACGGCGATGCATTGCTTGGCCTGCTCCGGGATCGCGGCTTGTTTGAAGGCGGCCCTGCGTTCGGGAGCTGTGGAGACGCGGAGGCTCATGTCGCCTTCATGCTTGGCAGCGGGACTGGGGTTTCGCTTCGCGGGCAGGTTGCTAAGCTCATTTATAGCCCGGGGCGTGGGTTTGATTGATAGGAGAATGTGGCCCGCAGCTGGGCTCTCTCCCCCGGGGCTGCGGCGCTTGGCCTGGCTCCCGTCCGAGCTGGCGCGCTTGGCCGGGCCGGGGGGGTCGCTTCCAGAGCTCCCGCTGGCGAGCTCCGTGCTGCTGGTGCGCTCGGGGCTGGCCGGGGGGTGATTGGCCTCGCTGGCCGTGCTGGGGGAGCCGCTGTTGCCCCCCTCGTCGGTCGGCGTGTCCGCCAGGGTCTCGTCGCTCCCGAAGGAGGCGTAGTCCACGAAGGAGTAGATCACGTTGTTGTCCTCGAAGTCCCACCTGGAGGCCAGGCCCAGGTCGAAGTCCATGTCGTGCTCCACCTCGCTGAGCTGGATCTCGTGCGTGGTAATGTAGTGCGCCTCCTCGGGGGCGGGCGGGGGAGCCCCCGCCCGGGGGCGAACCGCGCAGCTCGCCTTGCAGCCCGCATCCTCCTCCTCCTGGTCCCCGTCACTCTCGTAGCCCAGGGAGGACGCGGGCGGTTTGCCCTGGGGGCCGGTGTCCTCCGGTTTGGGGAAGGCGTTGGCCTGGCTCGCCGGCCCCGGGCAGCCGCTCGAGGAGAGTCCGGGCGAAGCGTTTTCCGGAGCCCCAGCGCTGCATCCCCCCGCCCCGGCCCCAGTCCTGGTCCCGGGTTTAGACGCGGCTGGATTTCCACCCACCGAGCGGCCCGCGGCGCCGAGCTCGCCAGCCCCGGGTTTAGGGCGGAGAAAGGCCGCTTCTCCTCCGCTCCCTGCCAGAGTCAGCGTCGGGGGCTGGGGGCCGGCTCCCCTCCCGCGGGGGAAATCCTGGATCTCCGCACAGCTCGAGTCCCTGGCGGTGAATGGCTCTGCGGGGCGGCGCTTCATCCTGCCGCCCTTCGGTGCCGCTCCCCGCGTGGGGCTAGCGCTTCGCTCGCCGGGCGATCGGGACGGGGCTTCCATGCTCAGCCCGCCAGCATGTGCCCGAGGGCGCAGGGAACAGGCGGAGACGTGGACCCGGGACTGCCAAGCCGGCTGGGACACACGTGTCTCCTGCAGGGTCGTTCCCGGCTGCGCTCCTGGCTGGTCGGTGCACCCCAGAGAGGGTCCCGGCCGGGCTGGGGTGGAGCTGGCGGCGGCGGCTGTTCCCGTTGTCTGGTTCCGGAGCTCCCGAGTACAGTTGTTGGTTTGGCGCGGAGAGCGGTCAGGCTGAATGCCAGCGGGAACAGAAGGAGCAGCGACGGCAGCAGCTGCAGCCCGGCCCCCCGCCACCCAGAACTGCAGCGAAAGCATCGGGGAATTCTTCCCTTTTCCCCGATGCTACAGCCTCGCTCCACGGGCCTTGCGACGGGGCCGCTAGCCAGCCCCGGTCAGGAATTGGCCGCGGAGATAAGACCCAGGAGCGCAGGAGAGCTGCTTCCTAAAGCAGCCGTTTCATAGACGATTTGCATGGGTGTTGCCACGACACTCAACTGTCTGAAGTGAGGCACATTGCTTCTGCTTGAGGATAAATTTAAACAACCCGCTAATGTTCACTTTCCAAGGGGCGCTCTCCAGCTTATGGGTTTAAAACGTGCCCACTTCTTCATCGCAAAAGTATCCAAAGCTGTTCTTCCCAGAGCTTTTCTCTTACTCCAGCCCTGCAGCGAGATTCATGATCAATCATTTTCCTCCCGGAGTATTTAAACACCTGTGTTTCTGGATACTTGAGCCGTCCTTAGGGTTCTGGAAAGAATATTTATGATGAAATGTGAATACATTATTTTAACTCTGTGCTCTGAACGATATCAGGAGAGAGCTTGAGATGCCAAGTGATAATCAAACTTAATCGGTTTAAAGTCTCAGGGACCATTCTGTAATGCTCTTGAACTTCTAAAATCAATTGCAAGAAAATTAAAATCCTATTAAACACAGATTAGTTCCCTTAGATGATTTCAACACATTACAGCACAGGACATGCACATGATAAGGTATAATAAATCATTTACCCTTTATAAGCCAGAGAAGTAAAACAAGTCTCATTGTACTAGATCTTCCTAGATGTCTGTTGACTGATTCGGGAAGAGGGGTCACAGCTAATCAGATGCATACTGAGCCAGCTTTTCTTAGCCACTTTGCTTGGGGTAAAGGCTCTGCTGTGTGGTTTTGTGAGAACTGTGCCACTGGCCAGGTCAAAACTATTAACTATACATAGACTATGCTGTCATTTATGCCGATTGAATAAAGTACTATTTAAAACGTTCGCATTTGTGTATAACAAAAATAACAGGATCAGCCATCACTTGCTGGAATCACACCCCCAGCAATGCAGACTGTTATTCATCTTTTGAGTTTCAGATATTAAGAGCAGGGGCTGAGTATTTGTCTAACTGGAATAAACATGAAGGGGGGAATGAATACCTATGTAGAATGAAAAAAGGCACAGAAAACATGCAAGTTTTTACCTACAATAATTTGCACTCCCCTCCTGCATTTAGTTTGCTATGGGTAGAGAAGTTTGCGTAAGTGGAAGACTAACTTGATTCTTTTGAATGGCCAACATCTCAACATATATTCTTGAATCTGTGGACTCTCTATATGCCATCCTCTTACAGAAACTTTAGTGTGAAGCAAAATGATCCTTCAAGGAGCTGCTCCACTAAATACGTTATGGAACAGGGAGGTACTATTAAAATAAAAAAAATACTGTTCTGATCCGTATATCTTCAGTATTGATAGCAGAGCTCTCAAATGAAGTTGTTTTGTCACCAGACTTTGCCTGGTCTTCCTTACAGAAAATGGAACTGTAATTAATGGTAAAATGCTTAATGGAAGAAGCATAAGGGTAATGCTAGGGAATGAAGCCAATTTTTAAAAGGAAGTGGAATCAAAATATTAACCTCTGGGAACAGGCAGATAAATTAATGGAACAAACTTGACCTGCTGCAGGTCCCTTCAAGCACCAACCATTCCCCCTAAAGATCATTTTGAGCTAGTTCAGAACTCTGTCCTGCACAGGACTGATATGCATTATTCCCATTAATATCCATAGGAGGTCCAGGCACAGAAACGGAACAGTTTGTGGCAGAGAAGATTTTTACAGTTGACTGAGAAAGGTCCATAGCTGGAATCCTGGCAGAGTTTGCAAACTGGACTCACTGAGCAATTACTAAATAGCTAGGCAAAAATAGTAAAAAATTAAAAGATATATCCATCCATCTGGTGTTAAGGTAGTGAGGATTTTTAAAATGTGATCTTAACTTTGTGTCCTCCTCTCTTTATAACTATTGAAATGTAAAGGGGGAAAGACTTTGAAGGGTCATGTTCCATAAAATACAAATTTAGACACAAATTAATACCAAGTTAAGGACATACTTTATAAATGGCAATGAAGAGATAGGATCATCCGGCAACCTTCATTCTGTCTCTCAGATCAATAACTGGTTAAAAGATAGGAAACAAAGGATAGAAATAAGTTTTCAGAATGGAAGACAGTAAATAGCAGTGTCCCCCAGAGATCTGTTCAACATATTCAAAAATGATGTGGAAAAACAGGTAAACAGTGAGGTGGCAGAATTTGCAGATGATACAAAACCATTCAAGATGGCTAAGTCCAAAACAGACTGCAAAGAGTTACAAAGGGATCTCACAAAACTGGGTGACTGGGCGACAAAATGGCATAAAGAACATAAAGGCCATACTGGGTCAGACCAAAGGTCCATCTAGCCCAATATCCTGTCTACCGACAGTGGCCAATGCCAGGTGCCCCAGAGTGAGTGAACCTAACAGGTAAAGATCAAGTGATCTCTCTTCTGCCATCCATTACCCTCCTCTGACAAACAGAGGCTAGAGACACCATTCTTTACCCAGCCTGGCTAATAGCCATTAATGGACTTAGCCTCCATGAATTTATCCAGTTCTCTTTTATACCCTGTTATAGTCCTAGCATTCACAGCCTCCTCAAGCAAGGAGTTCCACAGGTTGACTGTGCGCTGTGTGAGGAAGAACTTCCTTTTATTGGTTTTAAACCTGCTGCCCACTAATTTCAATGGGTGGCCCCTAGTTCTTCTATTATGGGAACAAGTAAATAACTTTTCCATATTCACTTTCTCCACGCCACTCATAATTTTATATACCTCTATCATATCCCCCCTTAGTCTCCTCTTTTCCAAGCTCAAAAGTCCTAGCCTCTTTAATATCTTCTCATATGGGACCCATTCCAAACCCCTAATCATTTTAGTTGCCCTTCTCTGAACCTTTTCTAACGTCAGGATGAGATGAGGAGACCACATTTGTATACAGTATTCAAGATGTGGGCGCACCATGGATTTGTATAAGGGCTATAAGATATTCTCAGTCTTATTTTCTATCGCTTTGTTAATGATTCCTAACATCCCGTATGCTTTTTTGACTGCCTCTGCACACTGCATGGACATCTTCAGAGAACTATCCACGATGACTCCAAGATCTCTTTCCTGATTAGTTGTAGCTAAATTAGCCCCCCATCATATTGTACGTATAGTTGGGGTTATTTTTTCCAAAGTGCATTACTTTACATTTATCCACATTAAATTTCATTTGCCATTTTGTTGCCCAATCACTTAGTTTTGTGAGATCTTTTTGAAGTTCTTCACAGTCTGCTTGGGTCTCAACTATTTTGAGCAGTTTAGTATCATCTGCCAACTTTGCCACCTCACTGTTTACCCCTTCCTCCAAATCATTGATGAATAAGTTGAATAGGATTGGTCCTAGGACTGACCCTTGGGGAACACCACTAGTTACCCCTCTCCATTCTGAAAATTTACCATTTATTCCTACCCTTTGTTCCCTGTCAATCCATGAAAGGATCTTCCCTCTTATCTCATGGCAACTTAATTTACCTAAGAGCCTTTGGTGAGGGACCTTGTCAAAGGCTTTCTGGAAAACTAAGTACACTACGTCCACTGGATCCCCCTTGTCCACGTGTTTGTTGACCCCTTCAGAGAACTCTAATAGATTAGCAAGACATGATTTCCCTTTACAGAAACCATGCTGACTTTTGCCCAACAACTTATGTTCTTCTATGTGCCTGACAATTTTATTCTTTACTATTGTTTCAACTAGTTTGTCCGATACAGACGTTAGACTTACCGCTCCATAGTTCCTGGGATCACCTCTAGAGCCCTTTTTAAATACTGGCATTACATTAGCTATCTTCCAGTCATTGGGTACAGAAGCAGATTTAAAGGACAGGTTACAAACCCTAGTTAATAGTTCCACAGTTTCACATTTGAGTTCTCTCAGAACTCTTGGGTGAATGCCATCTGGTCCCGGTGACTTGTTACAGTTAAGTTTATCAATTAGTTCCAAGACCTCCTGTAGTGACACTTCAATCTGTGACAATTCCTCAGATTTGTCACCTACAAAAAACGGCTCAGGTTTGGGAATCTCCCTAACGTCCTCTGCCATGAAGACCGAAGCAAAGAATTCATTTAGTTTCTCTGCAATGACTTTATCATCTTTAAGTACTATTTTTGTATCTCTATCAGCCAGGGGCCCCACTGGTTGTTTAGCAGACTTCCTGCTTCTGACATATTTAAAAAACATTTTATTATTACCTTTTGAGTTTCTGGCTAGCTGTTCTTCAAATTCCATTTTGGCTTTTCTTATTATATTTTTACACTTAATTTGGCAGTGTTTATGCTCCTCTCTAGTTACCTCAGTAGGATTTGACTTCCACTTTTTAAAAGATGCCTTTTTATCCCTTACTGCTTCTTTTACATAGTTTTAAAGCCACGGTGGCTCTTTTTTAGTTCTTTGACTTTGTTTTTGTAATTTGGGGTATACATTTAAGTTGGGCCTCTATTATGGTGTCTTTGAAAAGTGTCCATGCAGCTTTCAGGGATTTCAGTTTAGTCACTTTACCTATTAATTTCCGTTTAACTAACCCCCTCATTTTTGCATAGTTCCCCTTCCTGAAATTAAATGCCACAGTGTTGGGCTGCTGCGGTTTTGTTCCCAGCACGGGAATGTTAAATGTTATTATATTATGATCACTATTCCCAAGCGGTCCTGTTATAGTTACCTCTTGTACCAGCTCTCGTGCTCCACTCAGGACTAAATCAAGAGTTGCCTCTCCCCTTGTGGGTTCCTGTACCAGCTGCTCCAAGAAGCAGTCATTTAAAGTATCGAGGAATTTGGTCTCTGCATTTCATCCTGAGGTGACATGTACCCAGTCAATATGGGGATAATTGAAATCCCCCATTATTGAGTTATTTATTTTGACAGCCTCTCTAATCTCCCTTAGCATTTCATCGTCACTATCACTGTCCTGATCAGGTGGTCGATAATAGATCCCTATTGTTATATTCTTATTAGAGCATGGAAGGTACTATCCATAGAGATTCTATGGAGCATGTGAATTCATTTAAGATTTTTAATTCATTTGATTCTACATTTTCTTTCACATATAGTGCCACTCCCCTACCCGCACAACCTGTTCTATCCTTCCCATATATTTTATACCCCGGAATGATTGTGTCCCATTGATTGTCCTCACTCCACCATGTTCCTGTGATGCCTATTATGTCAATAGTCTCCTTTAACACGAGGCACTCTAGTTTACCCATCTTATTATTTAGACTTCTAGCATTAGTGTACAAGCACTTTAAAAACTGGTCACTGTTTATTTGTCTGCCCTTTTCTGATGTGTCACATTCTTTATGTGAAAGTTTGTCATCTGATCTGGCCTCTCCTTTATTCTTTACCATCCTCTCCTTCTGACTCAAACCTAGAGAATCTCTGTCAGTAGACCCTCCTGTAAGAGAAGTCTCTATCCGATCCATGTTCTTCTCTGCAGCAATCGGCTTTCCCCCATCTCTTAGTTTAAAAACTGCTCTGCAACCTTTTTAATGTTAAGTGCTGCAGTCTGGTTCCACTTTGGTTTAGGTGGAGCCCATCCTTCCTATATAGTCTCCCCCTATCCCAAAAGTTTCCCCAGTTCCTAATAAATGTAAACTCCTCCTCTCTACACCATTGTCTCATCCACGCATTGAGATTCTGAAGCTCTGCCTGCCTAGCTGGCCCTGCGCGTGGAACAGGAAGCATTTCTGAGAATGAAATCCAGGACCTCTATGGTGGCACTCTCTTTCCTAGCAGCCTAGATTTAGCCTCCAGGACATCTCTGCTGCCTTTCCCTATGTCATTGTACCATGACCACCGGCTCCTCCCCAGCACTATTCATAAGTCTATGTAGATGCCTCAAGAGATCCTCAACCTTTGCACCAGGCAGGCAAGTCACCATACGGTTCTCCTGGTCATCACAAACCCAGCTATCTATGTTTCTAATGACCGAATCTCCCATTACTAACAACTGCCTTTTCCTAATGACTGGAGTTCCCTCCCCTGGAGAGTTTACCTCAGTGCGAGAGGATACCCCAACAGCACCTGGAAGGAGGGTCCCAACTATGGGAAGGTTTCCCTCTGCTTCCATTGACTGCTCTCCTTCCCTGAGCTTTTCCTCCTCCTCAACAGCACAGGTGCTGTCTAAGTGGAGGTGGGACAAGTCTACAGTGTCCCTGAAAGCCTCATCAATATACTTCTCTACCTCCCTTAGCTCCTCCAGTTCCTCCACCCTGGCCTCCAAAGCCCGTACATGGTCTCTGAGGGCCAGGAGCTCCTTGCACCGAATGCACACATATGCCACCCGCCCACAGGGCAGGTAATCATACATGCTACATTGAGTGCAATAAACTGGATAGCCCCCACTCTGCTGCTGGGCTTCATGGCAGATTAAATCCAATGTTGGTAAATGCAACATAATGAATGCACATTGGAAAATATAATCCCAAATATACATATAAAATTATGGGGTCTAAATTAGCTGTTACCACTTAAGAAAGATCTTAGAGTCGTTGTGGATAGTTCTCCAAAAACATCAACTCAGTGTGAAATGGCAGTCAAAAAAAAGTTGGGAACAACATTGGGAAAAACATAGGACATTAGGAATATTGTATTTCCTCTGTATCAGTCTATGGTATGCCCACATCTTGCATACTGCATGCAGATGTGGTCTCCCCATCTCAAAAAAGATGTACTGGAATTAAGGCTGTTGATTAATCACAGTTAAGTCACACAATTAACTCAGCCAATGGCTAAAGAGAAACAAGTTTGTTTACATTTACAGGAGATAATGCTGCCCACTTCTTAATTACGTCACCTGAAAGTGAAAACAGGTGCTCTAATGGCACTGTTGTAAGTTGGCCTTGGAAGATATTTACATGCCAGAGGGCATGCTTCCATGCTGATGACGCTTGTTAAAAAAATAATGCATTCATTATATTTGTGATTGAACTCCTTGGAGGAGAATTGTATCTCTACTGCTCTGTTTTACCTGAATTCTGCCGTATACTTCATTTTATAGTCATCTCAGATGATGACCCAGAACATGTTGTTCATTTTAAGAACACTTTCACTGCAAATTTGACAAAATGCAAAGAAGATACCAATGTGAAATTTATAAAGATAATTACAGCACTCAACCCAAGATTTAAGAATCTGAAGTGCCTTCCAGAATCAGAGAGAATGAGGTGTGGAGCATGCTTTCAGAAGTCTTAAAAGAGTAATACACATGCAAAAACTACAGAACCCAAACTATCAAAAAAGAAAAACAACCATCTGCTGGTGGCATCTGACTCTGATGATGAAAACGAACATATATCGGTCTGCACTGCTTTGGATGGTTATGGAGCAGAACCCATCATCAGCATGGGCGTGTGTCCTCAGGAATGGTGGCTGAAGCATGAAAGGACGTATGAATCTTTAGCGCATCTGGCATGTAAATACTTTGCGATGCTGGCTGTAACAGTACCATGCAAACACCTGTTCTCACTTTCAGGTGACATTGTAAACAAGAAGTGGGCAGCATTATCTTCTGAAAATGTAACCAAACTTGTTTGTCTAAGCAATTGGCTGAACAAGAAGTAGGACTGATTGGATTTGTGGGCTCTAAAGTTTTACATTGTTTTATTTTTGAATGCAGTTTTTCTTGGTACATTATTCTACATTTGTAAGTTCAACTTTCATGATAGAGATTGCACTACAGTACTTGTATTAGTGAATTAAAAATACAATTTATTTTGATTTTTACAGGGCAAATATTTATAATAAAAATAAATATGACGTGAGCATGGTACACTTGTAGTCTGTTGTAATTGAAATCAATATTTGAAAATATAGAAAACATCCAAAATATTTAAATAAAAATGGCATTCTATTATTAACAGCACAATTAATGGGGATTTTTTTTAATTGCTTGACAGCCCAAATTGGAAATGATACAAAAAAGGGCAAAAAATGATTAGGGGTATAGAACAGCTTCCATCTGAGGAGAGATTAATAAAACTCAGAAAAGAGATGATTAAGGAGGAATGATTAAGGTCTATAAAATCAAGACCAGTGTGGAGAAAGTCAGTAAAGAAGTGTTATTTATTCCTCATAACACAAAACCTAGGGATTAGCAAATGAAATTAATAGGCAGGAGGTTTAAAACAAACAAAAGGAAGTATTTCTTCACACAATGCACAGTCAACCCGTGGGTCTTTGCCAGAGGATGTGGTGAAGGCCAAGACTATAATAGGGTTAAAAAAAGAACTAAATACATTCATGGAAAATAGGTGCATCAATGCTATTAGCCAGGATGGGCAGGGATGGTGTCCCTAGCCTCTGCTTGCCAGAATGGGCAATAGAGGATGGATCACTTGATGATTACTTGTTCTGTCCATTCCCTCTGAAGCACCTGGCAATGGCCACTGTTGGAAGACATGATACTGGACTAGATGGACCATTGGACTAATCCAGTGTGGCCATTCTTATGTTCTTATGCCACACAAGAACTGATAACTAGGACGTGTACTGTTTGAAGAGAAGTGGGCTACCTCCCCTTGTTGCTAGACATATAGTGCACTTCCATTTAAATAATACAGAACTGTATAATTAGATCATGCCACATGGAACTATTGCTACCTTCTATAATGCCATAAACCATTGTCACAAAAAAGCCATTTTGTTACATATCTTAACCACGTTCTGACAGGATAATTCTGTCAGGATAATTCCTGAAAAGTAGAGAAGTTTCAAAAGTAAAAGTATTTCATTCTGTGAGATTTAGCATGGACACGTAGAAATTATAGCGGGGGCACTAAACCTGCTACCTACCAGGCCAAAATAAGGTCACTTACAACATGCGTGCAGGGGAATCATATTTAGCTATCACATGTGCACATACAAAATTAAAGCTATATTCTTATCAGTTCATATTAAATCAAATTAAAAAGGCTCTTTCATCAAAGTATCTCCACTGGAGAAACAAATCAGGATGGAAGGGTGGTGTGGCACAGGAAAAGTGGTGCAGGCAGGTTGCTGGAGAACAGGCAGTGTTGAGGCTGTTCAGATGCCCTTAATTCTGCATTTCCATACTCCCATTTTCTTATAAAGTAACCTTGACTTTAAATATGTAGTATTTGGTTTTTAGAGTTCTCCTTAAGGTTCTTTACACATTAAGTAATTGATGGATTTACCGTCTTAACTCCAATGTAATGAAATTATTTCTTTGGGTTTGTAATTGTGGTTTTTATTGTTCTATTATTAAACTGTAAAATGATGGCAGATAGCATGTATATTCATGATAAGCCTTTCAAAGTCAGGCTATGTACCCACACACAGTATGGGATTCACTGAAGACAGAATACCTTCTTAGAAAGAGTCTTAAGAAATGTTTCTTTTCGCATTCCATATACAGTAATACAAACTGTAGCACTTAGAGGTTAAACTGGTCACTAACGGTGATAATTACCATACCAGTGAAACACCTATAAATAGATATGCAATTTTAAGTGCTAGTTAACTAAAGCAGAATTTCTTGGGGGCAAAATGTTCAGTTTAGGTTACAGGATGGATTTTCAATCAGTTAGAATAGGGAACAGAGTCAGTCACGCAGCTGGGTCTAATTCACTAATCTGCCAGATGGGACACCCACATTTGGGAGCCAGCACGGAACATTCACTTCTCAAGTCACCTGGGGCTGAGATCATATGAGTTGGAGGCAGTATTTCAGCCTCTGGGGAGGAGAAGGGAAATGCATCACAATTTCACACTCCTTAGCAGCTGGTTATGAAGAGCTTTTCCAGTGTTCAGGAAGGGCAACTGTGATATTTACAGTTTCAGTGCAGGAAGGGCTTATAAATGGCAAAAGGTGGGCTTGGAATGAAGGGGTGGATGAAAAGGTTTAAGACCAACACAGACACAATTCTGAGTCTATACCTGAGAGAATATTCTTATTTATACCTAAGAGGAGTAAACCATGCAAGCGTGTGTCCATGCTTTGATGGCCTGAGATGCTTGGGGGGAGATAGAGATGAGGAATAAAAAATGAAGGCAGCCCCAGAAATCCACCCTAAGAAATTTCAACCTAAGAAAATGTGCATTTATAGCATTTGAGTTATTTAATTTTTTTTTTTAAATCTCTCTCTCACCACATTATGATGCTCTTAGAACTACTTATTTCAACATGTGCAACAGTATTTACTGCAGGGCACAGAACTTGCCACGAAGTGCTTGGAAACATCTGAATACAATGATATGAAGCCTGCACACCATGCTAGGGAATTTGGTAATAGCCCTAGGAATAGTTAGATTATACAAAGCAGCCCCCTAGTGTTGAAATACTATATCGTTCTAAAACAATGAGGAGTCCATGTGGCAAATTAGAGACTAACAAATTTATTTGGAGGCTAACGTTCTTTTTGCTGATACAGACTAGCACGGCTACCACTCAAATATATCGTTCTAGCTTCTTTATGACTGGTAGAGGAGGGCATGTTTTTAAAAAGTAAATGCCTCCTTTTGTATCTTTTATTTTTCCTTTGTTAGGATTTTCTCACCCATTTTACCATCTGGAGAGATGATATTCTTTTTGCCTTTGTAAAATGCTTTGAGAGCCATGGTTGAAACGTGTTATATAAGAGTTAGGTACTATATTATACAAACACACATGCACACACACACACACGTGCGCTTTACAAAGCGTGTATGTATTATACACAGATGTGAGATCCTGAGGGTTAAATATTTTTAGGATTCCCAAGTTTTATTTGTTTAATTAAATCAGGCTACACATTTTCTATTAATTGAAGAAAAAATGTGTTTGGAGGTAGGAGAGGATTAAATTAACCTGGAAATACTGGATTTAACAAGAATCAGCAGGGAATAAATGTAATCCAAAGAGAGTTTAACACTATTTCCACCCACCCCTTATTTACCTCCCTTAACTCAATAATGCTGCCAGTTTAGGGGACTGAATAACAGGAGACCCCCTGGGACTGCTCCTTCATAGCTCAAGGAAATCAGCCAGCTATGGATCCTCATCCCAGGCATGAACAAGGACAGTTGGAACAGTTGTTCTATTTCCACAGGGGTCTGAGGAAATTCTCTTGTCAGAGCTAGCTGTGGTCCCAAGGTGAAGCTTGCTTATCTCATAGGGGCAAGGACATTGGAAACAATGCTACTCAGCTAAGGGAGAAGCGGTTCCTTTTGCTCCACAGAACAAGGCAAAGTGGTTGTCAGACCAGGAAGCTCCTTTGCTTTTTCACAGGGCACCCAGGCAGTGGCAGAATCAGATTTTTTCAGTTTAAACTAAAATGGTAAAGGTTTAGAAACACCATATGAACAACAGTAATCTGTTGAAACCAAAAACCTTAAATAAAGTGGCTTTTATTAAATTAAAATGGATTTACACTGGTGTAATCAAGCAGAAATGGATTCTTAGAAGCACATTCTGTTGGAAAGGCAGGGTTAAAGAGTTTGATGCAACATAGTCCTTGCTCCTAGAATTGTGTGTTGCATATACAGGCCTAATTGTGTATTGCAGGGGTCAGCAACCTATGGCACGCGTGCCAAAGGCGGCACTCAAGATGATTTTGAGTGGCACTCACACTGCCTGGATCCTGGCCACCAGTCCCAAGGGCTCTGCTGCAATCCTGGGGTTCCATCTGCCAGCCCTGGGTTCCAATTGCCGGTCCCAGGAGCTCTGTTGCCATCCTGGGATCCTGGCCTCTGGCCCGGGGCTCTGCAGTCACCCCCAGGCCCCACAGCTCAGCACCCCCTCAGCATCCCCTCAGCTCAGCACCCCCTCTGGCACCACTGTTCCGGCGTCACTGTACTAGGATATTTTTAAGCCCTGATTTGCTGCTTACATCATTATCACGTCACGTGGAACAGAGCATTGCATTTGGTGGTGTGCATGCTGTCTGAAGCAATTTTTTTCCCCACGATAAGTTGAGGGGTACATTTGACAAAATATCAGCTCCTCAGAAACCGAAGTTAGATGTCCATTCATTTCTGCCTTCACATTTGGATTTATTAAAAGAAGGCCGTGCTGTTTGTGCTTTCTGTTGTGAAAGTATTGTTTGTCGCACATAAGGATTCGACGTTTTCAAATGAAGCACGAGAGAACCTTTCCAGATGAAGCAGACAAGACTGAATCGATCAAAAAGGCAGTAGTAGGATAGGAGAAGCAAAGCAGTGTTTTTAAATGCTGACGTGTAAGTAAAAGTCAGCCAGAGAAGGAAGTTACAAGATTGCACAGAGCATTGCAAAAAACGGAAAGCTGTTTTCAGACGGGGCATATATAAAAAGTTTTTCTCAGCAATTCGGAGGGTTTGTTCAATGAGTTGCCAAATAAAGATAGTCGTATCTAGAATAAAAGAACTACCTGTCTTTGCCAGAACAGTTGGGAGATGTTTTCTGCCATTTCGCTGACACATTAACAGAAAGCAGACAACTGCATTAAAAGACACAGCAGTTTTTAGCATTGCAGTTGATGAGAGAATGGATATAAATGACGCAACAACTGCCAAACGTGGAACAAGATATTGTGCTTCCGATGAAATCCAAGAGGACCTTTGTTGCCTGCATGGCACAACAAAAGAGGAAGATATAGCAGAAACTTTTGTAAACCATTTTGAAGAATGAGGAGTTGACATCAGAAAAATATTTTGTGTGACAACGGATGGTGCTCTTGCCATGGTTGGAAAACAGAAGGGCTTTGTAAAATTACTTGAAGATCAAATTGGCCGCCCAACAATTAAATTTCACTGTATCATCCATCAAGAAAATCTGTGCTAAAATTTCTAATTCAGAGCTTAATAATGTGATGAATAGTGGTGTGAATTGTGAATTTCCTTGTTGCTCAAGCTGCTTTGTCTCACAGACTGTTTCAAGCACTGCTAGAAGAGAGGGACAGTACTTATAACAACATTCTACTTCACAGCAACATTTGGCGGTGAAGTCGTGGAAAGGTGTCGGTGCAGTTTGTAAACTGTTTTGATGCATTGAAGGTCTTTTTGTTGGGAAAAAAAACCTACCCCGAACTAGAGGATGACAAATGGCTGTGTAAGCTCATGTTTCTAACTGACATCACCACTCACCTAAATGAGCTCAACCTCAGTCTCCAGGGTGCAGGGCAAACGGTTCTGGATCTTTTTGAAGCCTGGAAGGCATTTGTTGTAAAACTAGCAGTTTTTTCTCGTGATATTCGAACATCAACTTTCTGCTACTTGCAACACATAAGAGGTATTGACACGTTGCACTGTCAGTGTCGATGAGATTGGAATGTACATGCAAGAACTGGAATCAGAATTTTCTGACAGATTTCAAGATTTCCAACAAATTGGCCTATTGTTTTCTTTTCTCATTAAACCTGAAAAGTTTAACAAAAGTGACTGATTTGTTTGTATTTCAGTGGATGGGTGCTGAAGATTTTGAAATGCAGTTAAGAAGCTCAGAATTGTGGGCATCAAAGTTTGGAGATCTGCAGAGTGCACTTAAAGCTAGCGAGAGAGATCATGGGAGATCTGTTGTGACTTGCTGGATGTCCCTGCCAGTGAAATCCAACTGTTTGAAGAAAATTGTGTTTGCAGTGCTTGCAGCATTTGGATCCACATACCTGTGTGAACAGGTATTTTCACGTATGAAATCTGTCCTCTGTCCCTCTCAGAGCCAGTTAACAACTGATCACTCAAAACCTGAGTGCAGCTTAAAGTATCCACATAAGTGCCAGACATTGGAAAACTCAGCAAGGAAAAGCAAGGTATCACACTAAACTGATAAGATTTGCATTTTAATTTAATTTTAAATGAAGCTTCTTAAACATTTTAAAAACCTTATTTACTTTACATACAACAATAGTTTAGTCATATATTAGAGAGAGAGAGAGACCTTCTAAAAATGTTAAAAGGTATTACTGGCTTGCAAAACCTTAAGTTAGAGTGAATAAATGAAGACTCGGCACACCACTTCTGAAAGGTTGCCGACCCCTGGTATATAGTGATAAGGGGGTAATTTAAGGCTTCTGTCCTGTCCTACTGCAGTCAGCAATGTATATAAGAAGATTCCAGGATTATCACCTGAGTGTCACTCTGGAGCCTAGGATGGCTGCTGAGTCAATGTGAAGTGATAGGAACTGCTACAAGCCTGGTTGAAACTCTTTTTTTGTTTAGAATCTCACTAGCTTCAATCATCGCTGGGATTCTCTGTCTGTTGCCACCCAGTTTTTAAATTCTCAGCCATTTTGACTTTACCAATTACACTTGTTAAACAGCATTGCCTTTCAGCTACTACTACTACCACCAGTATGACTCATTATCACCCACATGTCTAAGGGTTACAGAACAGGGCTCTTCACAAGTAGTTTTACATAGTTCACAAAAAAAAAACCCAGTCAGCTGTCTGATATCACCCCACTCTTGTACTTTAAATACTTTATGAATTTAGGGCCCAGTTGTGGTACCATCGAAATCAGTTCTCTGATATCTATATTAGCAGAAAAGCCTCAACTGCTATTTTTCCCTTTAAAATGATCAGTGAACTTAGTATTTTATGAAAGGTGTCAGACAGACAAGCCCTGGAACTGAACTTACCCACAGAACAGATGCCACATAGTAGGCAACAGCAGTACAGGCTTCCCCCACACCGTCTTGGCAGAGGCCAGAGCCTTGTTCTTGCCGTTCAGTCTTCAGCCCCATTCGTTCCTTGGTCTCTTGGATGCACCTGCCAATGAGGGGCCCAACTAGCGCCAGTTAGAATGTGGACAAACTAAACTAGATTGAAACCAGGGATTTTTTAAATGTATCCTACAGTGTAACTGTCAACAGAAGTAGCCAGGTGCTGCAAAGTTCTATTAAAACTTAGAGAAATCAAATGACTTCCCTCAGAAAAACTCACCCAGAACAGCCATATCCTCCCTCCCACCACACACACAAACAATGTCAAAAGCCATCCAAAAACTAATGGGACCTTGGTTAGATTTGACCCAGTTACCTAGACACAAAAGACCCTAAGAGCCCGTACCAAGCCTGAGTTATCCTGTCTAAAGCCAAATGCTGCTATTTGAGTACGGCAGGGAGAAGTTATATAAAATAGTTGGCTTTTGCTCTGCAGAAATGAAAATAGACTAGCAGATCTTTCAGAAAGAAGGGTGACTTCTTTTCCTTTTCCTGCTGATATTTTGATACATTATGATGGCTATATGGCTAGAGATCATGGTTCTTCAAGAAGGTTTATTTGTAAAGTGGTGGACTGATTTGTTAAAACTCTCCTTGCTCTTTTCTACACCATCTGCAAAACTAACTCCACAGCAGAGCATTAGCACATGGCATGAGACTCTGAAAGTGACTAAAAAGACCAGGAAGGAGGCTGTTCCAATATCAATATGGAATACAAAGAAAGCCCAAATAAGAGATTTGGCTGCAGGGATGAAAAGAAATGATGGATTTTGATGATGTTGAGAAGGAAGAAGCAGTAGGATTTGGTGACCTTCTGACCATGGTGCAGAAGACATCTCTTTCACAGGATGTTTGGAAAGGCCCGATGGTGTTCTTCCCAGAGTAACACAGGGGTACAAAGAAGCCTTTTTCTTTTTCTGTAGGTGTTAGGGGAGAACTATTCCTTTTGAATAATCATTTGAATGTTGCTGGGTTTGATGGGGAATATTGTTTGGATTTTTATTTTTTGTAATAGTAATTATGTGTCAGGGCACCCAGAGCTTTGTACAGACATCTTTTCATTACCTAAAAACAAAATAAGCAAGTAAAGATTTGGGAATAGCCTGGATGTGTGGAGCAAGGGAGGAGGTGTCAAAGTTAACTCCCATATTGTGGATTTGAGCAACAGGAGGACCATGGACAGAAGAGGGAGAAGTGGAGAAGGGATGAATACAAGTTCTGTTTTGGCCACGTTTAATGGAGCTCTGAACCGATTTAATCTCTGGGCACTACTGGACTATATTAACACACACACAGCCACACACTGCACAAGGGCCAGGTGGTATGTTCCTCTTACAGCAAATTCTCACTGGAAATTCTGGATTTTCAGAGCTGTCACTTTAGTTTGCTTTAAGACAGTGCCCCCCTTTTGGTCATACAGGGCCTGATTTTCAGAAGTGCTGAGCTTCCAACTGAAGTCTGCACCTCTAGAAATCATTCCCCAATCTGCTTCAGAAGGTAACAGAAGCTGAGAGAGATTCCCTGTTTCCTTTCAGCCTCAGTCTGCTTGAGAGATTTAGGGGCCTCATTTAATCAATCATCTTGCAAATTTAAAACCTCTGTGGTTTTTCTCCTGGTAGCCCTCTCAATCCTCCCTTCCCCTCCAAAAGAGATGCTCTTCCAGGGAAAGGAACTGTAGAGCTGGATGGATTTCAAGACCCTAACTTGAGTGGTTGAGTTTAAAGAATTTAAAGGCCTTAATTTGGCCCTTAGAATAGAAGGCTACACTTCCTTCCAGGACGAGAAAGGATCATGTTCTAGCTGTTGCATCACACTTCTTAATGTCTCTTTGGCCTTTGCCTTAATCAGGTCACAGCAGTCACCTTACAAGGTCTGCAGACCCTGTCAGGTCCAAGTGATGAATGTTAACCTTCAGCTTTTCAAGATTTTCCTTGTTGGCTGTTGAAATGCTTTCATAAAAACACAAGTACTCAGGTTTCTTAGACATGCTTCAGCTCATCTGCGGATATACTCAACATCTGTCCATGCACTTATCCAATGCTGAGTGGCTCACATGAATTAAGACAAATACCTGCTGTCCTAAGCTTAACTTAATTTTTCATATAGCAAGCTAAACTGTGTCTTTTGTGCCACGGATATGAAAAAAGATTTAGTTAGTTATCTTTGCTTCATCAGCAACAATGAATGTGAACCAGACTGTGCAGTATAAAAGGATTGTGAATGCAGGCAACAATTTATTTATACACACACATTTCTACACATACCTGCTTTCACAGGAATTCTCCCATAGAAAATTGGACTGTTGATACGAGTAAAGTTACTTGTGTGTGTGTGTGTTTTCTGGATGGGACGATATGTACTTACTTGGACATGACTGCTATTTGTACTGCATTACTGTGTGATTAAAAACTGATTGCAGATATGTATGGCCATTAGAGTTGTGCAAAGCATTTGAAACAAAACACGAAACCATGTTGCTTACATGGTTTCATATTGTTAGCCAGGCTGAGGAAACCTGAGTTGATTTATGATTTCCTATTAAAATCAGGTGAAATGCATCATTTTTAGAAATGGCTTAAATGAGAAAGTTTAGAAAAGTCTGGGTTTGGATCTAAAGGTTAAGGTGTTTGGAATGAGGATTTTGGTTCCGATCTGTCTTTATCCATTTAGCATGGTCCCACCATACCATTCAGATGTTTTGACTGAGTTTTGCTGCAAGGTTTTGTATTTATTCAAACCCAGAAATTTAAAGCAAAATTCAAGGTGTTAAGCCCACCAACATGAAATCAAAGAAAGTAGTTCCACAAATTCATATGAATGTAAGCAGTTGAGTTTTGCTCTACTAATGACTGGATGAATATAATCTAATTAGGGATTTCTATTACTTTTGTCTTGTCACACTGCTGTTTGCTTGCTTTAAAAATAACAATGCAGGTGTCCAGATTAGGTGTTATGTTGAACAAGAACGCACAGATCATATGTGACCAGCTGCAGTACAAAAGGATTTTGAATGCAGGCAACCCTTCGTTTATATCCAACAGTATCTAAGGGCTGAAAGCATGAATGTGCCTACGGCATGTAAGGAATAGATTCATAGTGTTGACCTGTCACACTGAAACATGAAATTGCTGCACACTGGACAGTAGCCAGCATTTGCCTGAAGTTATTTTGTTGGCCAAGTTCAATGAGTATGTTTGAAAGATCACACAAAAAGCAATCCTGGTTTACTGTGCAAACCTTTCTGCCACAGGGGCCTATGTTTGGTCACAGTAACTGAAGTTCGTGCAGTGGAAGTCTTGTGGGTATTTCTCCCTTGGCCTGCACTGAGGGCCAGCCAAAGTGCTTTTCACCACCTGGTGATGAAAAGGAGGATCAAACAGCTCTCAAAGCAAAGCCTCTGTCTGACTGGCCCTTTCTATATATAGGGCAGTACAATAAACACCCTTGTGAACTATGTGCAATCTGCCTGCCTTGGACTAAGGTTATACACACACACAAGCCCATTTCATGGGTACAATCAATACCTAAAAGTGAAGGTATATATATATTATAAGCAATTATAAATCATATCAACTGCTATCTGACAACAAATCATTTTAGTTAGCCTGAGATGGCAACTGTCACAAAATAAAAAATCCCTGACAAAAAACTTTAAACAAAAGCAAGAGTAAGATTTCTAAACTTAGTCGTAAAATGTGTTGTAAAGGTCAGGTTCACAAGGAGATCATGTGAAATCTTTAATGACGTGACATTTTTACGAGGCTGAAAAATAATATCTCGGCAGAAGGTAACCGGGTAATATGAGAGAGGGGATTTGTTTAAATTGGACTGCATATTCTTTTTTAATTTCAAAATTTAGTTCTCATCAGAGTGAGGTTTGGCAGGATCAAGAAGTCCTTGCTCCTGTAAGTAGTCCCATTGTGATCAGTGGAACTACTCCAGTAAGTAAAGGCTATGCACATGAATAAGGCATTGCATACCTGAATCGTTATTTTTTAACTTTATTTTCAAAACCTGGTAATTTTTTTCTACAGTGTAGATAAAAGCAACCGTCACATTTTAAGATAAGGTCTTACACACAGTGTCTATATAATGCACTAAGCTCTACACAGACAGAACTTCCAAGCTGCACAGTTAACCTTTTGTAAGGACAGGAAATGCAAAAGGCCAAAAATCTGCATAGTCATCTAGTCTGTGGCCAAAATCAGGTTTGAATGCAGGGCCCAAAAGATGAATGACTAGTGTATGAAACCACTGCTGCAACTAGCATCTCTTCACTCAGTCCCCTAAAGAATCTAGAGCCTCTCCTGAATTCTATGAAACGTTTTCCCCCTTCACTTCAATGGGAGTAGGCTTGAGCCATCTTAAAAATATATATTTTAAAACTATGGCCTGTGTTGGCCCCATTCTTGAGACCGATAAATGTTTCTTTTCTTCAGATGCAGATTTTCATACTTGTTTTTTCAAAGTCCTTCCTCCCCACACCAATTAAAGAGGCATGCAAAGGTCTAAGGAGCAAGTGGTAGCTGGTCACATAATATAGTTTCAGCAGTCACGTCCTCGTGCAGCTGTGGCACAAGCAGCACGTAACCTCCTTTTTAATCTCTCTAACATTTCAGCACGAGCAGCAGAATCAGGCCTTTGACTAATGAGTCTAGTGGCTGTGGCTCTGAACAGTGCTTGGAATAAAAGGTTTTGAAAGGTGGCTGTCCCATTCCAACACACCCTTTCATCTCTTCATTGGCTGCATGGTCAGCGTCATTGCCACACTAACTTGGGAAAGGAAAAACAAGGCCGTGTCAATAAGGCCTTCCTTCTCAGACTGGTGGTATTCCTCATTTTGCACTTGCCTTGCTGCTACCTATTGACACATCAAGGTCAGACTGGAACGAAGAAGAAAGAAACTGCGAACACAGTAATATTTTATTAGAGATAAAAAAAATCCAGTTATAAAAACGAGAGCTAGACCTGAACCAAATCTCTTGATTCTGAACACCCCTGAGCCCACATGCCAATCTAAACGTTCACATTTGAACACTGTTGAACTGTAATTGTTTTCTTCCATGGCTGTTTAGTTCAAGACCTGACTTATTAGGAAGATCCCCCCATGCAGTGACAGTAGGCAACTGAGGCTGTGTTTGCATTCTGGGTATGTCTGCACACCCTGTGGAACACAGGTGCTAGAACTAGGGGTCCTGCCTCATCCCCAGGCTAGTTTCCATCATATCCAGGGTTTACAGTTTGGTTCAATGGCTCTCAGCACCCACACTATACAAATTGTTCCAGTACCTGCTGTGGAAGCAAAGCCTATCCCTTTCCCTACACTTCAGAGCCTAAACTGCAACTGCAAAGCATCCTCTACTACAGAACTATTTTTAGAGCACTAGCGTGAGCTCACTAATTCAAGTCTGTCAACCTGGGCTGGGAGGCTTGCTTCCATGGGCTGTGTAGACCCACTCACTGGCAGCCAGTGAAAAACACAGGACAGTGTCAATAAAGAATCCCTTTTATATTCGTTACAATTTCCTCCATACTGTGACACACTAGAAAAGCATTTCTAATGAGAATCCACCCAAACCTTTTTCCCGACCTTCCAGCCTGTGTTTAGAAGACTGCAGTGGGGGAAGGGAGGTTGAAAAAGTTTGGTCAATTTCCTTTTGAAATCATTTTTCATTTTTGTATCATCTGCATTTCCTGATGCCAGCCAGAACTGGGGATATACATGGAAAGTATGTGGGAAAGAGAAAACAGGTGGTCTGCCTTTATGAAGCTTCCAGCCCAACTTCTGAGATACAAGAGCTTCAAAATAATCTTTGCATAAGAATCTGTCCATTGAGATGCTTGTCTGCCCAATCTTTTGGAAGTTCACCAACCACAAAGTTTTAGGAATGCTGACTTCCAGGGGGGAGGGATAATGATCAACTTCCTGAGGAACTGACTGATAATATAGCTACCTTGTTTTCTATTTATGAGGAAAAGAAAGTTTCCAGAGGGATTCCCTACCCTATCCTTAGGGATTTTTCATACTTTTGCAGAGGTAAATGAAGTACTGCAGCAGGATGGGAAATCTCCATGATGGATGGCCGGAAAGCTTTAAGCATCCTGCAGGATAAATGATCAGAGTCAACCAGTAGAGACATGTTAGAAAGGTATGTGGTAATTAGGGCCACTCTGTGCTATACAGGCTAGAATTTTGAAATGCAAACCTGTATTGTTAGAGAATTGGGGGTGGTACTAACTGTATGTGAGTAGTTATATCTTGTCAGATGCTAGCCATGTAAACAGACAGTTCCTGTCTGTCACTATAGCTATTGATTCAGAGATCAAAAAGAAATCTTAAGATTTAAATGAACTGTAAACATAGTAATATCACTGTAGTATCTCTCTCTGAAATGTATAGCAAATCACCTGAGAATGGTGGAAAACGGGCAATTGTCTTATGTTAATCTGTATAGCTAATTACCAGTAATGCTTAGGAAATAGACTTACTTCAAAGAACAAAGCTATTGTTTGCTTCAAGACTCAAAGCTGTTAAACAAGGCCTGGAACTGTATAAAGATGCCTTGGGTCTCGATCCTTTTTGTCTGAGACCTGCTTGAAGCTTCATGAAGGGGAAGCTTAAGTCATAAGGCTGAGATCCTCAGTCCTGAGCTGGATCGCACTGATTATGGATACTGGACTATAACTTGTGGACTCACTATATCTCGACTGTGAATCTGATTTCAGAAGCTGTGCTCATGTCTGTATGTATACTGATCTTTTAACCATTTTTTTTCTCTTTTCTTTTTAAAGAAATTTTAGTTTAGTTAAGAAGGATTGGCTGTGAGCATGTATTTGGGTAAGATCTGAAATATTCATTAACCTGGGAGGTAATATGTCCGATCCTTTGGGATTGGTAGAACTTTTTGATACAATGAATAAGATTTTCAAATAATCCTCATCATATTTGACTTGGGTGTCTGGGTGGAGGCCTAAGGCTGGGTTGCTTTAAGGGAACTATGTTGTTGGCTTCTGGGTAACCAGTAAGGTATTATAGAAGCTGTTTTGGGCTGCTTTGGTAGATCTAAGTATTGAACTATCCACCAGCTTTGGGGATTGTCTGCCCCATTCTTTGCAGTTCACCCTAACTGAGTAACTCCAATGTGGCCCCCTTGGATTCCGGTCACACCCCCATATCTGGTAAAAAAAAAAAAAAAATCTGCAAGAAAGAGAGAGCGAGGATTCCAGTTATGACTGAGTTACCTAAGAAAACATTACAGCTGCTTAAAGAAATATTAATGCAACAGTCTGTCCTTTGGGCTACTTTTATGAATGACAATAAATCCTATTAGAACGTTAGAATGATTCTGTATGGAAAAGTGCAGTCATATAAGATATTAATGTCTAAAACCTCTGCCTACACTCTAATGCTATATTTAGCTTGAAAGATGTTCCCAACATTAATTTAACTGCTTATACATGGCAGTGTTTCAGTGAAAAAAAAAATTATTTTTTTTTTTACAAGTGTTCCTTTATTGCACATAATCGCCTCATTATATAAAGGCTTCTTCAGTAAAGGCCTGATTCTGGAAGGTGCAAAGTCAATAGGAATTGAGGGTGTTCAGAACCCTCTCATCGTACTGGGGCTCTAAGCAAGCTGATTTTTGAATCTGGCAAAAAAAATCACATAATAGAAATATACAGAAATTTTCGAACAATGGCCAGTCAAAACTGATGTCTGCCCACAGGAAATGCATATCACTGTTATTAAATATCACCGCCACTCTGAGCTCATATCCCGGTACATCTGCTGCAGCCATGTTGGAGGTGAATATGGGGAAGTGGCAATGATAAACAAACAATCTTGAATAAAATCAAGCAGGCAGCAGGCAAGAAAATTTTAGCTAACAGTATACCTCTTGTTTAGGCTGCTTAGTCTAAGGAACAGATGCAAAGGGAATACAACAGAGGAGAACAATGTCACATCTTTTTTCATTACAGATCAGAAGAGAATAAAAAAACTATTTTATTAAAAGTGGAGACAACCTGAAAACAGTCCCTATTTTCATAAAATAACCATATAAGGGTAGGGAGACAATATATCCTATCAAATGCTTTTTAAAAATAGTGACAATTAATCAGATGAAAGACAAGGAATCAAGTAACTTCAGCCACTAATATAAACAAACAGCTTCTCAAGTTAGGATCCAATATGGCTAAATCATCTAGCTAGGCTAACATAACAAGTAGTCTGTGCGTAGGAGAAACCTAGGACTTCCCAACTGTAAGATTAAATTCTCTCCCTTTACCTAGAAAGGATGGTCATTCGAGGTTACAGCAGAAGTAACTGAAGGAGCAGTGTGCAAACACTTTCATGGCAGCTGCCTTAGTCTGTTAGGCAGGCTTTCTACTCCAGAGCAGATGGCTCTGAAGCTGGCACAAAAGCTAACCAAGCAAGACAAACATATGTACAAAAGTGCTCTCTTCCTCCCCCACCCTTGCCCCCTTTCACCCCAAATACATAAAATGTTCTCTCAGCATATAAAACTATACTTTTCACAGACACTTCTTTGGGTACGAGCATAGGGGAGGTTTTTCACATTTGGTCTTTTAGAGGATTTTGTTCCAAATCTGTGTTACTTGGGAATGGCTTGATAAATGAACCTCTACAAATTCTGAACCATCATGACATAGCTCAAAAAGAATTTAGGCATTTGTATACATGGAGCAGCCAGTTTTCACCATATTTTGCACAGGCTTTATTTCCAGATATTGTAACCTAGTATTATGGGACGTGGAGTATTAAAATAACTATTCCATTACAAACATTTCCATTAAAAGAGCATTAAAATTGCAAATCAAAGCACACAAAAATCAGGCAACAACAAAGTTAAAGTTGTCTTTAATCTGTCCCTTTGTATGTATAAAAGAGGGTCTAGTATTGTTTGAATGGGAAATTATTCCATTTTGACATCAGATTTATTCACAGAACACAGTAATGTTTGCTAGAAGTTTTCTCCATCTATACAGGTCTGCTGCTGTTCTAGTGCTTCATCACCCTCCAAGGGAAATCCCCCAGACATGAATATTAATAACAGCTGACATTGTATGGCGAACCACTTCTTGACTGACCAACTGGATATGTTAACTCATCAGAATATGGATTATCTAATCTCTCATAAGGAAGTACAGTGCGACAAATACAAAACATTCTTTGTGTCAAGAAAGCATAACAATGTACCAGACAGGTTATTATAAATTTAATTAGGCTGTTTGTTATGTGTAAATGTAGCCAGGCTGTTTGTTAGGTGTGTAGAAGTTCAAAATTTTAACTTTTTAAAGAGTCAGAGAAAGAGAAGGTAGTACTTAAAAAAGTGAACATGCTCACTTTCTGCTATAAAATATAGGACAAAGTTTTCAAAGCTGGATTCTTAAAGTCATTCATGTTCATATTAGGCATCTAAACATAAGTGGCCAGATTCTGAGGTGCTGAGCACCCACAAATCTCACTGACGTCATGATGGTGCTATGCCCATTTACTGAAGCAGAGGGTCTGATCTATTTACTTCAATGGAGTTAGTTCTGATTTACCAGTATGAAAGCAGAATCAGGCCCCTGTCTGTCTGCTAAATACTTTTCTGACTAAGTGTATCCAACTTTTTCTGTGATGAGTAAGCTGGCGAAATGGCAGATAATATTCCTTTATAGACAAGCTGGCAATTCCCAGAAGCAAAGGAGGACTTCTGTTTCCAAACAACAAAAATGGAGAAACCCTTGGCAAGATTCACATTGATTGTTTAACAGCTCACTGGTTTTAAGTTCAGTACACCATCATAATTCCCCTCAGTTGGAAACTGTGAGGGACACCCCCATAAAACATGGGTAGCTAGAGTGAGAAGCCTGAAATTCAATACCCTCTAAAACCTGGTATCCTCCACATGGATGTACGTCATTGTTAATGTTGATGTGCTAGCTGGACTGGCTATATATGAAGGTATTACATGGCACTCTGGAAGGATAATATACATCTTTTATGGCACTTAGCAGAGATATCTATTATATAGTACATCAGAGAATTGGAAATAAGTGTAATTAAGAAACTTGGGGGCAGAAATGAAAGGGCAGAATTGTCGAGGTTCCCTAAAGAATCTATTAGTCCTAAAGCTAATTGCAGTTTTAAGTCACACGAAGCGCAGTGATCACATACATTTAAAAGACCAGGGTGGTGTGGTGTGCCGAGAATTTCATGTTAGCACATCAAGCATTGTGGATACTCGTAGGTACATGTTACAGTCTTGACCCTATGGTTAACAGTACTGCCAACCTCACCCATTTAAAAAGCATGTGTCTGGCCCCTAAAAATCATGAGATTTTTTAAAATAGTAGAGTTGGGGGTCCTTTTAGTTTGAGCCTTGAGAGTTGAAATTTTCATCCCTTTCTCTGCAACCATGAAGGATAAAAATATATTTTTGTATGAAAGCGGAGCTTTAAGAAAAACACCCAATTATGATGAGATTCACTCAGAGTTAGCAATATCCACTTATAACTCAGTATGTTGCTCATATGGCAATCACCATAAAAAAATACAAACATTTACCTACAGTTAGAATAGAGCGATATCTGAGATCCACAGGGCTATCCCTACCCTAAGTATAAATTTGACCAAAGGTCCAAGTTCTTGTGAAAATGTTTGTTTAGCTGCAAAATACTCACAAAGCAAGTATGGGTAATGACCATAGGTCTAGTCATTGGTAAGTTTTTTCCACAAGGTGTTGACATTACACAGTCCTTTTAATGCCTGCAAGGATGCTGCAAACTGTTTGAGGGACTCTCTTGATCTCTGAGCTCACTAGCTGAAAGTAAAATCCTGTGGAAACCTGGCTCGAAGTACCCAATTTTTCCCTTATGCTGTTAGACTATTCATATTTGCTGGTTGAGGTTCCTACATTGCATATACATCCTGGCTCTCCCAGTAATGACACACAATGGCTCACACAGATATTTGCAACATCCTATGGCCTGCCCTGAACACCAGCAAAATGTTGCTAAGCTACCTCTGCCAAGACTAAGGTATTGTACAAGGGTCCCTTGGTACTACCAAGAAGTGGGACTGTAGTTGCAGGGTTAAGCTGACTGTGCAGTTTCCACCTATATATGTAGGGTGACCAGACTGCAAGTGTGAAAAATCGGGATGGGGGTGGAGAGTAATAGGAGCCTCTATAAGAAAAAGACCCAAAAATTGGGACTGTCCCTATGGGCTGTGGAATCTCTGTCACTGGAGATTTTTAAGAGCAGGTTAGACAAATACCTGTCAGAGAAGGTCTAGATAATACTTAGTCCTGCCATGAGTGCAGGGGAGTGGACTAGAAGCTCTCTCAAGGTCCTTTCCACTCCTACAATTCTATGGTTAGTCTAACAGATAATAAAGTATCTCTCCCACAAACTTGACATCAGATCTAGCTACCGTGTCAAGGGTCTAATATTTAACAAAAGTCAGTAGGTTGCTTCATGCTGCTGTTTTTACAGATCTCAGATACTGGCATGGTCTGTGCATTACCACCATCATGGCTATAGATCTGTCTGAGGTTTTAGAAGCATCCATTGCTGGCTGAAGGGCAGTCTTGGCCACCAATCAGCCTTCTTCAATTATTTCTTGGAGCTCTTCCCCGTTGACAGGCAAGAGCTGTGATAGAAAGGGTGTCACTCCATCCTAGCTATATAAAAATATATTTCGCCGAACGGCTTGATCATGTGCCACCCGTAGTTGAAGGGACATGGGGGTAGGATTTCTTCCCACACAGGTCAAGTTTCTTTGAATCCTTGTCCTGGGGGGTGTTTTTGTTTAACTTGGATTTCTCCTGCACTGATGAGACCACCGTGGAGCACAGGTTTAGATAGGCATCTCTGTACTTGAACCCTTTTGGAGGGATTTCATCAAGTTGTCAAAATATCTAACAACTTATGCGATTTTTCTTGTCTGACAGACATTGCTCTCTCCAGCACCTGTGCAATTTGCATAAGAAGTTCTCTGGACAAGTTAAAGTTGTCCTAGTAAGGGTGTGGAAGACATAACTTTGTTAGGTGACAGATCCAAGGTCCTGAGGGGATGAAGTGGGACATTGCTACTGCACTGGCCCCAGGACCGGTTCATCTTGGTAGTCCTCCTGTTCGGAATGACGCAAGCAGCGAAGTCCCAAAGGTATAACAACTGAGAACATTTCTTTCCTGCTAGAAATGCAAACATTTAATTGTACTCCATAAAAGACAGAGCTTTTACATATTTTGAATCTATAAATCGAACTTGAACACCAGCACACAATACAAAGTGTGCTGATGATGCATGCTGTAAATCAACGTTAGACAGCAGCAGGTGTTAGTTGCTAGAGCACTGAGTACAACTGTTTTCTAGTGAAGAGAATAATTTGCAAAGTCTTTGTGCAATCCTGCCAGAAATACAAACTGTGCAATTTTCATTTTTAGATCGACTTTCCTCAGGCAAGAAACTGCACCAGTTATGCCACAGAGTATATTGTATTGGAACTACCTACTGGTACCACAGAATGATTCACTCCACAGCTCTCCCTACAAAGTGCCACAGACATAGGAAAGGATTTATATAGCTCCAAAGCAGAGACCACATTGTACTCTAACAAAGCCAGACCCGGGAAAGGAGGAAGACCAATTTTACATTCACCTTAAAACTTTGTGAACAACAGCATGTGCCTTAAATTGCCTGTCAAAATCTTTGGCATCTCATAGATTCAAATGCTGAGAAGCACCTTCCTTCTCTCAAAAGACTGACCCCCAGCTCTCTAGCACACTCTAATTTCATTCATGTCAATTTCCTGAGATTGCCTGTTTCATTAGCAACTTATCATGTAATTTGTTATATTTCATAATTATTTTAAAAACATTGGTTGAAAATTTGAATTGAAGTTGAACCATTAATACACACTTTAAAAGCACATACAATGTACAATAAAATACTTGTACATGAAAAAAGTATAATAGGTTCAAAAAGTATGAACAAAGACTAGCTTCTTCACGCAGCTGTTGTTTTTCGGGCGCATTCGTTTCGGTAATGTTGGCCAACCTTATAATTTCAAATATGATTTGTAAGCAAGGTCTCAATGAGCTCTCCCCTGACAGCTAGTGATGAGCCAGGGATAGGCGGAAGAGCGGAGGGCCACGTTAAAGGAACATTTGTTTGTCAGACAATGGTTTAGTGACTTTGCTCCAGAATACTAGATTTGTGACAGAGAAATTTATATAAATTATACATTTCCTAGCAGGCCAAGGTTTTTAAAATGCATTATTTGCCAAGGTCATTATCTCACATTGCTGTTATCTCGAGAAGTCGTTATCTTGGGGAGTTTCTGTATTAAACATTTTTATAATAATATTTTTTTACACAAAAACAGCCATAGTGGGTCAGACCAATGGCCCATCGAGCCCAGTACTCTGTCTTCCAAAAGTGGCCAGTGCCTGGTGCTTCCAAGGGAATTAACAAAACAGGGCAATTATTGAGTGATCCATTGCCTGTCATCCACTCCCAGCTTCTGGCAGTCAGAGGCTCTCAGAGCATGGTGTTGCATCCCTGCCATCCTGGCAAACATTGATGGAGATATCCTCTGTGAACTTATCTAGTTCTTTTTTGAACCCTGTTATAGTTTTGGCCTTCACAACATCCTCTGGCAAAACGTCCCACACATTGACTGTATGTTGTGTGAAGAAATACTTCCTTTTGTTTGTAGTAAACCTGCTGCCTATTAATTTCATTGGATGAACCCTAGTTCTTGTGTTATGTGAAGGATTTTATTCATTTTCTCCACACCAGTCAAGATTTTATAGACCTCTACCATATCCCCTCATAGTCCTCTCTTTTCCAAGCTGAAAAGTCCCAGTCTTTTTAATCTCCCCTCATACGGAGGGAGTTCTACACCATAATCATTTTAGTTGCTCTTTTCTATACTTTTTCCAACTCCAATATATCTTTTTTTAAATGGGGCGAACAAAACTGCATGCAGCATTCAAGATGTGAGCATACCATGGATTTATATAGTAAAAGTGGAGGAGCTTGGTTTGCCAACTGATCAGCAAAGCCAATGCTGACAAACTATGTGAAAAGGCTGCAAAACACCAATCCCCTGGACTGCATCAACATGAAGAAAGCATTATAAGCCAGTCATTGTCAAAGCCAATTTTAGAAGTACTTAATGAGGCTGTTAAAAATACAGGAGACACAACACAATTTATTCAAATAAACATGGCTCTGTCATCATACTTTCTCTTTAAGCAAGAGATACCACTCACTACAAGCTGGAGGCCAACGTTCAGTGCATTGTCATTTGTTAATCCTGGTTCCAACAATGGTTCTGACCAAGACCAGCAAATGCTCACTATCTTTCTGCAAGAAATTGAACTGAATGGTTAGAAGCATGCAGTGCAACAGTGAAAGACTCAGCAGCTGAAAAAGTGAAGAACTTTCTCACCACATTCAGAAAATATGCATACATGGCTGATGAATGCACCAATGCAAATGGGTGTCAAGTATTAAGTCACTGCATACATTACATTGGTGTCATTGGTAGGCCAGTAGATGAATTTCTAGATGTTCAGGTTATAGAAGACACATTGACTGCATCTCTGACAACCCACATCTTAGAAGAGTTAAATGCTTGTAAACTGAACCCCAAAGAGATGGCTGCTTGTGTATTTGATGGAGCTGCAAACTTGTTTGGAAGACATAATGGAGTATAAGCTTTGCTCAGAGAAAAGTGTAACTCTAAACTCTCCTGTACACACTGCAAAGACCATCTACTCCAACTAGTAATATTATGAGCTACAGAATCTTCAAAAGCTATATTTTAATGTTTTCATTATACTGTTTTTTTCAGCAAGAGTCCAAAAGGACTGAACATCTTGGAAAATATAGAAGATACACTGGGACTGAAATAAAATTACTCCAACTGGGAAAACTCATTGGCCTTCTCATGAGCAATCCTTGGCTGTTGTCTTAAAATTATTGAAACCATTATTATTTGGAAAGTGTCTACTGACATGGGACAGATCTAAGTAGTAAGGCTGGTGGACTACTTTTGCTACTAAGTTCAGAGAAGACAATTGAGGCACTTGTAAGTCTACTGCTGAAACCACTTGGACCATTAAACGATGCCATCCAGGCATCTGCTACAACAGTAGTAGTTCTCTGTCCTGCAATGGAAGCTACACTTGGATCAGAGAGATATCTATTGAAAACGTACTGGAAGAAGAAAAGACTTTAGTTCAGAAGTTGACTAACTAGGGCACTTACATTAATTTCTTAAATTAAGAGGACAAGAAGTGTTTGTTAAGTCAGCTGAAAAAGTAAAGTACACAGACATGATTCTTATATCTCAACAGCACCAATTTTTGGATTCTACTCAACCTCTATGTAGCTTTTATGGATGCCTGTCTTATAAAATGTGAACAGTTGAGTGGAGTGAGTCATTACCAGCAATGGGGCTGCCATGTGATCAGGACAGAATAAAGAATTTGAACACAGAGTGGAATATCATATGACGAACGAATGATGATCTGACTTCAGCTTCTTCTTCATCATCACTAGTAGTTTGACCCAATCTCTTTCTACCCCCAGTCACAACAGCTACAGCCAGTATTACCTCTGCATATTCCCACTTTTCGTATCAACATACCGGGGCTGTGAGCTTCCAGAAACTTCCAGAAAGCAGAGTATATCGAAATCACTCACACCTCCCATACAATTCTGAGGCCGTAAGAGTGGGAGTATTTCAATCCCAGACATGAGAATACCCAGCGGCCATTTGAAGCAGCATACTCAGGTACCAAATATCAGTAAAAGCCAAGGGTAAACACAAAGGGTGAACCATAAAGCTCTGCCACTTACGAGTTTTCACCCCTCCGAATTCCTTGTCCCTCTGACTGCTTGTGCGCTGCATTCTATCAAACCTCTGCCCCCTGTGATGGCTAGGCTGCTAATTTAAAGCTCTTGTAACATTACTCAACAAGTGTAGAAGCTGCTCCCAGTTCTTTGGGCAATATTTCTTCTCTCAAATCACAGAACCCCAGGACAGCTGGGACTGTCACAAACATCCCCTGGAGTGGAAGACACTGCTGTTACTGAGGGTGTAAAAGCAGTCACAGTCCCCTTCATGTTACCATTACCTTAATGGAAAACCACTTCCATACCCAACACAAAATACAAATCAGTAACTGTGTAGGTGATGGAAGCAATATACTACATTGCAGTCAGTGAAAGGTGGCTGTTCAAACCAATCAACTTCTCTTACTGGGTTCTATACACCCTAAATAGGGTGACCAGATATCCCAATTTTATAGGGACAGTCCTGATATTTGGGGCTTTTTCTTACATAGGTGCCAGTTATCCCGCAACTCCTGTCCCGATTTTTCACACTTTCTATCTGGTCACCCTAAGCCCACATCCATCTTCCTCACTCTGCCAGTCCACTTATCTGCATTCAGTGGCCAAAATTCTTCCCTCCGCTGCCAAGATCCTATTAAATGATTCAAGGGTTCATTTGGTCCCAACTGTCATATGAGCAATCAAGATTAAATCAAATCGACATGGATTAAAACAAGCGGCTTAGAAAAAGACTGGTGAAAATGGCATTTATAAGGAAGCAAACAGAGGCTACCAGCATGAACACTTGCATTAAGTACCAAGGCAAAGCAATACTCGGTTTTGCAAGATTTCCTCAACAAACCTTTTTTTAGTCTTGTGGCATATGTAGCAGAATGATAAGTTATCAGTCTTCCTCATGTTTCCTCCCTGGGACGGCTGCATAGCTGCACTTTGCTGCATCTGATCCTCAAGTCTTTCTAAAAATAAGTGCATCATTATTCATACAGCATGAATACAGGATAGTACAAAGCTTTTGCTTTTCTTGCTAAATATTACTGTTTTTTCCACAATTGAGAACACATCCTTCTCACCTCCTGGAAAAGATAAGAAGGGCACTGAGTTGGCTTTGTACAATATCCTGGACTGCTCCCTTAGGACATATACATTCTGGAGGATTTAGTTGCAAACACAACGAACACACACCTCCACAGGTAGCTAAAGGCCCTTTTCACTCCTAGTTCCAGTTTATGTGAAAGCAGATTGGAGTTTGAGAAAGAGGTCCTCCTGGCATTGTTTTGGTTTGCCCAGTTGTTTCGGATTTTAAAAAGTAATGTATCATCAAATCGTCTTCTCCACCCTGTGTATTCAATGGTGTATCTACTGCTTACCCACCTTTGTAAAGTGCTTTGAAATCATCTTAGGAAAGTCATTATAATCATTCCACAAGCACAGCAGGAAACCCCTTCAACATGCAAGTTTGTATTCTAACCCTGAATTTTACTCATTTGTTCACCAGCTATTCCATATACAGGGAATTCCAAATGGGGGACACAAGGCTTGGATTCCTCTGGGTATGATATCACCCTCTTCATGCCAACATATAGCTATCAACTGCTGTCTGTGCCTTTCTAGTCTGAACTCCAGGGAAAAATGATACACTGCTCTTTAAATATCATGCAAATTCCATCCATGCAAAATTAAGAGAGACTATGGTCTAGAGAAATGAATGCATGAAACTGGGAATGCCTGAATTATAATCCTGTTTCTGCCACTGTTTTGCGCTGTGGTCTTGGGCAAACTTCTTCACCTGTCTTCCTCATTTCCCCATTTCGGGAAATGGGGATAATACTTATTAAATTCCCTTCCAGGGGGTATTATAAGCATTGCTTAGGTTCCACCTACATTAAGGGAAATCCTTAATTTCTAAATCCTATTTAGTAATTTCTGAAATGTGGACATGGCCTTAGGGCTAATGTTTGCGCAGCCAACAATCATCATCGACTTTTGTCTCCGCCTTGGTCTTTTGGCTTCATTCCTTGAGCTGTCCCTCTGTATCCTGATGGTATTGCAACTCCTTGGCACTGGACAGCTTCACGCAAGCCCCTTGACTGAGACTGCATGGGAGGTGTAGGTTTCATAATCTCTTTACCTTTCTACACTTCCTCTTAGAGGTTAGAGTGTTTTCCTTCTTTGAGGGCAGGCTGTGTGAAAATAACCCAGAAAACAAAACCAAGGTTTATTAAGAATAGAGCAAAAATGGAATTAAAACCAAAGAAATGGTTTGTTTAAAAATCTCTAGATTTACCCTTCTCCTCAGGGAAACCAGATTAGCCTTTCTAGTTTAAACTACCAAGAAAAAAAGAAAGGTCAATAGCTTTCATCCCTTGAAAGTAATCCTCTCCCCTCTGACCATGGCATTGCTAGTCTGAGTGCCGCCCTCACTCAACCTGCCTACCAAGCCTGCCCACCATCCCTTGCTTCCCAAATACATTTTCTCCAGCTCCGTACACACACAAATGTTCGGGCTCAGGCAGGAGCCTGGGTTCTGGGCCCTGTGAGGTGGGAGGGTCGGAGAACTCAGGCTGCAGCTCGAGCCCAAACATCTACACCACAGCTACGCAGCCCCTTAGCCCAAGTCCTACAAGCCAGAGTCAGCTGGCACAGGCCAGCCCTGGGTCTCTCATTGCAGTGTAGACATACTCATGTACAGTCAATAAAAAGGGAAATCCTTATTTTCCTTCTAGAAATGGTGAGTATTGTAGAGCCCCACTCCACATCAGAAACAAATACACCTGCTATTTTTAATGTACGAATTGTATATGGAACCCACAGATTTACAGGTGTTTATAATTTTTATGAAATATATGTTGTCTTTGCTGATTTTACAGCTGAGACGGAGCAGCTTTTTCATGATCCACAAATATTAAGTGCTATTTAAGTATAGTCTGGACAAAGTACTAGATGGGACTAATGCAAGACTCGAAGTTTGCCCTTTTCCGATCTGCATCTAACCCCTCAACTCCATCCCTTGCCATCTCCAGTCATTCCTCATTAAGTTCTCTAGCTACTTTACACTCCTTTATTTACCCACTCTCTACCAAATCTGTCTCCTAAGTGTCTGCCACATGTCTGAGTATCTGCAGCATGCCCTTGTATTTCCATGTTGGGGGAAAAAAACAAATGAACAAGTTTTCCCTCAGTCTTATTTGCAACTCCAGCTATGGACCTGTCTCCCTCCTTTCATTAGCCGCTAAAATCCTGGAATGAGCTGGGCTATATATTCCAGCTGCTAGTTGTCGTCTCCTTCAACATTCCTTGCGCCTTCCATCTTGCTAGTCTGATTAGAGCCAGCTGAATACAATTTTATTTTTGCTGAAAAGTGGAGTTCATGGAATGTTCAAAAATGTTCATGGAAAAATTTCAATGTCATTGCCACTTTTCATTTTTGAAGCTATTTCAATTTTATAAAAATGTTTTGTTTAAAATGGCCAACACCAAACAAAAAGTGTCACTCAATTCTTTTTAAAAACTTTTGTTTTAACTTTCACTTCCTCTTTTTCAAATGAGGAAAAAGTTAATAAAATAAAAGGGCAGGAGGAGTTAAAAAGTGAGAGAAAGGAGGGGAGCCCCCCCAAATTCTATTTTTTTCCTAAATATAATGAAAACTTGCATTTCTTTTAAAAAATAGTTTAGAACGTTGTGGGTTTTAAAAAAATATGTTCAGGAGCGGGGGTAGCCTGACCAAATTTTTACTCTACTAATGATGACCTTATCCTAAATGAAGGGACACTTCTCCATTTTTACTCTTATCTGGCTGCAGTACTCAAAGCTTCTATGTCTCTGTGCTTTTACTAGTTTTTATTTTACCATGCTTCAACACCCCTTTTGGTAGATCCTGGCCCTACCCTCTTCTCCTAGCGCTACATATCTCAGGGTTCTGTCCTTAGTCTCCATTTCCTTCTCCCTCTTTTTATGCAACCCCCAAATTCTCCCACAGTTTCAGTTATTACTTTGGTTCTGAGGACTCCTAAATCTACCGTCCTGTCCGGTCTCACATATTACTATTTATTTGTATTACAGCATTGTCTAGCAGTCCCAGATCCATTGTGCTAGGCATTGTACATACTTATAACCAAAAGATGGTCCCTGCGCCAAAAAGCTTACAATCTAGGACCCCAATCCTGCAACGACGTATCCACAGGCTTAATTTTACTACTGAGTAGCCTCATGGTATCAATGGATTTATAAGTTATTGCAGGATCTGAGCCTTTGTGTGACTAAGATTAGCAACAGAGGTGGTGTAGATTTTTTTTTACACTGACATTTTTCCACAGAAAAGCTTTTCTCCATCATTTTCCAGTGGAAAAAAATGTTGTTTCTTTTTAAGAAAAAATTGTTTTCTCCTACCAAAATGATTTTTTGATTAAATATTTCATGCACAATTTTGAACAACGTAAAAAATAATTAAATTTTTATCCCAGGAAACATGCCTCTCTTATTTCTGGCCAGTTGTAGTTAGCGGGGTTGTGGGAAAGGAAGCTTTTTGGCTCCCTCTGTGGGTGAAGTGAGAAAATGGAGGGCCTTTTCCTTCCTGCAGCCCACCTAATTTGCACATGCTGCTCTGTCTATCCCAGTGAGTAAGAAAGGAAATTTGAGGCGCTCCCTAATTTGCAGTGTTTGGAGAGACCCAGAAATGAATTGGCATGGAGACTGAATCCTTCCCTATAGGTCAGGGTTCAGGCACAACAGTGAAGCAGTGTGGGGAAATTTTGCGTTGCCACCACCTGTGCTATAACAGCTCTAATTATTTCATTCTCCAGGGCTGTCAGTCAGTGACTTTTCACCAGCAGTGAACCTACATTTAAGAAAGAAAAATGCAAGAGAGCCTTTGAATAATAAATCACACTGTTGCTTTCCTTGCAAATGTGGTCCTGGGAGCTCTGGATTGCTTGTTATAGAGGAGTGACTTATATTGGACTCGTCCAGACACCACAAAGTTTTATAATGCAATGGGAATCACATATAAGAACAGACCGTTATAGCCAGAGTTCATTGTATTATTTTAAAAGACAAAATAAGTCACCACCTAATTCACAAAACAAGACAGAAGATTCTCCTTCTCCCTACTCCTAGCCATTTCTCATCACCTTACAGAGCTCTGAATGCATGTGAAATTCTTTGGCAGCTCAGAGCCATACAGTACACAAATCACAGGTGTGAAATCAATAATAGGTTTGATAAATGTTTATACATGCTAGATTTTTGGCATTGATTTTTTCCCCAGTTAGGGTGACCAGACAGCAAGTGTGAAAAATCAGGACAGGGGTGGAGGGTAAAAGGAACCTATAAAAGAAAAAGACCCCCAAAAATCGGGAATATCCCAATAAAATCAGGACCTCTGGTCACCCTATTCCTAGTTCACTAGACAGCAGGATAGGAAAACCTAGCTGCCATATCATAATTCTGCTCAGAGCACAACTGGTAGTTGAAATCCTGTCTGTGTTTCTTCCACTATATATATCCCAGTGGCAAGAAAAAGGAGATGGCTTCATGCCAGTCAGACAAAAGCATTGCCAAGACAGACAGTTCCTTCTCCCCCACCCCTCTGGCCTCAGATATCATGTGGTATCCCCAGTTGTAGTAGTATAAATCTTATCTTTAAATTTAGGTGATGGGCCATCCCAGCAACTTCTCTGGGCAGCCTGCAAGAATTTCACACATGGGAGATGGGGTTCAGGATTTTCACTCAGCAGACTAGTCCTTAAGCAGAGCCTGTGACAGTTCGCAGTTTTCTTTCACATCCTCCATAGCAACCAGCTGCAGATGGTCACCTGCTGTCTCAAAAGTAGTTTCTCTACCCACCTCCTTTACAGTTATTGAATATATAAAGCCAAATTTTCAAAGTGACCTTCAGAGTTGCTCCAGAAAGTGTTTCATTTGTGCACACAAAATTTGCCTTTGTGGGTACAAACCAACATGTGAGAGATCAGAATTTATTGTTAGAAATGTGTTTGCCCAACTTGTCTGGGTGGAATTCTCTTTGCAAACAAGAAAGATATGGGCAACAGTTGTGCCTGCAATTTTGGAGGCCGTTTCAGAATTTGGAATATATACATCTTTTTAATAATTAACTTAACTTAAAAAATAACACCAACTCCTTTGTTGCATTGAATAATTGTTCACGAAACTATTAAGAACAAAAGAACTAACAGAGCCTTGCATACTCAGTGATAGGAGACAACAGCAGTTCAGTTTTTTAGCCAAGTCGTTAAAGGAAATAATGAAATCTCCGGAATTCTCATGTTTGACAGCTTGAGTGTTAAAATTTTCACAAAACAACATTTGAGTCTTTAGTAATCATTTCCTCTGGGGACATATATATTGAGAATCTGGAAGCAGATCTTTAACCAAAACCTTTACCAATAGGAAGTATAGGGCATCGTGGGACATGGGGAGTTTGGGTTTTTCATCAGTTCTATTATAAATTTTACATAACGTACATGCCAACTCCTAAGCCAGGGGTTCTCTTGACAAACTTTTTGGTGGCCTCAGAGTACATCCACCACTCTTGCTGGTGGCTGCTCTGACAATTTTTCCTAAAATACTTAATTGATTTAAAGAGAAACAAATAAATACGCACATCAAAATCCTTGTAATGTATTTATTGCTAGCTAATAAGTCTGCTGCTGTGAAAAGTGATTTTTGTACGTTTGTTATTATCACTTTTCACAACCTCCCAGCTAGCTAACAAGTATCTCTGCTGTGAAAAGGGATATTGATGCTTTTCACAGCAGACTTACTCAGCCCCAGCAAACCTGGGGACAAATTAAGCCCTGGATGGGGAGATGGATGGATAGGCAGCAGGGACCAGGGGCGATGAGGGGTGGGGAAGACAGCAGGGAGCCAGAGCCTGAAGTCTGAGGAATGGGGCCCCAGGAAGGAGCTTGAAACCCCGGGGCTGTAGTCTGAAGCCCTTCAGTCAGGAGATGGGGCCTATGGCCAGGGCCAAAACCTGAAGCCCCATGGCCAGAACCAGTCACTCCACCATCCCAGGGCTGAAGCCCAAGCCTCACCACTCCTGGGAAGGTGGGAACTCACAGGCTGCCTGCTCCTCCAGGGTTTTGCCCCAGGTGTCTCCAGAGGGGGGCGGGACCCAACCCCTGCTGGCAGCCCCAGCAACCAACACCAAGGTGGCGCATCCAGAAGCAACAGGGAGGGGCAGCTGTCTTGCCCCCCCAGTCGCTGCCCTGGAGGCTGTGGCCACAAGAAAAGCCCCCAGTGGCTGCATTTGAGAAACGCGGTGCAGCTATACAGCATTAGCATTCAAGGACTTCTAAGCATTTACAAAAATATCAGTTCCAAGTCCCAGACATGAAACTACAGAATGAATAAATGATAAAGAACTCAGCAGAAATTAGGGGGCCACAAACTTCCTGTCTGACCGTGGCTCTATCACTTTATCACCCTGCACCTCAGTGTCTACGTTTGTGAGGAGAAAGATGGTTTTGAGGCTAGAGCATAGGGCTGGAAGTCGGGAGTTGGGCTTTGTGGACTTGACACTAACTGGCTTTGAGTTCTTGACAACATAATTTAACCTCTCTCTGAATCTTGGGTTCCCTGTCTGGAACCCATCACCTCATGGACTGTTGTGAGGGTTCATTCATGTTTACAAAGTCCTCAGTTGTTACTGAGTTTACTTTTCGGAGCTATGTGAGTGCAAAGTATTGTTATCAGTTGGATCTATTAGACTGTCGCTGGGAGCAATGCTATAGCTAAATCAGCGCAAGTTTATCCGATCTTTCTTCAGTGTAAACCTAGACACAAAGACCCAAGACAGGAAGTTGAGCAGGGGAAGAACTTGCAGTAGCAGGAAAGAGAGCCCCCAGAGGAAGGGAGGTTGTGGCTTCTGTCCAATCACTTACACCACATTCAGATATTTCAGTGAAGATTGTGCTCTATAATCTAGTCATACACACTCATCATTAAAGTATCTGGCGAGCAGAATATAAATACATTTAGGCAGACAGATAGCCAGGGAAGCCCAAAGAGTGAGCAGAGTTGCCAGGAAGGGCAAGCAGCCAAAGTAGCTGAGGGATATGCCGATCCCTGTCAGCAGCCCCAGCTTCTATAGAGCTCAGGCCTAAAACTAAAGCTGCCTCACCAGAAACAGAAAGGCAGAAGGGCTGGGGGCAACAGCACATTTTGTCCATGGAGGCAAATCTATCCTGAGACAGAAGTAGCCAAAGCTTCAAAGACTCTGGCCCCAAGTTGAGAAGAGCACACAAGTGTAAAATCCTCCTTTCAGGCATTCAGCACCCTCTGGAAATATTTTTTCTTTTATGCTGAAATATCTCATATAGTAGAACATCAGTTACAAAATGTCAACTACTAAAACAAAATAAAAATAAAGGGAAAGCAGCATTTTAATTCTGCATAGTAAAGTTTCAAAGCTGCATTAAGTCAATGTTCAGTTGTAAGCTTTTGAAACACCCACCATGATGTTTTGTTCAGAGTTAACGAATAACCTCCATTCCCAGGAGGTTTGTAACTCTGAGGTTCTACTGCACTTGATTTGGACCCAAAGTTATTTATTCATTTATCTAATATTTGAACAAACCTGGATCGTAACTTTTTGAATTACTACCTACTATATAATACAAACATATATAATAGGCACTTATAGAATGCATAAGTCTTATACAGTGATTTTCATCCACAGTGCTGTAAAAACGAAGTAGATATCACAATCCCCTTCTTACAGATGGGGAAACTCAGGCATATAGAGGCAAAATGACTTGCCCAAGGTCACCCAGCCAGCCACTGATTAAAGATGGAATTAAAACCCAGGCCAATACTCTGTCCACTAGATCACAATGCTTTCCATACAAGCTCTAAAGGTGCTTTAAAAAGGTGAGTAAGTATCATTACCCCCGTTTTACAGATGCGGAAACTGAGGCATAGAAAGATGACGTGGTTTACTCAGGAATCCACCGGGAACTGATGACAGAGCCCAGCTCTCCATATCCCACTAGAGTGCCCTGTCCACCATCATAGGCGTGTGCATCAGGTGTGCCCAGTGTGACAAAGCTCTGCCCTTATCTTTGTGGATCCTGCGTTTCCTGACGGATTTTCACTAGCCTCAGAGGCTCACTGTGACCCTCCACATAGCCCTTCTCTCTCTAGAGACAAGGTCACAGCCTACTGAGCCATTTTCATCATAAGCCAGTGAGGAGAAGCTATCCTTCCTGGCACAGTGTCTGTTGTCTCCCAATCTCAGAGACTAATTAGGGGAAGTAGAAAGGGGGGAGCCCGGGCCCACCCTCTACTCCGGGCTCCAGCCCAGGGACCCTAACAGTATCAGCTAAGATGGCTGACCTTTTATCCACAAAACACAATACAATTCCCTGGGCTACTTCCCCACAGCATAAGAACATAAGAAGAGCCGTACTGGGTCAGACCAAAGGTCCATCTAGCCCAGTATCCTGTCTACCAACAGTGGCCAATGCCAGGTGCCCGGAGTGAGTGAACCTAACAGGTAAAGATCAAGTGATCTCTCTCCTGCCATCCATCACCCTCCTCTGACAAACAGAGGGTAGGGACACCATTCCTTACCCAGCCTGGCTAATAGCCATTAATGGACTTAGCCTCCATGAATTTATCCAGTTCTCTTTTAAACCCTGTTATAGTCCTAGCCTTCACAGCCTTCTCAGGCAAGGAGTTCCACAGGTTGACTGTGTGCGCTGTGTGAAGAAATACTTCCTTTTGTTTGTTTTAAACCTGCTGCCCACTAATTTCAATGGGTGGCCCCTAGTTCTTCTATTATGGGAACAAGTAAATAACTTTTCCATATTCACTTTCTCCATGCCACTCATAATTTTATATACCTCTATCATATCCCCCCTTAGTCTCCTTTTTTCCAAGCTCAAAAGTCCTAGCCTCTTTAATCTCTCCTCATATGGGACCTGTTCCAATCCCCTAATCATTTTAGTTGCCCTTCTCTGAACCTTTTCTAATGCCAGTATATCCTTTTTGAGATGAGACCACCACATTTGTACACAGTATTCAAGATGTGGGTGCACCATGGATTTGTATAAGGGCAATAGGATATTCTCCGTCTTATTTTCTGTCCCTTTGTTAATGATTCCTAACATCCTGTTTGCTTTTTTGACTGCCGCTGCACACTGCATGGACATCTTCAGAGAACTATCCATGATGACTCCAAGATCTCTTTCCTGAATAGCTATAGCTAAATTAGCCCCCATCATATTGTACGTATAGTTGGGGTTATTTTTTCCAAAGTGCATTACTTTACATTTATCCACATTAAATTTCATTTGCCATTTTGTTGCCCAATCACTTAGTTTTGTGAGATCTTTTTGAAGTTCTTCACAGTCTGCTTGGGTCTCAACTATTTTGAGCAGTTTAGTATCATCTGCAAACTTTGCCACCTCACTGTTCACCCCTTCCTCCAAATCATTGATGAATACGTTGAAGAGGATTGGTCCTAGGACTGACCCCTGGGGAACACCACTAGTTACCCCTCTCCATTCTGAAAATTTACCATTTATTCCTACCCTTTGTTCCCCATCTTTTAACCAGTTCTCAATCCATGAAAGGATCTTCCCTCTTATCCTATGGCAACTTAATTTACCTAAGAGCCTTTGGTGAGGAACCTTGTCAAAGGCTTTCTGGAAATCTAAGTACATTACGTCCACTGGATCCCCCTTGTCCACATGTTTGTTGACCCCTTCAAAGAACTCTAATAGATTAGTAAGACATGATTTCCCTTTACAGGAACCATGCTGACTTTTGCCCAACAATTTATGTTCTTCTATGTGCCTGACAATTTTATTCTTAACTATTGTTTCAACTAATTTGCCCGGTACGGATATTAGACTTACTGGTCTGTAGTTACCGGGATCACCTCTAGAGCCCTTTTTAAATATTGGCATTACATTAGCTATCTTCCAGTCATTGGCAGTTCCCGCTTCTTCAAACTCCACTTCATCCTTATCTCAGGGCCTCCTTCCTTGCGTACAATATGTTGTCCACCACGCAGTCTCACCAACAGCACAACTTCCTCCCACAGCTCCTGACACCCACACCCACCTGACTAACTGGGAGGTTTTTAACTGGTTTCAGCCAGTCCCTGATTTGCTTCAGGTGTCCCAATCAGGCTAGCTGTTTCTACTCCTTTCTAGAAGGTTCCATTGGTACCAGGGATTTGTTTAGTCTGAGACTAACATATCTATTCTTTAGCACTTTCCTATAGCCATCTGGCCTTGGCCCATCACACCAGGCACACCCTAATGCAGGGCAGTGCTCTCGGGAGGCGGGGTTGCGCACTCCCATGGGGGCAGCATGTTTGGCTCCATGCTGAGCCAAACACTGCTAGGAGCCTCATGGTAAGGTGGCCGGGGCCGAGGGGTTGCGTAAGGGGCGGTGGCAGTCAGGGGACAGGGAGCAGCGTGGGTTGGAGAGGAGGTGAAGTTCCGGGGTGGTGGTTGGTGCGGGGGATCTCTGGAGGGGGCAGTCAGGGATCAGGGGGGTTGGATGGGGCATGGGAGTCCTGGGAGTCTGTCAAGGGGTAAAGGGTGGATAAGGGTCAGGGCAGTCAGGGGAAAGGTAAGGGGGTAGAGTTCTAGGGGGGCAGTTAGGGTGGGGGGTCTCAGGAGGTGGCAGTCAGGGGACAAGGAGCAGGGAGGATTAGATAGCGAGGTCCTGGGGGGCAGTTTGTGGCAGGGGTCCCAAGAGAGGGCAGTCAGGGACTAGGAGGAGGAGGTTGGGGTCTCTGAGGGGGGCAGTCAGGGGACGGGAAGTGGGAGGGAGCGGATGGGGGCGGGGCAGCGGTTGGGCTCCCTGGGTGCACACCCTAATGAAATGTGCTGCGCACGCCTATGTCCACCACACTATGCTGCCTCCCAAAGGGCCTCATCCAACACCAACTGAAGTCAACAAGGGTCTTTCCATTGATTTGGGATCGGCCCTACATATTGAAGTTAGTGGTGGTTTGAAAGAAGTTGAACTTACAGTACAGACTCCTTTCACTCCCATATACAAAATGACCATTTTTTATTAACAGACGTTGAAGGAAACCATGAGCCTGAAAACATTCAAGAAAAACCGGTCTGCAAGTAAGCTGCTACGCTGGTTTTTCATTGTTCTTTGAAGGGAATATAAGATTCAAAACAGATTCACAAGAAACTCCTCTCCAAATAGGATAATTTTAGTCGAGGTCATCGGGACCTGCAGGCCTGTCCAGACTTGTACATGTACAAAGAGATCAGTTACCTTTGGTTACTGTAGTGGAGCAGATGTTTAAACTGATTTAGACTGACACTATCATTCTATCCAGCCTGCTTGGTTTTGTAGGCACGTAACAGGCATAAGAGAATCTTCCTTCCAGCTGGTTTAGTGACACTTGAACTTGAGTAAAGGTCTTTGCCAATGGAGATATTTTTTAGTAATTTTTTCCTCTTTTAGAATATTCGTTCAGGGGAAACACATGGTGGATATGGAAATCATATGAATTGGTGCAATTTTCCTGAGAAGTTTCACTCTGGATCTCTTCAGAACTACATAATCCCCACATACTCTGTTTCAATAGCAGACTATGGCAGACTAAAAATTCTGTAGCAGTTTTGGATCATGTTTTCAGGGTTATTTTTCACAGCCTGGGAAGTTGGATTGCTTATTTGTACATGAAGGCTTAGATTTTGGAGCACACTTTTGCAGCAAGGGTAGAATTTTGTGGCCATGGAATTGATGAAGACATGAGCCTACTTATTGAACAAAACCTGCTTTACTATTATTTTTTATAATCATTAGACAAGCTTATGCCCTGTCTGCACTTTGGAAATAACCACATTTAAAGATTGTTGTGGCCAACCAGTTTTATAATTAGTGGGATTTTCTTGCCTGTGTAGATGAACAAAGATATGTTATAATCATATTTTAAACAGTGCTACATACGTACATGCTGAAACATGATTCTCCACCACAGTTATAACATGGGTTAATTTATTTTGCTGCTCAAAGGAGGCAAAATTACACAAAGTTAGAGCACAGTCTGGCCACAAATATAATTCCTAATCATATTTAAACATTTTTTTCATAGTGCAGTCAAGGCTGACTTAGATAAAGAGAGGGTGCAGTATTGCTCTTAAATCTAACAAAGGATGTTGGGCTAGATGCTGCGACCAGCCGAGAACCTGACTCCCAGCAGGACTTCGAACTGAGGGCATTCAGCAAGTCACAAGGAATGGGACATTGACTCTACTGACACTTGGGATAGATTCTCAAAGCTATGCGGGCCTTTCAGGCAGTAACACATTGGCCTAGCTCATACAATAGTTTGGTGATGTCTCTCTGTTAATTTGGGTGAACATTATTTACAACTGGTTTACTGGTCCAGCACTGAGGTAAGTTCCAATAGGGGCTGGTTTTGTATATGCCCTTTTACTTGTTTGTGTGTAAAAGCTGCTGCCTGTTCAAAGGATTGATTGAGACACAAGTCTGAAGTTTTAGATCTAAGGAGACAACCTGGCCCCAGTCACCGTTAGCTCTTGACTGACCCTGTTCACTCTCTTTTGTGCTTTCCAAATTGTCCTGCAGATACAAGAGCTCTATCCACAATTTCTTACTGAAGGTGACACACAATATGTTCCCTATGTTCCCTCAACTTTGCAACAGATTTCAGTATATCTAACTGGCAATTTTGATAGATGTTCCACGGTAAAATGCCAACCCTGGCAAAAAAAAGTTTCTTTGAAGAGAAATTATGTTCACTAAAGAAGTATCTTGCTAGGCTGAGCATCAGAAATAAAATACCGAGACTCCCGAAACCACCGGTGCAGATCATCAGTGGGCTGACTCAGCCTCCACCCTTCTCAGGTGGTTAGAGAGTTCTCTGCAATTTACCCTACATGGCATCCTACAGGTGAGACCTTAAAGTCGAAGGTTCTATCTGCTCTATGTGAACTTTAAAGACCCCAGGTGCTTTGTGTAACAGCAGTGTGCAAACTCCTTTTGGATACATTTTCCCTTCTCTTTCCTCCCCTATTACCATTGTTTACTAGTTGTCTGCTTCTCTGCCACTCTCTCTCTCAGAGGTGGCTGCATCTATACAATTTTAAAGAATTATGCAATGTCGAGACATTGAAAGGTTCTATAGATATGATAAGGTATTTCCTGAAGTCAGAGCTGTGTTTGCCAGCAGAAGAGCTAACATTCTCCCTGAATCTGATCTGAAAGTGTTCAGGAAAATATTATAATATTTTATGAATATGTATATTGTGATAGCACCTGGAGGCCAACCAAATAGGGGCCCCATTGTGCTCGGTGATGCACAAACATGTAGTAAATGATAGTCCTTGCTCTGAAGACCGGTTTCTACCCTTGCTTCCCCCCACAACGTGAAACCTGGTGGTTGTGTTACAGAGAACTGGTAGAGACTGGGTTGCTTCTTATACCCGTTATAGCACTTGGACAAACTGACATTTTCATTCTTGGCATTAAACAGAACACACACACACTAATCCAACTACACTACATTTTTTCAGGAGCTTCTGAGAGTGCATCCCCATTTATGCACCAGCAAGCCACCTCCAACTTATTTTAGATTTGCAAGGTTTTTTGTTTGTTTTTTTTACAAACATGTTTAAAAATATATATTTACTATTTAAACAGCTTAATATCACCTGTGAAATATGTCTCATATGAAATACTGCCCAACTCCTGTGGGCCCATGCTGTTTGTTACATCCAGATTGGATTACTGTAAATTCTTCATTTGTGGCTTTGCCAGGAGCACTCTTACATGACTTGGGATCCATCCAGAATGTGGCATCCAGAATGGCCCCTGCCACCTGAAGCAAACAGAAAATTTTGCTGTATCCCCAGTTCCTTACACTGGCTCTTCACTTCAGCTCAAAGTGATTTAAAACTAGACTTTTAATTTACATGGCTTCAATTTATTCAAATCCTTCTCAAAATTCCTACTAAATGTCAAAACTGCCCTCTATGTCAACAGGATAGCATCAGATCTAAACAGTTCACTGAGCTCACTTTGAGATTCAGATTTATGCTGAAGTATAAAAAGTTCTAAATGACAATAATAGTTTTTATTCCTGTAGCACGTTTCTTCTGAAGACTCAAAGTACTGGGCAAATTACTTAATTAAACCTCATGACACCGCTGAGGCAGGCAGAAATCGTAAGGGAGACAGATTTGTCTTGTGAGTAGAGAAGGGAATTATCAGGTAAAATTCTATTCTCAGCTAGACTACTTGCTATTTGACTTTGGACAAATTACTCATCTCACTGAGCTGGAGTTCATCCATCTCACCAGCATCTTGTGCAAATAACTAATTAATGTCTGTAAAACTTTTTGAGATCCTGAGCTGAGACATCTTATACACAGATAAAACAAGGCAGATAGCATAGATGGTACAGGTATGTCCTGAAGAGCCAAGAGTCATCTCTGCTATTCTAAATGTGACTTGCCTCTACACACACACACACACACACACACACACAGAGAGAGAGAGAGAGAGAGAGAGTGTGTGTGGGTTCATTACTCGTGGCCTGTTCCTGAGACTTTGGGGGTGATGAGATATTAGCAAGATTCTATGTTACTTACAGGAATAATGTTGGTCAAGGAATGTTTTGTGCATGAAGCTCTTACAATATTTGAAATAAACGTATCCATGTACCGTGTCTAGCTTATACAGCAGCTGAGGAAATCTGCTTGACTATGGGTATAACATCTACAATTACTCTGATCACCGCTGGCAGAAGTGAAAATCTCTGGGTTTTCATGGTTGCCAAGATTTGGGTAGCTATTGACATGGGTGTGGTTTCCAGGATGCGCGAGCTCCTTATGTATGGACAGAACTCTCTACAAAATATAGCCCATGAACATTCTGCCTGGGCTCTTGGGCTACTGAATGCTTTTGAATCTGAGCATGTCAAATTTGCATTCATTTTGTCAAATTTTAAAATCCATAAAAAATAAAGATTTCTAGGGAAGTGCTTCTTTCTTGTTACAGTAGTGGTAAACTGTCATCAACTTCTGATTTGTTCATCCTAGGTTTTGGATTTTAATGGCACATACAGCTATCTTTTGTTTACACAAGTCAAATTTTCAAAACAAACACTGCACATTACATGTCAACTTCAATAGCTGGGAAAGTGCTGAAAATAAAGATAGTAAAAGAAGCTGAGTTCCAAGTTTAGCTATTCTGTCTCAAAATGCATCAGGACTTGTACAGGTAGCAAACTCTCCTGGCTAATACACACAGATCCATTCTCTGAGTCTCAGAAAAGCAACCCTTAATTCCCTGAAGCCAAATCTGGATACGCCACCAGCCCAGCATATTCCAGTTTCCCTTAGAATATCACGGCTGTTTGTGCCTAGAATCCTCAGCTTCTCAATCCTTCCATATTCTTCAGCTCCAAACACTCAGCGCTTTATTCTAATCACATGCAGATGAAGGAATACTTCACTGGTGAATCTCTAGGGTGGCGTAGTCCATAAAGGCAATTTTATTTCTTATTGCACAGGAATACTTCTAGCTGCATTATGATAAAGACCTTGTCTACACTGAGGATTTCAGTTATCTGTATTGCTGTATACAGTCATGGTTTAGAGCAGCTTTGCCTATGTACACTAGTGGTTACACCAATGCAATTACAGTAGTTGCTGTAACATAGGGAAATCCATTGTGCAGACACAGAAATTTGTAAACAGTTTTAAACAGAACAACAAAGAGATAAAACCCACTCCATTTTACGTTAATATAACCATGACTACTACACTGCAAGTGGAATTAACTATATTAATCCCTTGTGAACTAAGTGACTTTAATTCCATTCCCAGGGATGTCTCTGGAACCATAAAACGGAGCCATTACAAAAAGCAGCATTTTCACTAACCAAAGCAGAGCTACTCTGTTGTGTCAGAGTAATGGTGACAAGGGCACATCAAAACCAAGCTCCTGAGCTCTCATGGTCTTATTTGAATCAGTTTGGGGATTTGTAAAATTGGATTTTTGTTTATCTGAACTGGTTTAGAAGGTCTAATTATAACGTTTGTGAAGAGGAGCGAGATCGCTACTATGAAAGGCGCTATATAAAAATAAAGGACTTGATGGATTGACATGCTGGCAGAAACCCAACATGTATATCACATGGGACCTGAGTGCAGCTGTTGTAGTCTGTGTTACAAGAAATAACCATGAGAAGGTGCTTGGTCACAATAGATTTTCTGGGGGGGAATACCACCTGCTGTGCCACTTGGTTACACAAATGTGTACAAATTGGTGTAAGAAAAGCAAAAAGTTGCAACAATTACATACTTTCCATTTAAAACATGTGACGATGACACTGTTAGCAGCACGCACATAGCTGATGTGCAAAGAAAGAATTGGATCAGGATACGTCATGACTGCCTACCTCTCCCACTCCACCAGCTATTCAAACAATGCCTCTGAGGTTGCTTAAATGTGTCCCTCTGCACAACAAAAACAGTGCATTTACTTCCTTCATTTTCATTGAATGGGAGTTTTAACAATATTAACTGGCAAACCACATTGTACACAGTAATGAAATGCATACTTCCTGCCTCTTCTCTTCAAAAGCAAAATCAATAGCAACTGCCAACTAACAGACATGTAAGGATCATACCATATAATTCTCACAGATGGCTGTCCCAGGTAAGACTATTCCTTTAGAGAGGGTCTCTATTTATAACTAGCAGCCTGACAGGTGGTCAGTACAGGGTGTTAATGTGACAAAATACTGGTTTTTAGAGCCACCCAAATGCCTCAACTCAAATGGAAGATGAAACTGCCGATGGCTGGTAAATACATCGTTCATGTCATTTGCTGCTGAAGGACAGAGAGAAAAGGATCAATCAAAATACACTGCATGCACTGTATTAAACACAAATCGAGCTGAATAAAGCCTGTGAAATATTTACAGTGAAACATTTGCATGCTGTATAAGATTAGGATCTTTTTCTTTTTAGAAGGCTTTCATGCCAGAGGGCATTTGTAACTTTAAATAAGCAACTGGCAATGAACCAAGCTGTCAACACCACTTTGGAAAACGCCTGGTGTCCATAAATCTTGCTTGGTGCTTTCTGGGCTTCAGTTACACAGATGTAAGCAGCACGTTAACCCATGTCCCTTCCAAAGTGAGGAGGCATTTAAGCCAATATAATTGTCCTCAGAAAGAAATTTACAAAAAAAATTTCCACTCAGCTTATGAACAGTACTTTTTGATAGAGCATCGTAATATAATGTAAACCAGGGATTCCCAAACTTGTTCCGTGGCTTGGCTGCAATCCATAAGAAGGTGAGCATGCAGTGGGGAAAGAGGAGGGATGCAACCAAGCTATGCCTTCATCATCAAAAACAGTACCTTATTGTGTTGTTTCTGTTGATGATGTTTACATGTTTGACTATGCTTTAGGCTGACGAGTGAACTGGAACATTGCTGTTTCCTATCAGTCTCCTCCAGGCACTAATAGCTCAGTGGCAGCAGCTTTTGTATCTGGGAATGAGGAATGAACCCTGACCCTGGAGCCTGTGGCATTCTGGGAAATGTAGTTTAGCAGTCAAGTGGCCTTTCTGTTCCTGGTGTGTCTGTAATTGATTCAAGTGAAGAATGTGATTTTAAGAATTATTAGATGTAGTTGATTAGCGTGACAATCAATAGGCACTACTTGCAAATTTGTTTGTTTTTATTGTATGAAGAGAAATTTACATGCCAAGTAGGAGGAAGCAACTTCTCTAAAATGAGCTGAGGTCAACAGCTAGGGAACATTCACCTCCCAAGACACATTGCTGCAGAGAACACATGAATTTATATGTAAAAAAAAAAACAAAAAAACCCTGTATCAAGCTATGAGCATTGAGCTATGAGCTTTTATGCTGATTTGTGATGCAGTTGGTAAAGCCCTTAAAAAGGCTTGTGATGGTTTGTTTGGATTTTATTACATTTCTTCTCTTAGTCTTTTCACAAATACTGTAAAGAGAAACTTTGATTTGCGCCTTTCTTTTTCTCACAATGACATAATCCAGCCACGAAAAAATAAAATAAAATAAAATAAAATAAAATAAAATAAAATAAAAGGTCATTTCACTCATCTCTGCAAACGTTGATAGAAACAAGACAGCTGGTAGGACAGGAAAGAAAAAAAAATCAAGCTCAAAAGGACAATGGAGCTGTCAAAAATATCTATGATTGCCTGAAAGAAATGTATGGATTACAGTTCTAGGCTCCCAAAGGAAATGCTATCTAGTGAACTTTTTAACAGATAAAAAAGCTACAAAGATTCACTGGGAAAAAGCCTCTCCCACTGTCAGTGTCAACCTGTGGGAAGCTAACAAGCAAGCTCATTTGAACTAGCCAAAATGGTATCTGGGGCAGAATTTGTTTTGATGTGAGATGTATAGTCTATGAGAGAAGGTGGCACATTGCAGCACGCAGAGAGAGCAAGAGTTAGAGGCAATTCCTGCCTAACCGGTGGAAAATCTTACAGCATATTAGCCATAACTAAGGTCACAAAAGTTCTTTTCTTCTAAATTGATTAATCTGTATCACAAAGAGCAACAAAGAAGTAAGCCTTCATTCAAATCAAATAAATTGTTCTAGACTAGTTTCATTTTAGTGCATATTTTATTTTTGAGAAATCAGTGCCAAGACAAAGAATGTGACTTTTTCAGACACATGATATTTTGCTTTCACACACAAACAGCAACTGTTGGGAGGATGTTTGCATATCTTTAATGTACAGCTTCTTAACATGGCAAAGCAAGCCCTGATGTGAAATGAAAGGAAGGTTGACAGAAGATGTAAGGATAAAGACCCAACTCAACAAATGAGCAAGGCAGTCTAATGGTAGGACACAGAGTGGGACTCTGCAGAGCCACTTAAAAATACAGAGGTTTGATGAGTTCAGAGGTGCAAGTAAGCCGGCACGCACTGGTACAGCATGCCGGCAAGAGCCAGTGTGCCGTACTGGGGACCGGCTTCCCCAGGAGGCAATTTAAAGGGCTTGGGGCTCCCAGCAGCAGCTGGAGCCTCGGGCCCTTTGAACTGCTGCCAGAGCCCCACTGACAGAGCCCTGGGGTAGCAGCGGTGGGACTCGGACTCCGACCACAGCTACTACTCTGGGCCCTTTAACTTGCTGCCAGAGACTTGCTGCAGCTACCCCGGGCTCAGGCAGCAGGGCTCCGGGGACAATTTAAAGGGCCCAGGTGGTAGTGGTAGCTGGAGCCCCGGGCCCTTTAAATTGCTGCTCAAGCCCTGCTGCCGGAGTCCCGGGGGTTGTGGCAATTTAAAGGGCCCGGGGCTCCATCAGCAATTTAAAGGGCCTAAGGCTCTGCTACCGCCGGCAGCCAGGAGCCCTTGGTCCTTTAAATTGCCACCGGAGCCCGCATCTGCTGCTGCTACCCTGGAGCTCCGGCAGCTGGGCTTGGGTGGTGATTTAAAGGGCCCGGAGTTCCCACTGCTGCTACCCTCTGGGGCCTTTAAATTGCTATCCAAGCCCTGCTGCTGGAGCCTTGGGGTAGCAGCAGCACCAGGGCTCTGGCAGTGATTTAAAGGGGCAAGGGTGGCTGGCTGCTGCTACCTCAGCAGAGCCCCCGACCCTTTAAAGCTCCGCCAGAGCCTGGAGCCCAGGGGTAGCAGCAGCAGCCATGAGCCCCCGTGGCTCCGTCAGTGATTTAAAGGGCCCAGGTATTTAAATTCCCCACCTCTTCTGGTAGAGACCCCATCCCCTGCTCAGGACTCCGGAGTACCTTTAAGTTACTTTCACCCCTGGGTGAGTTTAACAAGGGTACACCAGAAAATTCCTAAGTTCTGAGAACTGTTTGAGTCTGGTGTGGGGAGAAGAAAGAAGAGTGGTGCACTTTAGAGTCACTGAATATGTAAATGGACATAGTTGTCAACCTTACTTTTTTTTTCCCCGAGGGATAATCTTCCAAATAAAATGGGGTTCTGGGCGGGATTTCCAGATATTGGATGGTTGTGCCTGAATATATTCTGAATTTTTGGTTATATGTAACATAATATTAATAGCTTCACTTCTAAAATCAAGACAAAGTTTTTCTGAAAGATCTGGAATTAATTCAGGGAAGTTCTCTGGCCTGTGTTATATAGGAGGTCACACAAGATGATCACAGTGGTCCCTTGTGGCCTATAATCTATGAATCTTTAATTAGCAGGGTACCATGTTGTTCTTGCCAACCTTTCATGTTTGACCAATACACAGTAACCGCATGCATTATTCACATTACTGTGTATGTCAAACAAGTACATGTCAGTTCTGCTCACTCCTTTAAGTATATACCACTTACTCAACAATGGGCATAAGGTGCAAATTTCAGACTGGGTATTACGTTAAAGTATTCGCTACAAGCAATTTTGGGTTCGGTCTTGCATTTGAAATCTGTGTTAAACTTCTAAGCGATCACTTAAAATTATCTGGGGGTTTCCTAGTTCTGCTTGTAAGCTAAGGGGCTCTGTAGAGAAGTGTCAGTTTGCAAGGAGCTAGCTCACAGCAAGGTGGATTGAATTGTGCCTGTATGCCTTAAGCAGCAGCCTGCGCTCTCTCTCTCTCTCTCTCTCTCTGGTTCTTCTAAGTAAAAGTTCTCTATTTTAAGAAATAAAGCGCTACTACAATTCAGCCTCCCATAAAGAGTATTTTATGCTTTTTACTATTTTCTCTGTTTCTATATCATGAACATAACAGGATCATTGAAACATTTTTACATTAACAAAGTGGCTTAACAAAGACAAGAATTTGCCAGCATCTGCATAATCAAAGTGTATAAAATAAGCGCATGAATAAAAACAGTTTAAAAAGCATTGAAAAAATACACAATACCTGGAAAATTCAGCAGAAACACTGCCTTAAACACATATAAAAAGATGCACAAAATGCAGCCACTACATTGTAAAAATCATAAGAACATCCACCAAAACTAACAGCAGTTTTGCAAAACTGAATAAACATCAGCAACGGGGAAATGTCAAAGGTTCTGGGATTTGATTAACCATCTGGTAGTTGATGTTTTCTGAAGCTATAAAAACCCCATCCTGCGAGGCTCCGTCCTCACATAACTCCTCTCTCCCTGTGGCTCTCACTATTTGATATATTCTTGAGATGGTGGAAGCTTGATGGTCTACTAAACCCTCTGGGCCATTGACATTTTCAGGAGGCAGCCAGCAGGCCTGCCCCTTTCTGTGCAGACTTCAGGGGATAAATCCCAAGACAAATATGCCAATAGGTAGCGGTGGAATTGTGTGTGGAGAAGAGACTTCAGGACAGCCTTGAGAAGATATACTGGTGATAGGTATGAATGGAGAAGGCAAGGAGCTAGTAGTAGCAGGAAAAAAAGACTGCTCCCTGTGTGCAGTGCTGGGCATACACCACACAAATGGATCAGTAATGATGGGCAGGAAGGAGATGAATTCAGACTATTTCCATCTCCGATCTTCCCCTGCCCGCCACTAGATAGGACTTATTTACACTTGGAAAATTTAAACTAGTAATTCACCACCAGAACAGCTATATAAGAATGACAATATTGTGTCAGACCAAAGGTCCAGGTAGCCAGGATCCTGTCTTCCAACAGTGGCCAATGCCTGGTGCCCCAGAGGGAATGAACAGAACAGATAATCATAAAGTCTCCTGTTGCCCATTCCTGATGGGAGGTAGTAACAGTAGAAGATGTAGCACAGAGGCGCCTCAGGATTTTTACTACCACATCATACATCCAAGCTCTGAGTGACATGATGGCTGGCTAGTATCAGAGGGATAGCCGTGTTAGTCTGGATCTGCAAAAGCGACAAAGAGTCTTGCAGCACTTTATAGACTAACAGATTTTAGGGATCATGAGCTTTCGTGGGCTAAGACTCACTTCATCAGATGAATGTTGTGGAAATCTCCAGAGGCAGGTATAAACAGCAGGCAAGAAAAGAAATGATGGCTGGCATTACCCCCGGGGTGGTGAATTACATGTTCTAATTCCCTAATAAGCAGCCAGAGTGGCTCAGGTGCAGGCTATCAAGCTATACCATAGTCAAGGATAGTGCAGCCTGCACACTTGTCACTCATGGAAGGATTGTGTTCCTGAGGCACAGTCGCTTTGGGACCTCCCCTTGAAGCAGGGTGACTGTGTTCCACCCTCAGGGCAGCACTTACCCGGCACACTATAAATCTAGACATTCGATGAGCATGGATTCCAAAACACTAACATACATGGTAAGAAAGCAGCTAGCCATCTTATTGTCCAATCTGCAAATGATTTCATTGGCATGTTACATTTGTAAAAAAAGGCATATTGACAGAGCAATTTAACTGTTGGTTAATTAAACCTTAGATTGACTGTCTGTGAATTTATCATCCCTGTAAAAGGCCATTCCCTCTTTTCACTGCAGGAAAAAAAAAAAGTTTGCATATGCACATCTATTAGCAGCAATGTGATGTAATTCTCAGATGTGCGATATACCTCAGATGTGTAATGCTCTTAAAAGCACTTTAAAGACAACTGTAATTTACATAGCAGTGTCAATCACAGCTGCTATGGGTAAGGAAAAGTGTGTCATTTTGTTGTCAACGTTTACATTAGCGTGTTAAATAAAAGACTGTTGTGCGTAAACTAAGATTTTACCTCATTTTATGACATCAGCAAACATTTATGTAATGTTTATAGATTATTATATGACACGCTTACCAATCAGATAAACATTGGGAAGCGCGAGTTTGCACACAGAATAAAAAAAAATTCACAAAGGGCTGCATAGTACAATGAGCTTGAATCCTTTCAGCTGATTTTTGTTTGTTTGTTTGTTTCCAGTGGGAAAGATACCATCACAAAAAGTTATAATTAAGTCTTGCAAAAATTTAGGACAGGATATTATTAAACTTCATGCTTTAGGATTAAGCCAATCTCTAACTATTAGAGACTGGGATAACACTTTATGGGGTGGAGGGGGGAAGAAGGCAAAATTATCCCCCATCTGCCTACTGCAGGGTTCTTACATCTTCCTCTGAAACATCCAGGTACGGCCACCTGTCAGAGCTGGGTCACCCCTCAGGCCTGACCCAGTCTGGCAAGTCCGCTGTCCTAGGAAGAGCTGGGCCACTGCCCATCCAAACCACAAACTACCTGGAAAACGATCTGTTCAGAAGGGAAACAACCTCCTGGGGGCGGGGGAAGGCCAGTGCTCCCTCCTTTCCTAAACACGATTGCAACCGACATCTACACGGCTGCCGAGCGAGGCAAACGGCGCAGTTGACAAGTCCGGTGTGTCTGTCCCGTTCACTCTGAGGCTGAGCCCAGGCTCGCGTACTCCGCTCCTGCAGTGGGGAAGGGAAAGGACGCCGGGTCTCCAACGGGGCGGTGTCACAGACGATAAGGAGGCACAGAAAAGGCTGTTTAGAGGCGGGGCGTCGCCTAGGCTTGCTCCCTAGCCACAAGCCTTCCTCCGCCTCCTCTCCGCCAGAGCCGCTGCACCTTCCCCGCCAGCCGGCCCGGCTGCATTCCCCGGGGGCAGCTCTTCCTCCTCTACCGCGCCTCAGGCCGGGTGGTGCGGGGCGGGGAGGGACCCGCTCTCACTTCCTCATCGGCCTCGCTCGCCAGGCAACAGCAGCGGCGCGTTGCTGCTCGCGCGGAGCGTCCCCTCCGCGGCCGCTGAGCGCGGGGCGGGAGCCTGGGCAGGCCGCTCCCCCCCCCCCCCCGTCCCGCGCGCGGCGGGGCGCGAGCCGCGGCGGGTGCGGATGGGCAGAGCCGAGGCGGGCGGAGGCGCGAAGATGAGCCGGGGCGAGGCGCGAGGAGAGGAAGTGCTGGAGGAGCTGCAGAGCCTGGGGTAAGGGGCAGCGCGGCCCCGGGCCTTCCCTGCGCGGCGGGGTCAAGCCGAGGGGGCGCAGCGCCCCCCCCCCCCCCCCACAAAACACACCGCGGGCCCCCCCGGGGCGACCCCCCCCGCGGAGGACGCCGGAGCCCCGCTGCGTTGTGTGGAGGGGGAGCAGTCGCGGGCAAGGGGGTGGGGTTTAGACCCCCTGCCCAAGAAAACGGTTGTGGGGGGTTGTCCCCCCCCACCAGGGATGAGGACGCGGAGCTCAGGGCAGGGGGGTGGTGTCCGCACGAAGGGGTCAGGGCAAGTGGCGGGTGGAGAATTATTATTATTAATAAAGAGGATCTGTGAAATCACCCAAAATGTGACGGGGAAACAATGCGGAAAACCTGCAGGAAACTGTACAGGTGAAAAAGGGACAGTTCAGCAGGTTTCGGGAGGGGAGTTTGCTGCTGAATAGTCTTTGCGCGTTAGCACTTTTTGAGAACATTTTAACAGAATTATGACGTATTTATTTGGAACACAGTGTTGAAAAAAAAAGGGGCTTTCCTGACCTGAGAAGATAAACATCGCCCTGCCCCAAAAATATGTGGGATCTGCATGACTATTGGCTTGGGTTGAGTACCTCTGCTATTATCATTATGAAGTGGGAGATAATGAAGAGTTAACCTTTGTCCTTATGTCTGATCAGAAATGAGAAATATTACTCTACTAAAATGGTAGCTGGCAAATTACACAGACCAACTCTTTGTTCTGCAGCTACACTCAAACCTCCAATTAATTTCAAAGGAAGCTCTGTGTGCGCATCCCAGGGCAGAATTTGGCTCTCTGCCTGTGGCCAAATTCCGTGCTGATTTACACCCTTTGCAATTCCTTTAATTTCCACTGACTCCATCCATCATTATGCTTATCCACTGCAATGCTGAGGCAATTATGTTTGTAAATATAAGTGTTCAAAGGTTACAACATTAACATTTAGTGGGATTCGAGGCTGGCCGAAGATTGCAAGTATCCCACTGCTACCCAACACAGTCTGTTCACAATTTAAATACTGCATTCTTCTACACAACAATCCCAAAGGCAGTGTTTGTGCTGGCATTGCTGCCCCTACACACAGGTGTCCACAATGACAACAGAAGGAGCAGCAGCAGAACAAAAGTGATGGGAACATATTTTCAGTAGTCAAAACTTCCCCATCTTCCTGTATCACCAAAATAACTCCTACTGAACTCAAAACCCAGCCAAAGCCTTTTCACCAGGCGTGGCTGCTCCCCAAGTTCCTATCCAAAGACTGTATAACTGTCTCTAGAGAGTCCCTCTTCTCTCCTTAATACCTGACTGAGTTAGCAAAACATCTGCAACAGGGAGTTCAGCATAACATTTTCCCCACTAGATCATCATCTGCTCAAAGGGTTTGGTTTCAGTCAAACACACCCAGCTTGTTACACAGTACTTCTGAAAACATATCACAAATTGGGTGCCCAGAAATGGAGTCACTCAAAATTACTAGCCACTGTTGAAAATGTTAGCTTTACACACACTCACAAAAGTTTAAACTGTGGGCCAGTTCCTTCCGCATAGGGTGACCTAAGGTAACCAAATGTCCCAAATCTATGGGGACAGTCGTGATTTTTGGATCTTTTTCTTATATCGGCTCCTATCACTCCCCAGCCCCCATCCCGTTTTTTCATATTTGCTGTCTGGTCACCCTACTTACGCACTGCTGGTAATTGGTTGAGCGCATTTTGCAAGATCTGGATACAGTGCTTTCATTATGTCAAGAAAGTGAAACTGACTGGGCATGCATCAGTTTCAGGCTGGCTGTGTTGCTCTAGGCCAGGGGTCATCAACCTTCCAGAAGTAGTGTGCCAATCTTTCATTTATTCACTCTAATGTAAAGTTTCGTGTAGCAGTAATACATTTTAATGTTTTTGGAAGGCTTCTTTCTATGTCTATAATACAAAACTAAACTATTGTTATATGAAAAGTAAATAAGGTTTTTAAAATGTTTAAGAAGCTTCTTTTAAAATTAAATTAAAATGCAGAGTCCCCCGGACCGGTGGCCAGGACCCAGGCAGTGTGCGTGCCACTGTAAATCAGCTTGCGTGCTGTCTTCGGCACACATGCCATAGGTTGCCTACCCCTGCTCAAGGCAAAAGCTAAGGATAGGAGCAACAGCACCGATGGGAGTGAGGACAGGGAGAGAAATCATGAAAGTGAAGCAGAAGAGGCAAGGAAGGAAGGAGAAAACCACCAATAAAATTCCAGAAGTAGAAAGGCTGGGAGGGCATCTATAATTTCCAAGGAAGTTGGTGAAGATTAGATGATCCACAAAGGAAAAAAAAGCTTAATGTAAGAGTAGAGATTATGTGTGTGTTTCTTTTGATGACAAGTTTAATTAATGAAGAAAATAAATTGGACACTCTGAAAAAACTCAGAATTAAAACCTCCTCCCAACAGATATTCCCCCCACCCGCCTTTGAAAGTGTATCAGCGGGAAGATCTGCTCATGGCAAAAGTGAAATGAAAGCACCGAGTAATGGTTCCCACAGCAATTGTAACTTATTTCTCGTTTTCATTTGCAATATTACTGGTCTTGATGTTAAAGGTACGCTTTAGCCATGTGGAAATAGGCTGAGTTGTAGCTGCTGTGAGAATCATAACTTCTCATTACCTGATTTATTCATCTAGACCCCGATCCAGTATGTAGTCTGAGCAGGCATAGACCTGTGCCCACATGGCGCTCCACTGACTTCCGTGGGGCTCTATCCTCAGAGACAATCTTGCAGGATCACAGCTTTAAATTTTCAATCATGACATAGCACATCAGAACACACAGGTGAATGAAACAGATGCAGGGATGGATTGAAAAGGAGAATCTTTATTTTATTTTAATATTAATGAGAAGGGCTCCACCCCCAAATCCCACACACAAATACCAGGCACCTGCTTGAGTGCAATGCAATGTTAAAAGCCCCCTCGCCAAGTAACCAGTATCTAGGGTTGGCCCTCTTCAGCCTAATTTGGAAGATTGAGCCCATCTCTGAATCCTTTCGCCCTTATGAAGGAGAATGAGGGTATACAGGAAGGGTACCTCCGTCTGAGAGGACAAAATCTGCCCTTTTTTCTTCCAGTTAACTGGCGGATCTTATTATCTCTTGGGTCTGAGAGCTGGCTCCTTGAAGCCTCTCACCTACACTGGACATGGGGATCCATCCACATAGACCATCTCGCAAGATCACAGCCTTAAATTCTCACCTATAATGCAGGCTTTTTTGGTTTACACCAGTCTTTAGGACCAGGACAAATGACTACCCATACATCTGTGCAGTCCCTAATGCAACAAAACTTTGACCCTTATTGGGGCCTCTCAGCATTACTTTAATACAAGTCATGTAATTTTTAAAATTGAAAAATTCTTTAAAGAAAAAATAGATAGCAATCACGTGCTGAAAGAAATGATTGCACATTTATTTCAACTTACAATATGAGAATCAAATGGGAAAATAACTAAGGAAAAAATAAAAGGAAAGATGCTGGGATTTTTGTAATACATTGGATTAGATCTGGCCTATGTTGGCAAAGTTGGATCAGTGTAACAATTTAAAAATCAATCTAGTTACACCAGAGCAAACACCTACTATAGATACATTTAAACCAGTTTGATGCTTGATTTAGTTTAATTCCATAACCCCTTTTTGTTTCCTTATGGTGTATAAAGGAGGCCTGAATGGTTGGTTGTCTTTTTGTTCATTTACTTGAAATGTTTTTGTCTGCTTGTTGTTTATTTTTATCATGAATGTCAATTCTGGTCTTCCCTTGATTTGCTGGAGGCCTTGTTGTGGGTATTATGAGATGTTTATTTTGAGTTCTGTCACCCCTTAATTAAAGAGGTGGAAGGGTTATATTAAATTGAAACAAAAAGGAGGAAGGTCAAGAGGAGAAAAAGTGAAGTTTTAACTGTTCCTTTTGGTTAAGTGCCAGTCTGCTGTTTCAGCAGTGGTTTGTGGCCTTTCAGCTATTTGTAACCCACTTTCTACCATGAAAGCTAAAACTGAGTTGTTCATTATTCCACTTGTTTTTTTAATTGAAGAAAGTGAGTTGAAACTGGCTGTTAGGCTATAAACTGGTTGAAAAGGCAGCTGGACATTTGGGCCACAGGACAGGGGAATCTAAGAACACAAATACGCCAGGAACTTTGGAAAAATAAGTTAATGTTAGAAGGAAATTAAAAATATAATTAGAATAGTTTAGAATAGGTATTTATAACCTTTTCCCTACTATTTTGTATCTGCTTTTGAGTAGAAACTAGTTTTCATAGTGGAAGGATACACACAGCGTAAACACCATGTAAATAATGTGTTTTTAAAATTATCTGTAAAGTCAATGAGCCGCAGCTAATAGCATAAAATCATCAAAGGTACTGGCAAACTTTTTGGGTTGTGGAAGGCACCTGGATGCACTTGGGACCAAGCAATAGCAACTTATTGCTAAAATGGAAACAATTAGACATAAGGCACACTACACCTCCAAAAGAGGTGTGCAGTTCATGTGCCAGTGGAGAAACTGCACCAGACATGCCTTCTACTTCACTGTACAGAAACAAAGAAGTTGGAGAGGTTTTGAAGAAGTAGCCATCGGAAATGGGAAACCATTTCAATAGAAGTGTGAGGAACAAAATTTCTTCAGATTTGAGACAAAGGAGAGAGACTACAGGAAATGCCTCGTGTCACTCCACCACCAAATCAGAAATGGACAGGAATGTAAAATTACTGCAATAATTAGAACCCATGCACCCCGTGATGAAATCCTTCTCGACAGCCAGAGTAACACAGTAACTTCAAGTACTCTGTGCACTAATTTTGACAACAGTTGTTTGTATTCCTGTTGCGTCAAAACATCGAAACTAATGTTTGCAAAAAAGCACCTTTTCCCTCCTGCCTCGGACATAACTCAAAAACATGTATCACTCTAAATGTCAACAACCAGGAGGTAAGAGTTTTCCCTGAGAGTTATAAACAGAGATAATCTCAAGCAATGTGAATCCAGTTCTTTGGGGTCTGACTGCAGATTTTCCTCAGATTGGGTTATTTTTCTCCAGAATCGGTTTTCTTTCAAGAGACATATTTTTAGTCTGATAGGCAAACTTCCCAATCAAATCAAAACCAGAAACCAGTCCCTCAACTCTCTCTCTTTTTTTTTTTGTTTAGCCACCATACATTCTTTGAGAACCCTACCAGCACAAAAAGTTTTTCCTCTTCACATTCTCTTCCCTTTGGCCATCCAGTTTGGGGAATGTTGGAGGGGGTGGAAGGATGATGGCCAGTATAGACAGTAAATGTTTGGAGCTCTTTTGATAGCCAAGAGTTTTTGGGGTCAGATCATCATGAGTCAAGTGTGGAAACTCAAATGCTGCTAATGACACAAGGAAGGTGTTTAGTGCACTAAGAAGGTGTCTGGCAAAAGGAGCAAAAAGGAAAAAGCTGGAACATACTGAATAGCCTACAAGACTGAAATCGTCAGTTAAAACTGTTTTCCCTGAAATTACTAAAAAGATTAAAAGGAGAGCTTTGAAATTCACGGAAAGATACACAGAGATGTCTGCAAAAGATTGTTAGCGAGATTTCTTAGCGACAAAGGAGGAAATTAGGCAATTTTTAAAAATTCTGTATTTGGTTGCTCCTAGGATCTACTTATAGTGTTTATAGCTGTTTCTGTTCATATATGCTCACTTCTATTTGTGTAGCAATTAGAAACATGTTTTATGCAATCATGGGCATAGGGGATTTAGGGGAATTCCATCCTCTTGTAATTCACATATTTGTGCAAGAAAATAGAATGTGGATCAGCTTGTCATCTGAGAAGCAGGAGACCAGTTCTGCAATGTAATTTCAATAAGCTCGAGTTGCAGTGCTACTGGTTCATTTCTGTTCTTTCTGGTATGGATGTGACAGCAACATTGTATAATATTTTGAAGTGTTTTTCTGTACATGCCAAGTGTTTCTTTTTTGTAATGTGTATACAGTTCATCTCTTGTTTTTCCACACTGATGGGTTTTGTACCTACTTAAATAGTATGCTATGTTATACTGAATACCACATTTCTTTAGGTAGTAGGAGGGAGAAAACTAGACCACATTCAGCTCTTTAATATTGTGATGATACATTTTTATTATGTAGTCTGACAAAGTAATGAGCACCGGATAAATGCTTAGGGTCCTCTTCTGTCCTCCTGTATTTGTTTAACCAAGGTCAGAATTAGACCCTTATGGAAATAGATTAGATTAGAAAGCAGATGAGGATCTAAAGATGAGGAAAGGAAATTGGAGACACATAGAAATAGATAATCAGTCGAGAGAAGGGGAAGAGAAAATGGAAGTGAGAGTGGAGGAGAATAAAAAAGTGGAAGGAGAAAAAGAATACAGCTAGAAAAGACGCAAGTCTTTAAGGTTGGATAAATTAGTTTCAATTACTCATGTTCCTACATTTTATTATTTTTTCTCTAGTAAAACAAAGTAATGGAGGAGGATCTGACCTTAAAGTCTGGTTTTGTTCTGCAAAGTAGACCTCTTCATACCCAGTAGCTCTGCTCCCTGTGGATGTTAGTTTCTGCTTACTGACTAAAATAATTTTCTCCTATCCTTTACTCATTTAAGCCCTACAGTGGGAGAGGGAGTTTGATGCTATTTCTGTTCACACTCCATCAGCAGAATTATTAGCTATGTCCTGATTACAGAATCCTTACTGTTAGTGACATGTGAGGCAGAAAACCCAGTTTGTCTTTCAGATACCAGATGGAGTTTCGAGGGCTGGCAGGCAGAAAGATTTATTTAAAACTAGTAACTCAGCGTAATTGATCTGGAAATCAATGAGACAATAAATATAGGAACTAGTGATGCCATATTGCAAAGTCACTTTTCAGAGTAGTGGTCCACTTTGTGTCTGATCCAATGCCCACTGAAGTTGCAAAAGTCTTTCCTATTGACTTCAGTGGGCTTTGGATCTGCCTGCCGGTCTGGGAACATGCATAATTCCATGGGCAATAGAAAGGTAAGAGGTGTCATTTGATTTGCAAAAATCTACAGAATCATAATTGGGTATCATTAAAAATCCCTTTATCCCACAAGGACAATGATACCAAACATGACAAACCTAGAACAATTATGTGGTGAAGAGCAGGTTAGACAAACATCTGTCAGGAATGGTCTAGATAATTTTAGTCCTGCCATGAGTGCAGGGGACTGAACTAGATCTCTCAAGGTCCTTTCAGTTTTATGACTCTATGCAGATATATATTAAAGAAAATGTTTAAATAGGTTTTTTAAATTATACTTACAACAGGCATGCCAACATGCAGCCCTCAACACAGCTAAAATGTGACCCTTGACTGACAGTACTGTGTTACCAGTTAATGCTCAGAACCTGCTAGCAAAAAAATTAATTTGGTGTTACAGATTACTAGAAGTGAAAGCAGTGCTCCAAGATGATTTACCATCATTGGCAAAAAAAGAAGTAGTTTAGTGATATTGATTATCAGCTTTGTTTATTACGGCAAAAGAGTTGTGATGAGGCACTGGTTAAGACGTCAGCATTTCCAGAAATTACTGGAGTCCATCTGCAAATGGTATGCACATTATTTACATAAGTACAGTAGAGCCTCAGAGTTATGAACACCAGAGTTATGAACTAATCAATCACACACCTCATTTGGAACCAGATGTACGCACTCCGGCAGCACCAGAGACAAAAAAACCCAAAAACCAGTACAGTACTGTGTTAAACGTAAACTTCTAAAAAATAAAGAGAAAGGAGCACTTTTCTTCTGCATTGTAAAGTTTCAAAGCTGTAATAACTTGATGTTAAGTTGTAAACTTTTGAACAACTAACACATTGTTCAGATTTACAAACAACCTCCATTCCCTAGGTGTTTGGAACGTTGAGGTTCTACTGTACATTACATAACATAATTCAGTGTCTTCTGGGAAGACCAGACTCATGTGTTTGATGTTATTATCCAACCTGTACAGGACTTGCCAAACTAGTTCCACTCACCCAGCATACATTCCACTCCCCATGACTTATTGCGCAACCCTGATAGTCTATGATTCTGTGAATATCATGGAACGGATCAAGCAATTTCATCAGGCTGAACTGGTGACAAAGCCAACTTTTGGGATGGTGCAGCAATACCCAAAGATGGTTGAACTTTTGTTGCTTTTTATTCAATTTGTCAGGACTGCTAATTGGAATTTGCACCTTGCAGCACTGGAAGACTTCATGAAATACTGTTTTGCTTTAGATGAACTATTCTGCGATGATTGCTTGGTACCTCACTGAAATAAGAGGTGTAGAAAAGTCTGACCTGGACATAGCAGAAGAATTTCAAAAAGGAAATTGGGTTGTTAAAAGATTGTCAATTCCCTCTGAGCTGTTGGCTCAGATGAAGCCTTGGAACATGAAAGCAAAGCAATGAAAGTCATTGGGGGCTGGTCGGCATAACACAGCATCCAAATGCACTCTCCTGTTTTTTTGTGACAGCCCCAGAACTCCATTGAATTTGAAATGAAACATTAATCATGGCTGGAAGACTTACCCAGAAGTAACCAGACTCCATCTAGATGCATTAAGAGTGTTTAATGCCAAGTGGCAATTTTAAAGCTACAGGTTGAGCTTAATCCCATTGGCAACCCATTCACATATGACGAAACAGCTCATTAATATCATGAGAAAAGCAGTCTTCAGTGATGAGCTAGCTAAAGATGGTAGTTGAATGGATACTTTGGGCCACGATTTGTATGAAACCTTCAAAACCCAAAGAATTATCCAAGGCTCCATCAATGGATGGGCTCCAGTCAAGAACAACAGACAAAAGCTGTACTGGAATGAAAAGAAGAAAGTCAAAGTGAAGGTGGCAGATCCTATTACAGAGCTTGCTGGAGACAGATAATTGTTTGCTTGTCTCCTGGTTGTGTCCAGACCCCAGTGTGATGTTGATCTACGTGAGCCTTTGGGAGAGCACCACAATTGATATTTGAATGTAACAGAATAATGTACATGTGCCAGACAAATAGACTAAAGCACATCTTGCATGATGTTCCTAAGCCAGCACTACTGACAACACGACTGGTACTTTATGCCAGCAGAGGCCTTTCATTGTAGCAATTATAGACAAGGCAAAAGCTTGTGACAAACCAGAAACTGTTAATGCAGTGACGCAGGCTTTGGCTAGGTTATGCATACTGTGAGGAGAGGCAGAGGCAAACCAATACAATGGATATAATCTTAAATTTTAAACTTTATAAAGGGGAAAAACCCAGAAATTTGACAGGATCAATATAAATAGTAGAATAAGAACATAATATAAAGTAACATCAAATGCTTGCTTAGGAAAATAATAAACTGTAAATAACTGTCACAATGAAAAGTTTTTTTCAGCAACATGCTGTGTCAGTTGAAGATGGCATCAGTTCTTCCTTCCTCTGGCTGCAAACTCCAGCTTCACCCCTGCTGTCTGGCCTTCACCCATCTCCAGCTTGTGATGTTTCTTTGTTTTGAGGCTGCAATAACTGCCCCCCTTTCCAGTAGGTCCATCACTGAAAAACAACTTCTTATCTGGAGGACTACACCCATTTCCCAAGCACCCAAATGGTCAGTGTCCCAAATATCAATCTCACTGGTCTCACACTCTGTATGCTTCGTGCCTGGGCTCCTTGCGTATGCCCTTCACAGTCCAGCTTCTTCTAACACAGCTTCCTCTGTCCAATCTCCTTTTCGCCCCGCCCCAGTCACTTTTCACTCCCTCTAACCACTTTCCAGCTGCCCACTGCAGGCAGATTCCGAGCTCAAGCTGTCCTCTCCCGAGCTCTCTTCTCCCAGGACAGCATTTTGTGCTACTGCACCACAGCCGCCGCAGGTGCTAGTGCCAGGGCCCAGGTTACTGTTCTAACGTCTGCCAAGATTTGGCTGAACGCTTGGTTAGGAGGCTGAAGAGAAAATACTAGACCTGTGACAAAGTCCATCTTGTGTAGGACACCTATGCAGAGGAATCAATTAAAAATATTACCAGGAAAAAAAGAGACTTCTTGGTTTGCACCTTTCCATGTCAAAGTCATTGACGCCTCTGTGCGGTGTCACAATGAAGAAGCTACTGTCTCATGCTCACACGAAGGATGAGTTAACTGCATATCTTGCAAGAAAAATGCTCCAATAGGTGAAGAATTGCCCAGAGAATTTTGTCATCGCATGGTGTAATGAAATTGCTGCCTCTTACTGTTCAATGGAGTTTCTTTGTAGTGCCAATGAGGAGGCTGACACTAAAATTATGTTGAATGCCATCAATGCCACAGAGAGAGATGATACTAAATTCCAGATTTTTTCACAGGACACAGATGTTCTAGTGCTCTCTGTGAGACACTACCCAAGACTTCTGCCAGATTCTGTTTTTGTGCCTGCTGTTGGGGGACAGCATTGCTGTCCATCCCTCAGAAATGTGTTCCTATCACTTGGACTATCAGAAGTTGCCATACCGCCAAATTTCCATGCCCTTTCAGGATATGACACTACAGTAAGGTTGGCTAGAAAGACCAAATTATCTGACTGGAAGGCATTTGATTCAGCCTCTGAAGACTCTCTCTCCTCACTCTGAAGGTGCTCAGAATGGCTGAGACAGTCACTGATGAGGTCATAAATGCACTGGAGGCATTCATATGCTGAGTTTACCATTTGAAGACTGATATGACACCTGCAGAGCTGTGTTGGTGAATGGTTTCCAACAAGCAGGCATATATAGAAAAATTACCATTGACAAGGGATGCCTTTATACCAGCTATCATGAGGGCAAATTATCAAGTAATGGAATGGCTCCAGAAAGGGAGGATGGCTTTGGATGTGTCAATCAGGCATGGATGGGTCTTGGAGGATAGACTGACTGCACCAGCTGCATATGAAATACCATGTGCTCCCCAATCAATCTGTCAGCTAATCAAATGCTCAGGTGCAAAGACCAGATGTTCACCCTGCAGATGTTTGACCAACAGCCTGTCCTGTATGGAGATGTGCAAGTGTGGCACGGACAAGGATTGATGTGATAATGTGCCCTAAATGGAAATGACACAGATGATGGCTTTAATGAATAAATGTTTTCAGTCCTTGCATGTTAAGGCTAGCTTTCCTAGGAATACCAAAGGTCAATGTCCTTTTGGTGTAAGCAGCGCATTGCTATGGTAAAGTACAATTTAAAAATATTGATTTTAAAATCATTTTCTCAAATCTACATCTACATAATTGTTCTAGATTTGTCATATTTGTTACCCTTGTGTTTGTGGGAGAAAGGGCTTTTGAATGATACCCAACTGGACCCATTTCTGATGACAGTGTATTATCAAAAATTTCCACCAACTGGAGATCCTGGAGCTTGGAGCCAGAGGATGGGTGGGTGGGAGAGTGAGTCCCCCCGCCACGTTGCAGAGGGTGACACCATTGAAATTATGGTGCTGTAGATCTTTACAAATCAAATGACAGCTCCCTTACCTTTCTGTTACTAACTTGCCCAGAGAATGAGATTTTACTACACTATGCTGCCAGACTCTTTACACTAGGGATGGAAAGAATCTTCAGGCTAGTAATATCTTGGGGACAGGAGAGAATCTTGGGTCAGTCTTGGTGTATGTGGGGGATAGGAGGAGGACACCTCCACACAATGTTCTTTTCCATTCAAATTCTGTTTTATAGAGTATAGCTGTAAAAATTCACCTGATGAGGTTAAAAAACACAAAAAACCTTGATGGAGAGCCATGTGTAACCCACGTTCACTCAGTGCTGTGCTCTGTCCCCTTCACATAGTGGCTGGGCCACATATAGAGATTCATAAGCCTCAACAAAGTAGACTCTTAGTTTAGGGAAAAGCTCATGCATTAAGATCTAGAGGGCCCAGGTTCACCCCCTGCTATCAGTTACCCATATATAGGTGCAATATTACATTCACTTGCTGCTTCATAAAATGAAATGGGGAAGTGACCCAAGTGAATAGTGATTGGTGTTGCTAAGAAGACACTGAAGGTTTACTAAATTCTTATTACATGGAACTATGTGGATGTTCTGATTTGCCACTAGTTTCTCTCTATTAAGAAATATCACTGAGGTAGATATTCTGCTCAAGACACAAAAATGTGATAGAAGTACAGAAAAGCACGTTCTGGCCTAAAATGTTATCTGATTTTCAGATACACTTGCTGAGACACGTACCATTCCTGAGAGCTTAAAAAAAATTGGAAGAAATGCTTCTTTTCATATTTGTCTGTACAGTGTCTGTCACCATGCTAAGTACATATAAATATTGTAAAATAAGAGGCCATAACATTAACACATTGTCTACACTGGGATTTGCACCAATGCAAACTCCTAGCAGAGACACAATTTGTGCTGTTGAACGCCTCACTCTGTTCTATAACAAGAGTTTGCACCGGTGGCTAAAAGTCAAGTGAAGATAAGGCTTTAGAACAAAGCTGAGTGTAAGGTTTTATTTTCAATAAAGTATGTGGTTTCTATTAAAAAAAAATGAACAAGGCTGAGCTCTGTTCTTGCCTTTCAGGGGAGCTCTCTCTTGCCATCTTTTATGTGAACAGCAGCGTCAGTAAAGCCTATCCTATCACTAATTTAATCTGTCAATAAAGCAGTAGACTAGCAGAAGGTGACTAATTCCTGAAAGTTTTTCTCCTCTGAAGCAAGAGAAGTCAGTGCTCTTTATCGCTATGTACGTACTTTTAAAAAAAAAAAAAAAAAAAAAGCCAGCATCAGACCAGCACCATCTTTGACCAGAATCAAAAATAAAATTTGTTCTCCCCCACGAATGAGGAGGGAAAATACCCTCTCAGAGGATGAGCCTCCAGTAGTAAACTCATTAAAAGTGCTCTTAGACACTCACATACTATACCATGCTTACCAGTAGGGAATAAAGAGATGAGATTACCCAGGGTAACAAGTAACTGAAGCAACAGATGAAAACAGGAATGTCGTTCTGGCAGAGGTGAAAAAATGAAGTTCTGTATCACAGAAGCGGAGTGACGAATAATGGAGAGCCTAGACTAAAAAATAAAGCAGGAATCAAGAAATTGAAAATTAATTACAGAGCTGAGGTTTTGCTGGGAGAAATGAGAACTTTTGGTGAAACAGTAACATCCAATAATATTCATCTATTAGACTTACTGGAAGACTTCCGAGGCCAAAGAGTCAGAGTGAATATGCCCGGGAGAAGCACTTATTCAGCACAGCTCCAGGGCAGGGGAGGGGTCCTGTGTAGATAAGATTGTAATTTAAAGTGGTTTCCCCAAATGGAGAATGGTGATGGGACTGTTACTTGGGTTTCTTTGGGGATCATGCCCTGGTTGGACACAGTGGTCGCATGAGAGAGAGAGAGAGAGCACATGCCAATTAAGCCTAAAATAAATTTCTGGAGCAACGTATTAACATTACCAGGACTCAGTATAAGTTTGTTTGTCTGAGAGCATCACCTGTCTCTTTGGTTATGTTTCCAAGAAATTACTTTTGTGGAAATGATGATACAAATAAGTAAGATTGCATGGTTCCTCATTCCTCCTTTCTGCAAATAACCTTTCTTCTCTCCTCATATTGTACATAGGATTTAGCACAAACAAAGAGTTCATTGTCAAAATATTAGCACTACATAAATGAATGGCAGTGGAGATAGCTCTGGCACTAGAATGCCTTAATCTCTCTCTTCACACAAAGCCCTCCCAAGAAGCCAAAGCAGGCTGTGTGTCCCTGGCTGACCCTCAGTACAATACATTTGCAGTGTGTAGAGCTCTGTTTCTGGAACATTACTCATAGAAACAAACTATTTATTCTGAGTAAAGTAGGGGAAGTTATTTTTGGAGGGACCTTCCCAAAATCCCTTTGATGAATCTCAGGAGGTGTGCAAAATCCAAACCATAGTGCAAATTCAAACAAATATTACATAAGATGGCTTTCAGTATATTCAAAGAAAGCAAAGAATTGGAATTATATGTGGCTAATCTTAGTGATGCATTCAAAGAGACAGATACTTTAACAGTGAACAGTCCTTTCATTTTATATCATACTAGCAGCAATATTAATTTCCTCCTCATAACATTAGCAATACTTTTTTTAAATTACCAGTGAAGACTATAAATTGCCTTCTCCACCTGCCCATTGTTTCCCTCTCGGCTTGGCTCAATCCCTTCTGTGTTTAAGAAGCCACTGCGCTAGATAGGATTCCCTAGTCCAAACAGTTGTCTGCTTCAGGCATCACATAGAATGAAAACAGATTAAGTTAAAGTTGACCATGCAGTGTAAAGTTCTTTTGATCCAGGTCTTCTAGCTGGATGTACCATATTAACACCCAAAAATTGTATTTATCGTCAATGTGTGAACAACAAGTGTACTGTAGTATGCAGACATGTTTAGAATGGATTGTTTATTCACATAAGAACAGCTATACGGGGTCATACAGTGGTCCACCTCATCCAGTATCCTGTCTTCTGACAGTGGCCAGTGCAAGCTGCTTCAGAGGGAGTGAACAGAACAGTGAAATTAGAGAGATCCATCCCCCAACATCTAGTCCCAGCTTCTAGCAGTCAGAGGTGTGGGGACACCCAGAGTATGGGGTTCCATTCCTGCCCGTCTTGGCTCATAGCCATCGATAGACCTATCATCCATGCACTTATCTAACTCTTTTTTTAAACACAGTTATACATAACCATGACTATTTTATACTGCTTTTATTCAGTCAAATTTAAGGGGGTTGGTAACAATTTATTTCCAAATGGGGTTTTCCTGAAGATGCACAAATCGAGCTGACAGTTATTTGTATTGTCAATAGATAATGGCTCTGAGTGGCTCCTTGGGTTAATTCAGGATGCTTTAATGAGATTTGTGTGTGGTTAAAATTGTGCAGAAGTAGAGGAGTTCACTGTGAGAGACAGTAAAAAGATATCTGGATCCTGTTTCAGTACTGTATCAACAGCTATCATTGCCTGTGTTTGCACAGTGCCTACCACCATGGGACAAGGGAGGCTCCTAGGCCGTACTGCAGTAGAACTAAATTAAGAACAATATAAAAAGATGGAGTGTTAATGGGTTTAATAAGTCTTAACTATATAACCAAGATTAAAAACATCTCTATGGGTTGTCAAACCAAGGTTAGTGCAGGTCGGAAACTGATCTGTAACTCTTTTACAGGGGGACAGCCCCATGGCTCGTGTCACACATGAGCTCCCTGTGCAAACAGGTGACCTGCACTAGCAGCAATGCCAAGTGTAATTAAAAACTTTTTTGTCAAGTACATTTCATAGCGGATTTGTACGGAGATGAATTCTGACCTTTTGAACATCCCCACTGCTGACTTGAGGAAAACAGTTACTGTGAATGAGAGCAGACCATCTGTTTATATGCATAAATGGACATTTACAGACTTTCCTGGTGATATTTGATTTGTCTGCAGGCTTTAACCGAAATAAAATAAAAAAGGTTGTCCCTAAATATATGCAGTAGGTGAAAGAAAACAGATTTTGAGTGACCATCTCAAGGATCAGTCAATAATAAAAATTTCCAGATTACGGAGACCTTTCATTGGGTCAGAGAGCAAAAAGAAGAAAAAGTAATTCTACTAAATCTGACACAGTTGCTCTGGTAAGTGAACAGCAGTGAACTAATATTGCCATATCCATTTATACTTTCTTTATGAGTTGACCAGGATTTCAGGGATTGTTGTTTGTGTGGGGGGTTTTTTGGCATACAGACACCCCCCAAATAACTCCTCAACCCAAAATACATCCAAAAGTGTGAGAACATTTTGAACAGAAACTAAAAATCCCATTTTATGAATGTTAAGTTTTTCCATTTAATTTTCAGTTTTTTAAAAAGGTCTCATTTCATCAAAACTATTTCAATTTTTGTGCTTGAAAAGAAACTGTTTGAAAGTGAAAATGGCTTTTTATTCAGAATACTTCTATTTTTAAATCTCAGAAAGAAGGACTTCTGAAACTTCTGATTTCTTTTGAAGAAACAATAGTGAACATGAACAACTTCAAGTTTAACATGCCTTCAATGTGAAAATAAATATTTTCTGAAATTTGAGGGGGGAAACCTCTGTTTCTTAATCACTGAATGAAGAAAAGAAACATTTTATATGAAATTTCACAAAAAAATGCCCTTTTTTCCAGCTCTAGAACTGGCTGTGTGTTTATACTGGTCTCATCACCATGGTATTGGAACAACACAGATCTGACCTTTGACTGTTGGTTATTCTGGGGCTTGGTTACAAAGCCCATTTTGACTAACAGGTGTTTTAAAGGATGATGCTTTGATCTTTAAATGTGCATTATGTTTTATTACGTACTGTGTAGGTGGTTCTCTGAGCAGCTCCTAAACCCAAACAATCTTGGTAGTGTTAAGTTTCTATCTGTATTAGGTTTCATTGGCGTCTTATCTTCCATAGAGCTTAAAATTGTGAAGTCTTTTTTAATAAGGAGACATACTGACTAACTGGCCTTTGCTTCTTAAATAGGCTTTAAGCAGCAATCTAAAATCATTAAAACTTCATAGGAAGTGTCCATTTAAATACTGAATTGCAATGATGAATGAGGAGAAAATGGGGACACACTGTTGCCATGTGTCAGTTTAGTGACTGCTGTATCATGAATGCCAGGAAATACTGTGGTCCAACTTCTGCTTTCAGTTACATTGGTCTAAATTCAGACTGCATGCATTGTTGGTGTAGCTGAGCAGAATTTGTTCCAATAACTTTTCGTATATGTATACCAGACCAAAGAAAGGAAAAAGAAAAACAAGAGCCCTGCTAAACTCAGATTTCCGTAGGTTTCAAAAGGAAATAACTCAATTCACGCCTAGTATGTCCTCTAAATCACAATTGTCTCTTAAGACACCCACAGTATCACTAGTTAGTTATTAGCAGGAGTACAGGTTCACTTGCCAGGGTATATGGACTGGCTACTTCCTGAGGGCCCCCTGGTTTTAGTCCCTCTCACCAGGGATCCTCAATAAACTCCACAGACTTCTCTCTCTTCAACAGCCCTCCTTAGGGTCTGGGTTTATTAACATCAAAGTTCAGAACAAAACTCAAAGTCTGCAAAGTTCAACTCAATTCCTCGCTTTTAGCAGACCGCTCCCAGACCTTCCAACCTGTGGGGAGGGGGTTTTCTTTTCTTCTTCCCTGGAATCTGCTGTTGGCAGCTCTTCCCAAATCCCAGGCTTCTGTCTTGCCTGGTGCTCACACCCCTCCCTAACTGGACAAAAGTCTTCTGCAGCAGCCTCCTGCTCACTGCCACCCTTCTACAGTCCCTGTCACAGCTTCCTCTCTCTGTTTCCCTATGTTTGTAGAGACCAGTTGCCCTCTATCAGATGCCATGTGAATCTGTTAATGAGGCACAGGTGGTCTGGACCAGTTGCCTCTTACAGGGCCTAGTCTACCATGTGACTGCCAGATATTGTGTTCTTTCCTCTCCCACACAGGTTTACACTTTTTGTGCAGGGAGAGGGCTTTTAACAGGGTTTGGTAGTCTGGCCTGTGTAGTCAGTGCCCGTTTTGGTATCCAGTCTACCCTTAAATTGTACCCAGAAAATTTCTGAGAGATCTTCCCCTTTATTCAATGCCCTTTTTCATTCTACTCTATTCTATGTTACCTTCCTCCAGAATATAAGCCAGGTTACCTACATCCCACAAATAGTGCTCAGAACTTTGCCGGACTCAGTCGTTGCTAGAGCAGGACTACTTAACATTTTTAGATCACATTTTAGATTTCACTCCCTTCCCCTCAGCTTCAAAAAGTTATACTTCCTCCCCTTAAGATTTTAAATCAAGACAGATCTATTTGTCTGCAGTTTGTTTAGTGATATAGATGAACTGTATTGCTGAGATGATGCATTAATGTACAGGGGTTTTCTTAACATCATCGTTTGGTTACAATAGTATGTGCTGCATGAGTCATTTGCCTAAAAAGAGGAAGTGTACCAGAGAAAAAACATTTCAGGAAATACAGATTTAGAAGACAGTAAACAGAGCTTGAAAAGGGTAAAGAAATTTCTTCCACCTAAATCAATGTCTCTAGCAGGACAAAAGGAAAAAAATATAGAAAGTTAAACTCAGATTTTTGTAGAAACAACCACCACCAATGAGCTGTGAGTAAGTATTTAGAGGGACATTGTCAACCTGAGTTTAAAAAAAATAATTAAAATTCATTTTCTGAGAGAACACCTTTTAAACAGTCTACTTGGATTTTTTTTTAATGGGTTTTTCTGCTTGCCTATTGATGTCTGAAAGTTTCACTTAGTTTCTATACACAAAGTGCTGTCAAATGCAAAAAGTGCACAAACTGAAAAAAAATATAATAAAGAGAGTCATTTGTGGTTCCCTTTCAGTTTAAATAATTCAGCATTACCCGAGTCAAAAGAGCAAGAGGTGCACAATACAATACTATTAGCTTTTCCAGTGGAGGCTCTTCCCTCCTTGATATCCACAGTGAAAGGTTGTTTTTCGTAATGTATCTAATGTAAACCTCTGATTTACATAATCTAATGCATTAGATGTTGTCTGGCTCCACACTTCCTTTATTCCTCTGTGGGCCTGGCCACAACAGAGGGAAATTTTGTGAAAAATATAGTTGCTACAACAGGTTCAGCCCCACTAGAGTGATATTGAGAGTCCCAGCATAGAGCAGCTGCTGCTGAGCTTTTTAAGTGAACAAGATATTGAGCAGAATTGTGTGACATAGTGCTTAAAATTCTAGCAGCTCATCACATCGGGGCTCTCAACGTTGGGAACACCATTGGAACGCAACAGGTGGCAGATTGGCTTGTGATTTTATATACTATTTGCATTGCATTTGTGTATCCAGCCTTAACTCCTTGTTAATGTAAATAAATCCAGTCGGGGTGCACATCTCACCACCTGTGTTTTCACTGTCCAATTCTGAATGCTTATTAATGCCGTTAGAGGCTAACCATTGCTTTTATGAGAGGAGACTTGGCTAGTTTAGCCTAGCAAAAAGAAGGCTGAAAGGAGATAGGATTGCTTTTTATACATAGATCAAGGGGTACACATCAGAGAGGTGAAGAGCTATTTAAGCTTAAGGACAATGTTGGCACAAGAAGCACTGGAATGGTTCAGTTACCGTACAGTTCTTTAAAGCAACACATCACTACAATCCCCCTGTCTGAAGGTGGAAGTTCATAGTCCTGGACAGACTAACTATTGGTGAAAACAGCAGTAACTTGTGGGTGGATTTCCAATCAGAAATTGACAGAGACTTGAAGGAAGCGAGCTGCAGAAACCAGAGTGCTCATGAGCTCCTACGCTGCCCTGCTTTGCGTCTGTCTCCCACAATGCTCCTTTTCACTATGGTGTCTGGGGCCTGAGGTTTGCACTAGTATCAGTAGACTAAGTTGAGAGAACTTGGATTTTTTCCCCACAATTTGCTACCCACTGCACCATTTAATGGAAGGAAATAAGTGGCTTTTGTGTCATAACGTTTAGGGTTTTCAAACAAAGTCTGAACTAGTTCCTTGGAAGAGCTACCTGAAAGAGAAGTTTGGATATTTAAAATCATCCCCTTTTTGAGATATAATTGAACAAAAGAGCTAGATGCCCCCTCCTGCAAGTCAGAAGTTTTTAAAACTTACTGAGCCAGTTTTTTTCAAACTTTCCAAACAGTCTCTTCTTGAAAATTTCCAGGCCAAAGGGAGTTGTCCTCCAGAATGTGTGTGTGTGTGTGTGTGTGTGTGTGTGTGTGTGTGTGTGAGAGAGAGAGAAAGCGTGCATTGAGAATATTCAGGGTTATAATAGAGAACTGGTTCCGGCCCCAACCATGGAGTTATTACTGTTTCACAACTCACTAGGTATCAATCAAAATTGTGTGCAATTTTAACCTTTATGTCTTGCTAGATGGTACCATGGTAATCTCACCCGGCATGCAGCAGAAGCTCTTCTTCTTTCCAATGGATGTGATGGAAGCTATCTCTTAAGGAACAGTCATGAAAGGAGTGACTTGTATTCGCTCTCAGTAAGGTACAATAAGGGGAGGGAAACTGAATTAACTTTCAAGACTTCACGTTCCTACCAGTTATAAGCATCCTTCACTTACCACCATGTGTATTTGCAATAGTAATGCACTTTATTAATTTATAAAAATCACATTAATAGTTTTTGTGATCTGGTAATCAAAAAAAGGCTTGAAACATCCCAACACCTAATATTTGTGCACAACTTCAGAGGTCCATAAGAGTTCATCTTGCTGAGAGGTTTTTTGTTTCATGCACTGCTTTAAAATTAAACATTGTACAATCACTCAAAACTCTCCATGATGGTAAAACCAATTAGATTAGCTGCCATAATAATAAAGGGAGGCAGAGTGAAGTGAGCAGAAAGATTCCATAGTGAGACGTTTACAGTAGCAAAAACACAACAGTTAACTCTAGTAGCCTGGAAATAACTTCTCCTGTTTGCTTCCTGACCACAGCTTAGGGAAACCTAAGAGGCCCATCCCAGGTTCTTACAGCATGCTGGGCCAGTATTTTAGTCAGCAATGCATGACTGCTCAAAAAGCCAGATCCTCAGTTGGTGTAAATCAGTGTAGCTCCACTGACATCAATGGAGTTATGATTTATACCAGTTGAGGATGTAACTCATACAGTGCAAACATGCTCAAAGTTTACATACTCTCCTGTTGAGACAGTATCTTGATTTAATGAGCTTTAGTTCCTAATAACCAGGACACAATAGGATTATAAAGTGATGTATTCAGGACATTGCGTGAACTGCTATGAGTAACTTGCAGACAAGAACATTTGACACGCCCTTTAAATTTATAATTTGCCATTTATGCATTGTCTGGAATTATTGTAATATATTGCACTTTGAAACCAAGGTCAGTTGCACTTGTGAAGCCCAGTTTCACACTGGTGCAGAGCGTCAACACCAGTGGTTTTCATCTGTGTATAGACACCAACACAAATATCTTCAATATAGACATGTTCCCAGACCGTGAGCTTTGTGGGGCAGGGAATGCCTTAAAAAAAAAAACACAAAAAACAAACAAAAAAAAAAAACAACAAAAAAAAAAACACACAAACCCCTGTCTATACAGTGCCTAGCACGATGGTGCCTCTAGGAAGGATTGCAACACAAACAATAAGTATCGATAGCAGGTGCCTAGTGTAAAAAAGATGAAAAGGAAACACTCTTAGAAAAACATTTCTTTCTTAATTTTTTAAATAATATAATTTCTCAGTGGCCTATTTTTACACTAGCAGAAAAAATTAAGCACTATTTCAACTAAGCCTCTGCCACTGGAAATTTCTCAAACAAAACCGACGTCAGCTTGCATGACAATCTGAATGTTATATATAGTAAACCAGAAAATATATTTAAAAGAGGTGCTATGTACAGTAACTTAAGAAAAAATTAATTTTTAAACAACTGATAAAAAGAAAATTACTCCTTAGGTCTCAGTTTATAATATCTGCAAGACAGATTCATGCTGGAAGGGTTTATTCATCCTTGAAAATTCTGTAGTGCATATTGATAGTGTTACTGGTTTGTAACTTTGTTAGCTGAAATAAAAATCACAGGTCAGAATCCTTGGCCCTGATTCTTTACTGCTTTACATCACTTTTATGATGGTTTATCTCTGTGCAGAAGTCAGAGGATTTACTCCAGCACAAGACTGTTGAGTGGAGTAGAGAATATTAAGTTTCACTGACAGCTCAAACTGCCCAGATCTTTTAGATGCCTTGTGATAATTCCTTCAGAGGTGCATGACATAATAACTTATTATGAAGGGGCATGGTGCATGTCAGCCAGAGTACATGCTTTCCTAGTTACCCAGCTGTTGTGGGGTAGCTGAATGCATTGTGAAGGAGAGGAAGAAATGCACAAAACAAACATCTAGCAAATTCCCTCTGGGGGAATGTATCTCCTGGTTTTTTAATTCTTATACACAGTATACAAAGATGACACTTTGGATGCATGAAAATAGGTTTCATATGAAAAATTAGTATCCAAAACTCAGGTTTAATGAGTGTAATTAAATTTAGTCCTGAGAGTGCTTTAGTGTCTGGTATAAATTTTTGCTTTCATCCTTTGATGCTGTGGATCAGAAGATACCTCAGAAGAGCTTGTCAAAAATTTTTTAATCATAACTTTTTAATACAAAAAAATGGCTTGTCAAAGGAAATGAAAATTGTTAGCAAAAATATATTCCCTTTGACTATTTTTTTATTTTTCAGCAAAATGAATTGAAAAAAGTTTGATTCAAATAATTTTCTTTTCATTCCATTATACTTCCCCCCTTGTCTTTTCTTCACAGAAATAAAGGGAGGGGAAGGGAAAAGGAAGGAAAAATTAAAATCTTTCTTTTGAAACAAATATTTGGTTAATTGAAAGAACCCCTGAATATTTTCAAACAAAATGAAAAATGCTTGTTTCATTCTAAATTATTTCCTGGATTTTTTGATGAAGCTAATAAAAAATGTTCATTACAAAATGAAAAAAGTTTTAATTTTGTTAAGATATTTTCCATGGAACATGCATAACATTTTTCAGCCAGCTCTTTATCTTTATCTTAGTGAATAGCTGATCTACTCTCCTGAATACCTTCTATCAGTCCTTTATTTAATATGCACACACATGCCCAGATTTTATCAGTCATCATAAGTGGCTTGCTTCAGTAAGAAACTATGCTCAGCTATCTCTTGATATTTTGATTGACATTTGTAGTCTGAAGCTAGTGAGTGATTAAATTCACTAACTGTGAAGAGGAACTAAGCAATGAATAGAGCCTGCTCTCATTGCCACACTTTATTTCCTGTGAAATTAGATGAAGAGATGAAAACATGGCCTCACTGTAGCAAGAAGCCATGACAGCATACATCCTAGTATGCTATAGGCACATGTCTTGCCTGCGCTGTGTGATGGGAGGCTGAAGGCAGAAGGTGTTTTCAGCCGCAGGAGCATTGTTCTGAAGCCTATGAATGCACACTCTGGAGTGGCCAGCTGTGCTTCGAACATGGCTCTTTAACATAATTAAATATAATTAATAAGACCCATTAAAATATCAGGGATTGTAAGCATTCACCATGAAAAGTAGTTCCTACTAAATGATAAGAAAATAATAGTTCATAACCTCTTCCCTTTCTCCACTATTTTGAATATATTTGTTTCTTGTTTTTTTCCTAACCATTTCTTTTAAAGATTCTCTGGACTACCTTAGGTGCAATAGTTAAAAGGATCCACTTTAACCAAAGAGAAATACCTGCTCCAATGCCTCTTATATGAATTGCTTTACTGCATGAAACAACATCCAGCAAGGAAGTCAGGACTTGGATAGCTCTTTGTATATCAACAAGTGCTCCTGAATGGCATTGTACTGATAAAGATAAGACTCTCTTCCTGTGTGCATTTGTTTAGTGCCCAGCACAATGGACCCCCTATCCTGGTTGGAGCCTTTGGTGGTGAAAGTAAATAGTAGGCCAAAAATTCTCAAACTCGGATGCCTAAAATTAAGCTCTACATATATATTTAGACAATTACAGAAAAGAGGCCTGATTTTGAAAAGGTACTGAGCACCTGTTTCACAAAGTGACTTCACATTGAGATTAGGGAGACTTCTGAAAAAAAAAAAAAAGGCCACTTTTAAAAGTGCCTAATTTTGAATTCTTTATGCAATAATAAATAAAATGCGTACACTGAACAGAGAGATTGTGTCTTAAGAATTAGCAGTATTGCTACTAACTGGACAGGCATCCTGGTGGGTAGAGCAGGAGGCTAGAAGAAAGGACTTTTGGGTTCTAGACTAGACTCTGACTCCCAATGTCACCTTGGATAAGTTACTTAAGCTTTCTGTGCTTTCATTACCCCATCTGTAAAATAGCGATAACATTGACCTTCCCTCATAGTGGTGTTGCAACTCCTAATTAATAGGCCTGGCTTTCAGAGGTGTCAAGCACCTGCAACTCCAGCTGGAGTAAATGGGAGCTCTGAACTTGCCGCATTTTTGAAAAATCAATCCCCATGTTCATAAAGCTCCAAGATCTGAACATGGTTGGTGCCGGGTAAGCACAACGCAAGACATCTTCACATTTTCCTCCAGAGACATTTCTTAATTTGCAAACTTTACGTATTTGGATAATTTTCTTTTTCCTTTTAGAGCAAGAGATTCTGTGAAACATTTCCATGTGGAGCACATGGGGTCTTCATTCAAGTTTGGCTTTAATGAATTTCCCAGCTTGAAGGAGTTAGTCATGCATTTTGCAAACCAGCCTTTAATTGGAAGTGAGACAGGTAAACTGTGTGTGTGTGTGTGTGTGTGTGGAGTTGGTTTTAGGAAACCCACTTTATATTGACACCAGACAGCCATTTTTCCTCCAAACCTGCCTAGATATACCTCTTCAGGTATTATTTTGTGCGTGCAACATTAAATGTACCAGAGGTTTAGGATGCCTTTGCTTAATCTAAACACAAACCAAAGTAAGCAGGTTGTGATTTTACCAGCCTGCGACAAGCCCGTTTTGGTGTCAGGGAAGAGCCAATAAAAGGATCTTGTCTACAATCCCTGAGACAGAGGCCTTTGCTTGGATCTACCCTGGAGAAAGGAGGGAACTGTAGTTGTTTTAGGGAGCCAAGTGATAGAACTTTATCTGTTAGAATCAGCTGGTGTCAGAAACAGGTTAGAACAGTTTGATGTGGCACAGAACTATAGAAATTTCTCTCAGCAGTGAAGTTAATAGAATTAGTTTCGATTTATTCCAGTGTTACTGAGAACAAAATTGATTGCTGAGAACAGAGAATGGTCACATGATTATGTTTACCAGTGAAATACTTGTGCTCATTATGCACTTGTCTAACAAGGTGATGTAGTGTGTTATTGTTTTAACCTAAGAAGCTTCTGTTGTTGCCTCATCTTTGCTGCTAACACAGTCTTAGCTCAGAAGCAGCATTTCAGAATGTGCATATTCTGAGGAGAGTAGGACCCTTAATCTCCTCTCCTGCCAGCTTTTATTTTACTACATTAAGAAATACAAGGTTAAAAACTACAATTTGATGACTGTCCCAAAATAACATTTAAACATCTTCTCAGAAAAGGAGGCATGGAGGGAAGGGGCTGATAGTAGAGGAAGGAGAGAGCTATGAAAGAGTTTATTTCCTCTTCTTCCCAGCCTAGAAATTCACAATGGTTTCTTCACCTCACCTGCAGCTTACATACCCTATACTTCACCATTAACAAGTAATCTCCTTTGTCTTTCCTCTGCTGAGGCAGAGCAGCCTGTTTGTTGACTTGTTCTGCGCTGAAACAGGGATTTTTGTTTTGTTTTTAAATATTTGTTTAGTCAGTGTGTTATTTAAAACAAGAGGAGTACAGACCATTTCAACAGACAGCTGCTGCTTGAATGGGGTCAAGGAGAAGGAGAAGGACTCTTCCTACCAGCATATCATAGGCCAACTCACTTGTAGGAATGAAATTTAAAACCCTTAGTTCAAGTTTCTAGTACTAATTCTGAGAGAAAGAGGGGTATTACAAGTATAGGTTAGCTATAGGTGTCAGGCACTCCTGAGTTCTAATCTTAGATTTGGCACTGTTGCTTCTGTGGCCTTGGACCAGTCTTTCTTGTTGTAGTTTTCTTATCTCTAAAATAAGGTTAAGATTTGCCTACCTCCACTGTAGAAATAGGATTAATGAACATTTGTAAGGCAGAAAACTGTTAATAATTTGTGCATGCAAAAAATATGCAAATAATTTGTATGTGCAGTAGTGGTATTTGTACATGCAAATGATCAGATAGATGTCTAAATGATTACCTGCAGGTGCAATTACTGTGATGGTATATACACCAGTAAATATGCACTCAAGCACTTCTGTATATCTGGGATCTAAGTATTAATCCAATCACAGGGTTAAAAAGGTTTATTTTAAAAAGGCAACTATACTAAGAATTATGCTTCAAAGTACTAGTTTGTAGGAACTGTTTTGCTTTAAAGTGTAAGATGAAAATGTATCAATCTAAATATCCATTTTGGGCTATGAGAAGATTCTTATCTGAAGTCAGAAATATACCAGCAAGTTTAACCTTTCAAATATTTCAGATGACATGTAAAAAATTATGATTTTTCCTTCCTTCACTCCATGTGTTACATCCATTAGTAAATAAGGATTTGGTGCTACATGATCTTTGCAAGCTGGATCTGCAGTGTGGAATGATGTGCTTGGCAGCTGGCTTAAGGCCCCCTAATCAGATTTTGCTAGCTCTGTGAAACCCCTCTCATCTGTCTAAATCAGACAGAGCTATAGGCTGGAAATGGGTGTTAAAGTATCGTGCCAACAAGCTTGTTACCCTTCCACTTTACTTGCCTGTATGCAGCAATATACAGGAAGAGAGAGCACCAATGCTGATTTCAAATCCTGATGTCAAACCCCTTGAGCACTACCGTAATAAACATGATTAATAATAATGGCAGCCTGTGAGATAATGGCTAATTTAATGGAGCAGGAGCAGTAAGCTGTCTGTTCAAGCACAACCTTTTACAAGAATTATAATATTTAGCTGTTATCCAGAAGAAGGTAAATGTCATTAGGCCAAAAGAGGTGAACTATCTGGCCCAAGGTCAGCAAACATATCAGTGGCAGAGCTGGGAACAGAATCCAGTTCTGGCTCTCGGTCCATGCTCTCACTTAGTGATAGACAACGTGAGAACTTTGGCTCAGGCACTAGAGGACAGAATTGTATAATCAATGGTTGGGTTTTGTTTTGTTTTTTAAATGCTGGCATGGAATGTTATACAGTAAAACTGGCAGCTCAGCAATGGGACAGAATAAACAAGGAACCTGAATTATTTTATTCTCTGGCTGGTTTAAAAACAAAGGATTTCAGAAGCACATACTATCACCAGCAGAGTAATAGAAATCATCTTCAAAGGCTCCCCCCATCCATTTTTCATTTTGCTACATTTAAAAGTACAGTTAGTTGTACTGAGAGGTTGTAGAGGTGCAGGAAAAAAATTCCAACAAGCTCATGGTTCTCAAGTCTAAGTTCCACGTTACAGGGAAAGGAAGGTATAACTTAGCGGAGCTTGTCAACGTTTTTTTCAACAAAAAGTTTATTTATTTAAAAATAGACGACTTCTGAAAATGTAAACTTTTGTGATTGTCATTTTCAGAAATTTTCACCAAAATGTCTTTTTAATTCAAAAATTTCCATTTATCAAAACTCTGGTTTTCAGTAAATGGAAATGTTTTCATTTATTAAAAAAATAAAAATCAGTACATGAAAAAACAAAAACTTTTTGATGTTTTAGACAAACATTTTGCAAAAAGTTGTGAAAAATATTTTTTAAATGAAAAATGCATTACTTTTAATCCATTTAGAATGGAAACATGAAATATTTTTATCATACTCATTTTTTGACCAGCTCTAGTATCTTGTCTACAACATTAATGATTGTTTTATACTCACTTTTAACACTGTGTTTTTTAATGTAGTTCCAGTGATTAGGGCATCCCACTGAGTCAAGAGAGTATTTCTCCTCCCACTCTATCACTATCTCACTGTGAAACCTCAGCCATGTCATTTAGATGCTCTGGGCCTCAGTTACCGATCTGCTCAATGAGGAGACTATGAACCCAACCTTTGTAAAGCACTTAGAGTTGTATGGATGAAAAGTAGCATAAGGCCCTGAGATAGGATTAGGGGTGCAGGCTCTGGGTGGGGCCAGAAATGAGGGGTTCAGGGTGCAGTAGAGGGTTTCCGGGTTAGGGCAGGGGATTAAGATACAGGGGCAGGTGATGACTCCAACTTGCAATGCAGGCTCTGGGATGGGGCCAAGGATGAAAGGTTTGGGGTGCAGGAGGGGGTTCTGGGCTGGGGCTAAGGGGTTCGGAGTATGGGAGGGAGTGAGGGCTCCGGCTGGGAGTGTGGGCTCTTGGGTGAGGCCATGGTTGACGGGTTTGAGGTGAATGAGGGGGCCCAGGTCTGGGGCAAGGTATGGGGACTATGTGGGGTCTGCGAGGGAGTTTGGGTGTGGGAGGGTACTCCAAGATGGGGTAGGGGATTGGGGTACAGGAGGAGGCTTGGGGTCCCAGGCATGATTACCACAGCTCCCAGGAAGTGGCCGCCAGGTCCTTGTGGCCCCTTGGCGCATGGGTGGCCAGGAAGGCTCTGCATGCTGCCCTCACACCTGCAGGTGTTGCCCCTGCAGCTCCCATTGGTCATGGTTCCCAGCCAATGAGAGCCGTGGAGCCAGCACTAGGGGGCAGCGCATAGAGCCTCCCTGGCTACCCATATGCCTAGGGGCCGCCAGGAGCTGGCAGCCGCTTCTGGGAGCCATGCAGAGCCAGGGCAGGTAGGGAACCCGAGCCCACACTGTGCTGCTGAATGGACTTTAACGGCCCGGTCAGCAGTGCTGACCGGAGCCACTAAAGTCTAAAAATGGATGCCTGACCACGCTACCCTGAGGTCTTGTGAAGTGATGCATGTGGGTACTGGAGTACTTTCATGCTGGATTGGAGCCTAAGCATTAGAATTCTAACTAGCCTTATTTCTGTTTATAGATTTATTAGTCATTGCAAATAGCTATACACATTAATGTTGACTTTACTTCAGTGTTCCAATGCTCACACTTCTTCCCTTACTTCAGATAATGCAAAAATTCAAACAAACAAAAATGTGACTCAGGCAGGTATTTGCTGCGAGACATTTTCTTGAATAGACAACTGACTGGTATAAAAGCTCACTTCAGTAACAAGGGTAGAAGCAATACAAGGTCATATTTCTGTCTTCTTGCCAAACTAACATAGTCAAAAGATTTTTTTTTTCCTGTTTGCTTTCTTTACCAGTTCTCAGCTAATATTTTTAAAAACCATGTATAAGCTTTGAATCATTAACCAGACAGGAAAACCAGATCGTGGCTTTAATCAGCTTAAATTTCCAAGAATACAGTCACATACTGATATTTTCCTGTTCTGTTAGTTTTCAGACTCTCTCTATTTATTGGAAACCAGAAATATATGCCACTACCACCCCAAAAAACACCCTAAAAGTACACACACACCACAAAAATGTCTTGCTACGGATTAAACTGGACATTTCTATTTCTTATGCATTTATTGAATGACTCTACATAAAATATTCCTTATGGAAAGATCCTACAGAACTTAATAGAAAATAATATATTTTTTATAGAACGTTTAAACTAGTGTATGCAACTCTGCAGGAAGTATATAATTTTCTACAGAACTTAATACACAGGATATTGCTCTTTGTTCAGTTCTATAGGATTATTTTGAGTAATTGCTAATAGAGACCTCTTGGTTCCATCCTTATTAAAATGCAAAAGAAATTTTCCATAGAGCTAAGGAGAATTAAACTGACTACGACCCTTGACCTATACCACATAGTTCAAGTTAAGCATATCACATTTGCATGCTTCCCTGTTTCTATGATTAGATGTCAGCTATTTACTTCAAATATCCTTTTTCCTCCATCTCCTCTTGCCACATATAACTCATCTGCAGAATTTAATATATTATTAACAAATATTTTGAAAGTTTATTTTGTATTGTCTCTTTGATCTCCTTTTTCAACTAGGCTGGTGAACTTTGTAGTATTGGAAAATGCATATGGGTAGTGAGAAAGGTTGGATCTGAAGCACCAGTCTAATTTTAGAGATCTCCTTTGCTAGTGTTTTGCTGCAAACATAAACTCTCTGCTGTTTAATCAGAGCTCCATAAGGTTAGTCTGAAAGACATGTGGATAACAGACTTGATGACACTTTTATAAAACATCCTCTTACCAAGCAGTGATGTAGTGAGCAGGAATATTAATAGCTTGTTTCAGAAAAGGTGGTGCTTCTACCCTAAAAACAAAGTTAAATGTTACGATATTTTCAACAAGTCATAGTGCTAACTGGAACAAACTGACCAACAACAGAATAATATGTTCTTGTTTTATTAAGGTAGTGTGACCCACTGGCTAGATTACCAAACTGGGAGTCAAGGAACCTGGTTTCTCTTCCTGACTTTACTACTGATTCAGTGTGTGATAGTGCTTCAGTTTCCCTATCTCTGCAATGGGGATAATAATGCTGACTCACCTTTATGAAATGCTTTGAGATATATATAGATAAAAATTCTAAATGTATTATTATTGCCTTACATTTATATAGTAGCATGAGGTTGTGCCACCTACTCAGGCAGAAGAGAAGAAGAGAGAATGGAAGCTCCTTTTCTGATTACTAAAGGTTACTGGTCCCTTTGGCTGAGCTCAGTAAATTCTTTAGATGCAGAGGTTCCTGTAGCCTACTGGATGTAAACTCAGACAAATAGAGGAATGTTTGATTCATCAATAGTTGACCCTGTTGTATTTTAGTTTTTTCATTACTTTGAGGGAAGGTGGTAGGTTCTATCTGGGATACCTGTAGCCTTATTAACTACCAGATCAGCTACGTGGTGAAGAGGTTTAATTAATTATGTGAGTCCAGTCTGTGTGAAAAGCTTAGAGTGTGACTTAAAAATCACCTTGAAAGGAACTTCTCTGCCTAGAGAGGAAAGGAAAAAAAACAAACAAGAAAAACTAAATATGAGCCAAGTACTTACCAACTGGAAGGGAGAGAGATACAACCAGCTGCAGTCCATTAATGGCCACCATGGGCCATGAAGGGTTGCAGCTGCTTCTTTCCCCTGGTTTTAAAGGGTTGGCTATTAGAGAAGGGCATTCTGGGAATGGACCTTATAAAATGAATGAACCCACTATAGAGAAGGATAGGTATAACTAGATATGCTGAAAGAATGTAGTGCACTTTACATGAAAAAGATTAATTAGGTTATTAACTTCCAGAAGATTAGGGATTTTAGTGTGAGATACCAGGTTGTTTACATGGTATAGATATTTAATAAACTGGTTAGTCTCTAAGGTGCCACAAGTATTCCTCATTTTCTTTATAGATATTTATGTTCTCCTGTTAGGTTTGAATAATAAAAATCAGGATTTATTTTTGTTTCATCACTGGTTTTCTGTTTTTAAGTTTTACTTTGGCACTTTGCAAGTGGACAGACTGTAACAGAGTCAGAATATTGCCAGAACAACAGCCTTAACACCCCTCTTCTTTAACATTACATTCACATCCACAAACACAAACCCCATCAGCTGATCACAACTGCTCAGCGCTGCCATTGTATCTCTCTTAGGATGGCTCTCTTAAGCCTTAATCTTCCAAAGATTTAATTACATGCTTAACTTTGTATACCAAATAAATCTATTGATTTAAATGGGACTAACTGAGGTGCATAAAATTAGGCCAGGTCTATTTTTATAAACATTGCCATTTTAGTATTCTTAGGCAAAGGTTTCTTTTTGTACACAAAATTTGTGCTACCAAAATAGACACAGTTATACTAGCCAAAAAGGGGCTTTAGCTGGTACAGCTTGTTTTATTTGGGAACTGGTACAACCTGTGGTAAAGTACTCTGTTGCCAGAATAAGATGCAGCTGTGGTAGGAGGATCTGCCTATATAGGTATCTTTTCTAGTGTAGATGGGATCTTATGGTATTGGGGATTGTGTCTTTAAGGCTGAGTTTTCTTGCTGTGAAGCTATTGTTGTTATGCTCAGCCAGCTGAAACTGGACACAGAATAAAGAGATCTCTTGTAAGCACCTTAAGCACTGAGTGACTCCTATCGCCCCCAGACCTTAAGCATGTGCATAAGTATCTGCAGGATTGCGGCCATATGTAGCAGCAATGTCTGTTAGTACCCTATCCAAATCACTAGTTCAGCTGACAGCAGAACCTCTTCCTGTAGCACTCTGGGTTTTCCTTGCCGATCTCCAATCCAGATCCTTATTAGTCTTAACATTGCTTAGCTTGTGAGAACCGATGATCACAAGCTCAAGAGGACACTACTAGTCAAGTTTCAATCAGGGAAATTAAATAACAAATATTTTAACATATGCTAAATGGAGGGAAGGCCTCAAAAAGGTGATTTTCATGTAGTTTGTTGCTCTTTCACAAATAGAAAATAAGTGTTTAAAAACAAACAACCTCCCTGCCTTTTAGGTCCTACCTCATACGTTCTACAGCCAAGATTGTATTTACTGAGGAATTTCTATAAAAATAGAATTTGTAAATCTTCCCTAATAGCAAACATGAAGCATTTACAATAGAAAGCACTTTTCATCCCTAGATTAATTATCAAATGTGGGTCAGCTTTATTAGTCCCAGCTTTATTATTGCAGATGGGAAAATGAAAGCCCAGGGAGATGAAGTGATTTGACCAATGCCACACAGTAGGTCAGTGGCACAGCCAGGCAGATAATTACAGTCTCCAGGTGCCTGATCACAGGTCCCATCTAGTGAACCATTCTGGCCCCTCTCTTCATTGTGCATAAAAGACTGAAGGGAACATCTCTCCATCTTTGCGCTGGACTTAAAAACTTTGGGTCCTGATATCCACAACTCTGAGTTTGGATGCTTAAAAAAGGCACAATGAGAAGGATGTTTATCCTATGAGACCTAGATCCTAGATATGTTTATCTAATTAGAAGGATGTTTATCCATGTCAGAGATTTATGTGAGGCAAGAAATGGGTTCCAACTGTGAAACACAGATTCTTTGCTTGAGAATCATAAATGCCGTATGATGTGTGTCTACTCCAGTTATCCTAATTATAACTGATGATTCCATGAGCAAAAGCAGATTCAAACTACAGCTCTAAAGGGAACAAAGAAAACATATTTCTCTTGCCTCATGCAGGTGTGACAGTTCTGTAGTGCTGCCTCCTTGGCTTTTCCACTCATATCACATGAGGGAGAGGTTTACGTGACTATCTGCTTGAAGGCAGATTCATAAAGTCCGGCCTGGTCTGCACTTAAAACCTATAGCTTGTAGTCAGGGGTGTGAAAAAAACACACCATTTAGTGATAGCTGTGCTGACAAAACCCCAGTGTACACTCTGCTATGCCAAGAGAAAAGGGCTTCTAAGTGGATGTCATTTGGGGAGGGGGTGTTCTTAAACCAGCAGAACTCCTCCTTCTGTTATATGAGAGGGCTATGGTGGTATGGCCCCCAGCTATATGAGGAGGCTATGTTGGTATGGCTGTGTCAACATAGCTGTGCCGGCATCAGCTCTAGAGTGTAGACACAACCATAGCACCTGCTTGAAGGAATAGACGAGAAGAGGTGCAGTTGGGCATGCATAGGAAAGCAGAGGTTTTCAGACACAGCAGAGGGGCATGATTTGGGTGACCCATACAGGAGATCCTGACTCCACACACACAGTGCAACAGAGGTCCAGGATTTCTTGGGAGCAGGGCAGGGTACAGTCAGGGGTGAAGGATCCACTCTAGTCAGGTGGAACCGCCCCTGCACGGATCCATTAGTCACTGCCCATAGCTGCTCTGCAGTTTGTGGGGAAGGATTCTTGTCCCCTGTGTGAAACCTTATGTATAGTCCAGTTATTTAGGGTGTGCACTTTGAAAATGATTTGCCTTATTTCATCAATAATTTAAGTGTCATTTATGATATGATAATGTCTGATTGTCCTCGACCCGTGTGTGGCCAAAATCCCACTCTTGTCTTAGGAACCTGAGAACACAGGAGTGCGCCAGAACTCCATGGGATATTGTTCATGACTGCTGTGCGTTCTTAGATTTAAAAGGGAAATATGTCTTAAAAAATCACACATACAGACAAATGGGACAATCATTTTGTATTACCCACTTTGCCAGGTCAATCACTAATGCTATCTTTTCTTCAGGCACCCTAATTGTACTGAAACATCCATATCCCCGGAAAGTGGAAGAACCTTCCATTTACGAGTCTGTCCGGGTTCACACTGCAATGCAGACAGGAAAAACTGAAAATGATCTTGTCCCGAATGCGCCTTCGGTAAGTTACTTCTCTGTTATGAAGGGGCTGAATGTAACGCAGCCAGCCAAGTGAGCCCTGGAGTATGCACCAATGATCTGACCTTTTAAAAATGGTTATAGTCAAGAAAATAATCCTGCTGGTACATAGTCATGTGATTAATAAGAATCTTTCCACCTTTCTTCTCAGGAGATTAGCAGTGCTGAGCATTAGAAAATGTTAATAAGAGAGCTGTCATATGCAAATCTTTCCATCTGATCTAAAATTATTTTTGATTCTTGAAGAACCAAAGATCTCCATTGCTATCCCTTTCGAATATTAATTTTTGAAAGTTTTGAAACTAGTCAGTTTTTTAAAAAAATCATAGCCAGAACGATTCAATGATTAATTACATCCTTAAATACTCAAGGAGCTGACTGAGGAGATATCTGAGCCATTAGCAATTATCTCTGAAAACTCATTGAAAATGGGAGAGATTCCAGAGAACTGGAAGAGGGCAAATAAAGTGTCCATCTATAAAAAGGGGAATAAAGACAACCCAGGGAATTACAGACCAGTCGGCTTAACTTCAGTATCCAGAAACACAAAGGAGCAAATAATCAGGCAATCGATTTACAAACACCTAGAAGATAATAAGGTGATAAGTATCAGTCAGTATGGGTTTATCAGTAACAAATCATGTCAAACCAACCTAATAGCTTTCGTTGACAGAGTAACGAGCCTTGTGGATAGGAAGAAGTGGTAGATGAGGTATATCTTGACTTCAGTAAGGCTTTTGACACTGTCTCACATGACCTTCTCATAAACAAACTTGGGAAATATAGCCTAGATGGAGCTACTGAAAGGTGGGTGCATAACTGGTTGGAAAACCATTCCCAGGGAAGCTATGTCTACACTACAACCTATGTTGGCATAACTTATGTCACTCAGTGGTGTGAAAAAAACATCCCGAGTGACATAAGTTGACACCAACGTAAGTGCTCATGAGCACAGAGCTACGTTGGTGGGATGGCTTCTCCCAGTGATATAGCTTCTGCTGCTTGCAGAGGTGTTTTATTATACTGACGGGAGAGCTGCACGAGCATAAGGATAAGATGAGTGGTTGTGGGAGGTATCTGGAGAAGAATGAGCTATAGTTTGATTTTGTTTTGCTCATAATACAAAGTAAAAAAGTATAAACACAGCTGAGCCTTTAATTTTAATCCCTTTCCTTGTTTCTTTGCAGCTCGGAACAAAAGAAGGATACTTGATAAAACAAGGCAAAATAGTAAAGGTAAGAAAAACTTCAGAGCTTCCATATTCTTCTCTTTCATCCCATGCCTATAGAAAGAAATGAAAGTTGGAGGAGGAAGAGAAAAGCCCAGGTTTAGCATCTCTGTGGTTTAATATCCTGTATACAGTGAAATGAGAAATAAATCATTACCAAGAAAAATAGAACCACACCGCCTTGCTACGTCCTTTCAGCTAGGTTGGGGAATTAGCCTGGCTGTGGGGTTCTCGTGTCGCGGCAGCAGTGGAGACAAAACACAACAGTTATTCGCACCTGGTCGGTGGGTAGTAGTGAGTCTATGGCTCAGGCCCTCAGGCAGGGGCTGAGCAAACAGGTAAACAGCAAGATGAGAGGCTGATACTATGCCTTTTCAGGCCAGCAATCACGGGCAAATCATCTAACCTCTGAACCTCAATTTTCCCACCTGTAAAATGGTGATAAACGTATTCTTCTTTGTAAAGAACTTTGTGATCCTTAGGTAGAAAGAGTATGGTAGTGATTAATATTATAACCAATCTTAGGCCTTTCATGGTTAAGGTCTTCATTTTAATGCATCTAATTCCTATTTTATTTTATATAATATCTATATTGTTGGATGCCAGTTTAATATAGGACACTCCCTGTTAAAGGAAAGTGTTCTTCTGATTATACATGGAGCCTCTCATCTTTAAGAAACAAATGGTTTCAAGGAAAAGGTTGTTTGATTTTGACTGCTGTATTTTTTTTACTTTGTTTTAAAATTCTCAAACCATTTGCTTTCTTTCTTGATTTCTCAGAATTGGAAAATGAGGTGGTTTACTCTGTATAGGAATGAACTTAAATATTTCAAAGACCAACTGGTGAGTAGCAAATTGTAATTTGACGTGGCTTAAAATGATCAGATCTCAAGAAGGGCCTGACCCTGAGACATTCAAATCCTTTGGAATTCAGTGGGAGTTGGTAGGTGTCCTAACATCTCAGGCTGAGTCCAATAGACATCAGTTCCAATATTTAAATCCTGCAATGCCATGCTCCCCTGACCTCACATTTTTCACAGAAGCCATGGTTTCACTTGTTGAATTCATGCAAGTTTTTAGCCATCATATGCCAGGTGATGACAGGCTGACCTTGAAGTCAACAGTAGTTTTGTCATTGACTTCGTATTCTAAATTACTTTATTCAATTTGGTTTAAAGGACAGAAGCAATGGGTGGTATTGGGGACTGTACCTTCAAGGGCTGAATTTCTGAGAGAGCATCTGGGAAGTGGGCTGTGACGTTCTTGTTCTTATGCACAGCCGGTAGGAAACAAACCACAGAATAAAGCAGATCTTTTACAAGCCTTTAATCACTGAGTGATCACTGAACACCACAGTGGAACGTTCACTTGAGGATGCTGTTCTACAACCTAACTGAATTATTACTGGGATATTTTTCCTGATATTCAGGGTTTATTTTCCTTTCCTCAGTTTCACCCCATTATTCTGAGGTACACAATGCCCTTTTCCTCTTTTGGCATTCCTGCTTTCCATTCCATTTACTCTCTGCTGCTCTGTTTTACATTACTTTGCCCCAGATGTAATACCTTGGATAAACTTTTTCCTGCCATCATGGGACATATAGCCACTAACACACCCTTTTCACCAGAAGTCCCACATTAGTGGGAAGCTATATGAAAAGCCTTGCTATTTTGGTAGCAGAGTCATTCGTCAGCTATATCCTTGTAAGTCAGCCCCTACTGGCAGTACCATGCTGTCATCAGCCCAACTCTAAACTTAAAGGTATTTTCCTGTTGCTTGTATTCATCCAAATTCTGCTCTCAGATATATCACTGTCAATTTGGATAGACCCCACTGGTGTCAATGTAGTTACTCTGCATTTACTACTCCAATGTAACTGAGAGCAGAATCTGGCCTCTATCACTGGTAGTGCAGGGAAAGTAAGTGAAGCCTTGAGAGTGAGGTCAGCTACTGTCTTTCTTCCCGTTTCGTACACTCTCATTTAAAAAACGTTATTTTCAAGTCCACAGAACCAATTCGGGCACTAGACTTAACAGAATGCTCAGCAGTGCAATTTGATTACTCCCAGGAACGAGTCAACTGTTTCTGGTAAGTTGCAGTCCAAATGAACCCTTGACTCTTTCGCTTAGCTTTTCTGAAAGCCCTAATATACCCAGGAAACATTGATTTGTTATTGCCAGCCACTCCTGACAGACACCTGATGATAATGGATGAGCATTATAGAGTCTTCCCTACTCTTTATTTTATCCATGTATCTCAACCAACTCTCTTGATCAGTTCCTCAGAGCTCTGTAAGAGTCAATGCCAGAGATAGAACTCTTGCTTAGGCTGTGGGGTTCATGCATTATTGATTCCCACTTCCACTCAGAAAACTGAATTCAGCCCTGAGGTAAGCAGGTGGAACTTGTACTGAAGTGAGACCACCACTAGTGAATGTAAACGTGGTTATTTTTCTGCTGTGCACTAAAGCCAACTCCAGCACAATTCTGCAAAACACAATTCATTTATCTATATTGGCCAGGCACAAGGTATTAACAAGACTCTTGCTATCAAGAATTGAATTAAAAAATAGCTCTCTCTAAACATCTTAAACCAGACTATAGGCAGGACCTGAGGCGTTAGTCACACAAATGTAGCATCACTCCAACACATGAAGTCTGAACAAAAATTGGTCAGTGCCACTGTGGGAAGAAGCACCACTATGGGAGGAAATACTGATTATTGGAATGGATTAAGATTATGTTTTCTTTACAGTTTAGTATTCCCACTAAGGACATATTACCTGTGTGCAAAGACAGGCATAGAAGCGGATGAGTGGATTAAGATACTGCGATGGAAATTGGTAAGGAAATGGTGTGTTGAATGGCAGTGTGGGCAGAAGGCTAACCCCTAGGATTTAGCACACCAAAAAATCAGACAAGCATTTGTTGGCTCTTTCCTGTATTTACATGTATAACAGATAGATGTATTTACCATAACAATGCGTTAATACCAGGTATGATTGATTGCAGTGCCATGCCCTCGTTGAAACTACAGTACAGACCTTTTATGTGCAAATATGCTTAACGCACAGTAGTGCCATGCCTCCCAGTGCTACCTATTTAACATGCAAGACTCGTTAACATATGGTACAGGAACTTGCTATGTAGCACTATGGATTTGCTCACTCACTAACTCACTGATATAGAAATCAACAGGAAGTGCAGAGCGGAAATGTATTGTAGGCCTACTAGTGTTTCCTCTTCCTTTTGATCACCAATATTGGTAAAGATGTATCACTCACAATTAGTGATTGTCAAGCTAGAGAGTTATACAATATATAGTAGTTGTATTGTAATATATATATATATATACACACTACATTAGATATCTTAAGATATTTCAGCATGGTCCTCTTAACCCACGGTCCGTTAATACATGGTCGTGACAGCTTGACTCAAGACATCTGCATGTAAATGGGTCTGTACTGTAAGTACATTACATGACATTTGTCACCACCACATTGATCTCTCTGCATACATGTTCAGCCCCTTACTACCATCCTTTTTCTATCTTTCCTATTTAAATTATAAACTCTTCGGTGCAGGGCCTGTCTACTACTCTGTTTTTGTACAGTGCCTGGTACAATGTGGCTCACTGTTCTTGGTTGGTCCCTAGGCACTATTGTAATAAACATGATTAATAATAAGAGATTAAGGCATATATACAGCATAGTTCCTTTAAAAGTGCATCTGCCATATAGGAAAGGCATGTTAGGTTTTTTTCCCAGGATCTTGTTTGTTGGAATTCCCCTGCATGTCTGTAAATCTCCAACAGGGAAGACTGACTAGACTTGATCTACAGTTTAAAATCATTGCATTAAGAGATGCACACACAAAACTGGTTAAGCATTTTGAATGTGCATATTCTACAGTGCTGTTGTCCTGAATGCCTTCTGTGTTCATAATCTTGCACAGAAAGAGACCTGGCCCGTGCAGCAAGGGAATTTTTTACTAGACTGTAGATAATACAGGACCACACAGACAGCGTACAGTGAGTGATCAGGTGAGAGTCAAGAAGGCAGGGCAATGTGTTAGAAATCTAATTTACTCAAAAATCAGCAGCTACTATTTTGTCTAGCTGTCCAATTTTTATTTTCTTTAGTATTTCTTTTTAACTAGCCACATACATGACTAAGTAATGGATTGTCTTTTGTTTCAGTCACAAATAAGAAAACAACAGGACCAGCGCAATGCCGCCTCCACTCTGTAGTTGTTCCTCTAAATTTCCTCAGCGAGATTCAGCCGTCAGCATTGAGTGGGTCACTGCACACAAGGGCAGTTTCAGCACATGCATTACCTACAATGTGCATCTACGTACCTGCATATAGAGGATTAATGCTAGATGTGAAGTGTTGGGAATGCGAAGTGTTATCAGTGAAAACTGTTGCATCCTAACAATGCTGGTTCCCTACCCAATCACATGTGCTTAATGCACATTTAATTCAACCACTGACTTGGTTCAACTTATGCATCACAAAAGTGTTCAGTATTTGAAACTTCAGTATAGTAGTAAAGTACTCTCACATTAGCTTCACTGAGCTTCTGTAATAAATATATAACTAACCACCAGCAACAGCTATTCTGCAAGGGGTAGCCCGCTCATTTGAAATCAGCTTTATTCTGGAAACCTTAAATATTTCTTTTGCATTGTGTTTTAAGGGTTTAAATCCTAAAGGAAAATTGTCCCCAGAGTGGATTTTTTTCATTGTGAAACTGACTAGAGTATATTTTTGTACTTAATGTGAGTCCCTATTACACTGAAAATATAAACTTAATATTTTTGAAGTCCGCTGTCCAAGTGGGTGATGAATAATACCTGGTTTTGATATTAGCATGTGGTCTGGTCCTACATTTTGGCAGTGGTAGTTGCAAGTGTGTAGATTGCTGTGCTTTCTGTCTGTTAAATAGAATGTATGTTATAAACATGTACTATATTGAGAGCATCCTCGCTTATACATTGGGGGTAATAAGGGCACAGGGCAGTTGGACCCCCAGCTTCTCCATTCCCAGGATGCCCTGAAGGAGTAGACACAGGAGCCCATGGAATGAAGACAGAATGCTCTACAGCCAGCACAGTGCTTGGGCCCCATTGGGTGCATAATGGAATTCTAGCAGAGTCAAGTGCCTGACACTTACCCCATGAAGAATTACATTTTATGCATGTCTGCTAGCAGCATCTGCTTGTAATGATCTTTTCCTCAGTTAGTATTGAGAGTTTACAAGCAAAAGCTATTAATTTTAGTTGATTAGGTTTGTGTGTTTTAGGGGACAGGGGCTAGGGGATAAAAGACAAGTTATATTTTGGAAATGAATTGTGAAGCATGTGGCAGTTCTCCAGACAAAGGAAGCAGGGATCATTAATTTGTTTTTAAATATCAAATTAGCTTGACTTGTACCTACTCAAAAATGTTTTACATCAGAGTAGGCCATGTTATGTTCTCCCGCCCTATAAACTGCTGTGGCATTTCTAAGATAAATTTAACTGGCTGGTGTGCTTTTCGATAGCTGCCTTTACTATGTGAAGGGAGGCACCTGAGCCTGGAAAAACAAGAGACTCCATGCTGACAGAGGAAGAATTCAGAGTTGTAATTACAGGAATTGTATTTTGTTTTAACTGAGATGTTCACAGTTTTGATGAATGTTTTTTGTATAGACTAAATATTTTAAAATGTCTGAGTAAATACACTTTCACCACACTATTAAAAGGTACTCTCTTAAAACTTAGATTATGATGTCTGCAGTCAAGGAAGTTAGTAGAATAGTGTTCATATGCAACAAAGTTTTATAAAATAATGATTTGCATCTCCTTTTTCCTCCCAAAGAAATTACAAGATAACTGCACTAGAGTAGAAATATCTGGTACAACCCTGTTGGGAAGCCAACACTAGTCATGGCTCTCTACTAATGGATGGGAAATCCTGTATGAAGTCAAATCGTCTCACAATCAGAGTTTTTTCCCCATGAGAACAGGCCAGGTTACAGAATATTGGAAACAAAATGCAGTATACTCTACCTCTCTCCTCAAACAAATAATCACATACTGAAGCCAGGTTAGAATACAGCTTGCTGCTTTTCAAATTGCACAGGATGTTACACTGGTTGATCAGGGGTCTACACTGGCCGATTAAATTCCATCTAGAAACTAAAGTGTTTGCCTTATTGGATTAAAAATGCAGATATTCTGGGACTAGATTATCTGAAAAACTGCTTCTTCTATGCGATGATACTTCTCCACTTACAATCAGCACAAGTTGGAGCCTCTTGATTTAAGTGGAATAGGCAGCTGGCAAGGCATTCTCTGTAATGATTATTCAACTGCAGAATTCACCGTCACATAGATTAGAGCCCAAATATGATCACTTTGGAAAAAATGCTGTAAAGCCCATCTTTTTCTTCTCAGGTAACTGAAGGACACAAGGTTTAACTGCTAAAGTGTTTGTTTTTTTTTCCCTCCCCAAGGCAGAAAGTGTCTCCAGAGCCCGTTCTCAATTTTGAAGTGGTGTTCTAGTAATGGTTACAAAGGGAAATCTGTGCTCTTGTTAAATCAGAAATCTCACACCAAACTGGGAAGTTTTTTTTTTGTTTTTTTTTTTAAGCAAAGAGGGGCATTATATGGCCCCAGGTGTGTTTACTTAGAGAAAACCAACACGTCTAGAGGTTGACATTTGACAGCAAATGATGAGAGTTTGTATAAAAATGTAGAAATGCAACAATGATGAGACCTGAGATCCACAAAGGTTATTTTTCAGCCCATAAATTCTCTAAGTTGTACATTTACACAGCCACAAGAAAGACCGTTATCTGCACGGAAGAGTAGGTTTACCAGCAATATTTTAGGACAGTTATAAAAATGGATCAGGATAGAACATTTTTAAAAATACTATTTTATTTAGACATTTACTTAGGAAAACCTAAAAATAAATGAGCAGATCAAATGTAACCACAAACACAGCCACAAATACCAGAACAAAAAGACAAAAACATGGGTCTCACACCTGCACTGTACAAAAGAAACACAAGAAAGTGCAACACTGATTGGGCATTTGTACCCAATAATAAGGAAAATACTTGAAGCCGTAACTTACATAGAAATAGCAGCATCCTTCTCCTATACCAAGGAAGCTCACATTCAGATTAGTAGTATTCCTTTACCAAAGCATCACCAAAAAAAAAAGGGGGTGGGGATGGATGGGGAGATAGTTATTGATTGTACTGCTAGGACTGCCAGCATATTTTCTCATTTCCTAGCACATACAAAGAAGCAATGAAGCATTCATTACAGGTCAATGAAAATTAATTCTACTTCCCCACTATGTAGTGGTGGCCAGTCAGAGGATAAACCCTACCAGTGCTTCCTTTTCTGTACAGCAAGGCAGCTGTGGGTCACTTATCTGGACCTACAGTAAGTGGATACTAGTCAACTCTGTTAAACCTGATCCTTAGTGAGGGCTCCACTGGAGCCATTTGATGGTTTCTCCAGTACTGCACAATACAAGACATGTGGCCAAAGAGTCTATCTACAACACACTAGTATCTGATTTCCGATTCAGCACTATGTACAAATTTATTCTTATTTAGTTCAATATGGGAAAGTGATATTTCCTCTCAAACATTGTTGTTATTTTGTGGGCTGAGAATTATTGAATCTTTATGTCCCATTGGATAATGAAGAGAAGCCGCACTTCGATGACACCATCAGGTTAAGAAACCTCTACAACCTGCCTCAACTCTTCAAACAAGGGAGCAAGCTCCTTCTCTAAGCTGACGATCAATCCTGTAACAATAAAGAAGAGATACAAAATAATTACACTACAAAGCATCCATTAAACTTCTTTCCAAAGCAGTCAATAATAATGAAAGTGTTTATTAAAACTAAAATGATTTCACTTCAGCTTTTCACTCTGCAAGGAAGCAGCATATGAGAGCTAATCAAGGCAGCGACCAGCAGTCAGGGTAATTAAGTGCCCTCTGGTCTTTCCTCTTTGAAGTACAGATAGGGGATCAAATGAGAGCAAAATGGGGCAGGAAAGTCCCCAAAACAAGAACAGAGTCAATGCAAGCACAGTCTTCCTCTTCACTGGCACCTCTAGCATCACTTCCACACCATACAGGCTCTGGGGACTATTGGGAGAATGTGTATGTTGGAAAGTCAGAGAACAAAGACTCTACAAGAGAGGATTTCCTCTGGAGCAAGCAGGGAGCCAGATGGATACACTGGAGTCCAAACTCAGAGTCCTGCATAACTGAAGGGCATAATTTTGAGACAAGGTGTTGCATGGGTCAACAGAGGGCAAAATCTGGCCTGCCGAATCTTTGTTACCTCATGACTAGCAAAGAATATTAAGCAGTAATGTGCTAAGCTGTTCAAGACATAAGACAAGACAGTACCTTCCTTGCAGACTTAGCATCTAGCAGACAAAAGTTAAGACTAGACAGTGTGAAGCCTCAAGGATGGAATAATATAGAAGCTCTTGTTAGCTTTCATTTTCATGTTTGGGTTCATTTTTTGTGGGCATTGAGGGAGAAGAAAGATTGTCCACTGTTTGTATTGTGGGGTCATTACCAGTGCATTTTCCAAATAAGTGAGGTTCACATCCTGTTTAAGGTAATGCATTATTAGAACATGCGGGAAAATGAATTGCTTCTCAGAAAGATCATAGGCACTTTTGAAAATTTTGCCAAACTGCTATTTTCAAAAGTTTCAAATATTAGCCCCCATTGGGACTTAGAGTTTTGGAAATTTTACTGAAAATACTTTTTTCCAATCAATCATGACACCCTTTTTTATCAGATTCCATACTGGTGACAAGTTAATATACAGCTTTGAAATGAATATTGACCTAAGCTTATGTAATTCATATTTTTCAAATGAATTATTTTAAGTCTTACTGAAAATCTCACTCTAGGTCATAACAGTTTAGGAAATTACTGATAATGAAAACATACCGGTATTGGCATTGCTGCTAGCAATGAAACTTACTACCAAAGGTAACCGATTGAACTGGACCACCTTAAAAACATAAAAACAGAAGTTCCTCAGAAACACAAATCTATATATTGCTACTCAGAAAAGCAGTGTGAAATCTGCTATATTCATTCCCTAATCCTGCAGTCCTTACTCATGTAATGGGTCCCATCAATTTAAATTATAAATAGGTATAAAGACTGGAGTTTTAAAGATTCAGAGTTCAAAGGTGCTAGCAAAGATAGACAGCAATCCCATTTTGTGGCTCACAGATATGTACAGTATGTTACACATTGTGGAATCTAACCCATTTTAAAAGCTGTAGCATAGTGTGTATGTTATTTCCTCCCTCTTGTTACATGATAAAAAAACTATTCAAGGGACAGAGATATTATTGCGCAGATATCATGAAGAATTCAGAAATGCTGAACATACACTTGTAGTGTCAAAAGAAGGTCAAGTCAATGCAGTCAGGGTCAAGCTGCTATTTTTTTACATTTTCTTTCAAAACAAAGTAGAATATAGCAAGTCTAAACAGTTAATGCAAACACATGAAAAAAGCCTAACGCCCTTCTGTAAATTCTGCTCATCAGTCCACTGTGAACTGAGCAGGAGTGTGAATCTTTGAAGGGTGACTGATTTCAGTAGACACATGAAAAAAAAAAGTTTATACTGAATTGTTTTATATAAATATACCTGCCCAGACACTATTCCTGAAGCAGGATTTAAGGGTTACACAGTTTAAAGTGGACAGAAGCCCCAGCTTATTCAGCAGTATCACTGATCACACGTATATAAATATGAACAATTTGTTTTTCAAGAGAAATATTTTTAAATTATCAGCAATAAACACAAATTTAGAATGGTAGATATTAGAGATTTGCAACAGGCACCATCTGCTGGAGAGCACAGTGAGCTTCAAATACTGCCCTGAACCAGTAACTCATTACTGATGCTGGAAAACAAAAGCTAATTTCAATGAATATTGCAACAATTCAGCATAACCAGCTCTTATATATTTTAGGAAATAAAATACACATTTAAATACAATCAAACCCTAATGGAAAGCCAGCAAGAGTAACATAATAAATAAATGAATAATAAAGAAGTTATGTAGGACTAGCTCTGGCCAATAGACTCTCACCTGATATGTGTTGTAGTAACAGATGATGCTCTTGTTTTTTGAAAGCCCCAGTTTGCTGCCCTGGTCTGTTGCAAGTGCAAAGGTGGACAAGAAACCAGGTCTAAGTGCATGCTCTGGAGCATTATCATTGGCAACTGGAACAAAACATATTTTATATTCCTATATGACACGGGTCAGGCATCAGTAAACTAAAGCAGATCTCATACATATCAAACTGCCCCTTCCCACCTTCCCTCAATGAATGCCTAGCGATGTAAATGTTTTACTCTGTATATCTTTATCACCACTTCAGCAGCCAGCTTTCCTAATGTTCTGAGGATGGCTTATTTTCTATATGCTTGTTTGTTGCACCATGATCTGTGCTGATGCCGTTTTGATTGTGTCACTTGCAGTAGCATGTCAGACCCATCGCATTTCACCCATATCAGGCTTATGCCATAGATATGCCTTCAGATTCACACATACATCCAACTCCTGCTGAGCATCATTAAATGAGATGTGACACAAAAACCATCTGCAGAGGCCTGAATCTTTAGATTCTTAACTTACGCCATTGTGCCTGTAGCACTAGATTCCTCACACTACTTCTGGAAAGCAAGGAAAGGACAACCCCAATGCAGACAAACTCAGAATTAAGTCAACAGTAGTTGGGTGCATCTATCTGTGAGTAGCATTTGGTCATATCAGTCTTAGGATAAGACTTCTGCTAAACCGATCCTGGTGTTGTCTACCAAATCAGAAAGCAGCTTTAAGATATAAACTGATTACCTGATTCCAACTCTCTTCACTGATGACATGGTAAGGTGCCTACAGACTATGGTTTTAAATACGCTGCATGTACCTAAATAGAAGGCTCCCTTTAAGAGCTAGCGTCTCTTGTTAAAATGTCCCAAATTTGAGCATGTCTGACTTAATGCTTAGATCAACCTCCAATATTTACGGTAAACTAAAAGCCAGAGAGGAGGAAGATTCTCTCTCCAATAGATAAACCAGTTTTTTGTCTTTCAATTAAAGACGCCCATTATTATTCAGTAGCTGTACAATTAGATGTTATGATTTACCTTTGATAACAGGCACACCATCTCTGTCTGAGACTAAAATAGCATGAAGACCTTCAACACTAGAGAAAACAAAATAAAACTGTTGTTTTTACCAAGTTTAAATGTTGGTAGCAAGATTCATTTTTATTCAGCAAACACATACCAAAGTGAAAACAAGTAGCAAGGAGAGATGTGATAGTGCAAGAAGTGCCCACCATTAAACTAGCTTTCATTTCATTAAACTAGCAACGGACCAAAGGCAGACTTCTACTAGAAATTCAAACAGAGTGGAATTGGAAATTGTGGAGTTTCTTCAGTTTAAGTAAGGGAACTGCTGTTGGAAGTAGTCTTTAGTGAAGGTGTCACTGTATTTGCACACAATTCCAGAGCATGTCTATTTAGTGCTGCTAATGACTGACCTAGCCTAGCCACTTGCAGTTACCAGAAATATAAATTTACCAAGAATAACCAAGTCTTCAAAAAGCCAGTAGGAAGTGTTGCTTGAATTCGAGAAGAATTATTCCTGGAACAGGAGGGTTTTTTCCTTTTTTTTTTTTTAAAAAAACCAACAAGACACTATTCCCTTAAAACGAAATGAAATGAAGAGTAGTGTACTTCTTTTGGAGTGGACAGATGGAAAGGTTTGAGTTATTTCCACCTGAAATGACGTTTAACTCATTCAGAAACAACAATGTACTAATTTTCAAGATAAGAGTCTCTTTAATATTAAGCTGGGTTACCAAAAAGATTATTTGGCTGCAAAAAACTAATATTATTCAGAATATAGGAACCTGCAATGTAAAACTTAATAGACTCTTTTAAAAAGTGTTCAGATAATATGAGCAGTCTGTTGGATTACTTTCATGAGAGCCCACTAAAATCCAGTAAATATAAACATACATTAATTGCGAAGCAGCACAGAGTGCAAAGTGAACACTTTACTGTAGCATGACAGTGATGTTACCTTGGTAATTTTTTGTACAGAAACCTTTTCAGGTCCTATAAAGAAAATAAGATATGAAATATGATTTTTCAAAATAATAGTATGTTTGAAACTTTCACAATTTTATCTCAGTAGAAACTATTCACATCATTTAAAAAATTCCTCTTCCATTCTACCACAAAACACTTTTTTAAATTGCATTGTATTTGGAATTATAACTCTGACCAACCCTCCCCGTCCTTTGTTGCTTATAGATAAAATATAGTCCGAGTTCTAGAATTTGCTATGCATAGGACTTATATTACTTATTTCTTTAATTCTGTTAATCATTTCAGTGGCTCTGAAAATGTACCTAGAGATATTTGTGAACTATCCAAAATGCATCCAATACATTTAGCGAAGTGGCAACAAGCATAGTGGGAGGACAGAGAAATACAACAAAGTGCCTTAAATATAATGTTTTATGTTAAACACACTAAATACATAGCGCTTGAACATTTTAACATAATCGCTGCTACAAATGCATATCCCAGACACACGTGAACTTTGTTTTAGTGTCTTCCAAATATCAAGTTACAAGTTACTGAACAAAGAGCAGAGATTCTCCCTCCTTTTGCATAATCACGTCATTCTCAATCAATCAAGGCCTGTTCGCCTTTCAAAGTATTTATAGTCCTGCAAATACTTTTGCTCATGCATAACTTTACTGACATCAGCAGTCCCACTGAACTGAATGAGGCTTCACGAGGGTGCATCCATATGGATCAGTTTACAGGATTAGTTAGGACTTTAAAGTAAGCTTTTCTGGACAGAGTCTATAGTTTCTTCCTGTTTGGTAGCTTTCACAAATAGTGAAACAAAACATCCCAAAAACAAACAAACAAAACCATATAATTACAAAGACAAAATATTTTCAAACAGAAATGTGTACTTTCAAAATACTTACATCAGCCATGTTTAGAAACTTTTGAAGAAAAAGAAAAATCAGATGTACCGTCAAAGTTCCTGAAAAATAAGAGTCAACATTAGTCATGCACATAAGCTTTTATGACCTCCCTCATGCTTTTTTTTTTGGCTTACTCTCACACAAAATTAAGAAGGAAGGAGAAGCTTCCTTATTAATTTCCAGCATTTCATGGCTCTCCTTCTGGTGCCAATGTGAAGAGGATAACGTTCACGCTGCCCTGCCCAACAGAGTGAATTACTGGCATTAAACTGCTCTTAAAAGAAACCGACTTACCACAAGCTACACACAAGCCCTTCCCCAGAGGGCCTTCCTCCACAAGCAGCCCTGTTGCAACTGTCCCACCCATCTCAGGAAGAAACATGGGTCAAAAGCTGCATAAACTAGGTAGAGGGAATCTGAGGGCAGATCTACACTTAAAAAGCTGCAGCAGCACCACTGTACTGGTGTAGTGCTTCTCCTGTCCGCATAGTTCATCCACCTCCCCGAGACGTGGTAGCTACGTCAACAGGAGAAGTTCTTGACAAGCAGTGTCTACACCGGAGGTCAGGTTGGTAAAATTGCATCACTCAGGAATGTGGATTTTTTACACCCTTGAATAATGTAGTTATACCGATGTAGGTTTGTAGTGGAGACCTGCGATGGGGTGCTAAAGAGAGGAATGAGTGTAAGGTGAAGGTAGGTACCTGCTTTATTCCTGGATACTCTTCACAATAAAACTGCCTGACAGCCACTCTGCCAGCAAGTTTGTATGTTTCAACACTAGGCAGCTGTTAGTCTAGATATTTTCTGAGAGCTATCTCCAGCCTCTGCTATAATCACTGCACCACATAAGACAGACTGAGGTATATGGATGAGTCAGTCAGCTTTAGCTCCATCCAGATAAGAGAGAGAGGTAAAACTAGCACAGCAGGGGAAGTAACTGACAGCACCGCCCATACCTTGCATTGAGTTCTCCCAGTGGTTCGTTACCAGAGCTTGCCATCTGGAATCTGTGTTTGTTTCTGGATGTCCAGACAGCAGGAGTGTCAGCATTGCAAACTCTGCCCACTGACTCTTCAGCTGCCTAGGTACACTGCTCCTTTGGTCATGAAGACAGTCAGTCATCTGTGTCTTTGTCACCTTCCCACTGGAAATACCCTCCGCATGGACTACTTCCAGTTTCAACTAGTGTAACTGATGTCTGCATTAGACGCGAGACAGTGGTAACTGTGCCAGTCTACTCTGCATTGGTGAGGCCTCCGCTGGAGTACTGGGTCCAGTTTTGGGTACATTTTAGGAAATATGAGAACAAATTGCAAAAAGTCCACAGAAGAGTAACAAAAACGACAGACGGGTTAAAAAACCTGATCTATGAGGAAAGGTTAAAAACGGGGGATGTTTAGTCTGAAGAAGAGACTGGGGTGAGGGAGAGCGAACAGTCACCAAATGTGTAAGAGGCTGTTAGGAGAGGGAGCCGTTGATCTCAGTGTCTATTAAGAGGAGAATAAGAAGGAAGGGGCCTAATCTGCAGCAAGTGAGATTGAGGTTAAATACCAGGAAAAACGTCCTGGCGATAAGGATAGCGGCGAACGGGGCCGGCTTTCCACGGGAGGCTGGGGAATCCCCCAGGACACAGCCCGGTCACGGTTAGTCTGGGGTTGTTTCTCCTGCAGGGGCGGGGGGCGTCGCTCGAGTCCCGCCTGCAGGAGGGAAGCCAGGCGGCCGGGGAGCACATCGCACCGGCTCCTAAGGCCGGTCAATGGGCAGGGCTGGTTCCCCGAGAGCCCCGCCCGGCCCCTCCGTGGGCTGCGCCCCGGCAGCCGACAGGCCCCAGGGCTCCCGAGCACAGGCGGCCGGGCTGCTCCCTGAGCCGAGGCGCGTGGGTGCGGGACCTCGAGGTGCGGCCGCCCCGACTCGAAGCGGTTCCCATCGTGTCCACGCTGCAGTTCGGTTCCATGGCTCCCAGCGCACCCCCGACCCCCAGCTGACCCAGCCGCCCCGCCAAGGAGCTGGGTTTGCCGAGCTCCCGGTGCCGCAGCTCCTGGACGGAGGGTTGTGGGGGGAGCCGGAGGGGCTGGGCTCCTCTCGCTCGACTCCCCACAGGCCGGGGGGGGGGGTAATATAGTAGGTCCTATAATAACAATTACCACAACACACTACCTCTGCTTTGGGGGGGTCCGCCATCCAACCTCCCCCGAAAGCCCAACTACCCCCCCCTTACCCCAGGGTCCAACAGGCCGCCCGCTTCTTCCGGAATTCCCAACAAAAACACGCCAGATGACAGCGGCCGCTTCCCCTTCAACCCTCGATCACATGATTCCCCACCCACGAAACCATCACGGCCGTCCCCCCTCCTCCTCACTTCCGGTGTAGCGTCAGATCGGTCTCCCTGGTAGCTGATGAGCATGCTCACCCGGCTGCGCCTGCTCAGTGAGCACAGCGAGCGGGCTGCGCTAGTGGCAGCGGGAGGTGCCAAGCCGCGGCGACGTCTCTGCCTCCTCCTGCCCCAAAGCGAACGCTGCGGAGGAGGTCATGTGACTGCACCGGCGTAGGCCTCGCGGTGACAAGAGGGGCTCGCGCCCAGGGTCGCGCGCCGTAGTGTAGTGCTCGTGCTCTAGGCGCGCCTGCCCGAGTGCACAGCGGTGGAGCGGGGTGCTGGGCTGGGAACCCCGGCGCGCATTTTCAGGGGGATCCGCGAGCACGTGCTGCTGGCTCTGGCTTGGAGGAATCCTGCGAAGCACCGTGGGCTGCCGTGAATTGCCGAACCCATTGATCGGGGGCGGGGAGGTTCAGTTTGCACCCCACGCCCGCCTTGTAACCCTGAGACACACACCGAATTAAAGAGCCTATTGCACGGTGCACTGTATGGACACAGCCCTTCTAGTGACACCGGCCTGAGCTGTGCTGCAAGACTTAGCAAAAACAGCGAGGAGTCGCTGTGGCACCTTTGAGACTAACCCACTGATTTATTTATTAGTCTCTGTGGTGCCACAAGGACGAGGACTCCGCCTTGTTTTTGCTGATGCAGACTAACACGGCAACCGCTCTGACTGATTGAGCAGTTACTTCTGTTTGCAATAATAGGGAGACAAGCTGGGTGAGACAAGCTTCTCTCACCCACCTCGTATCCGATACCTTGGGGTCACCAGAGCTACCACGCCACTGCAAACGACAATGTAATAATAGGAAGATAGAACAGATGATAGCAGATACAGTCGTTTGCAATGTGGAATCCCAGAGAATGTGACATTTTAGGGACAAAGGAAGTTCTTTGCATTTCCCCTGAAGCTCCGTTCAGCTGTGGAGTAAAGTGATGACACATCATCTTAAAATATAAATAATTCCCTCCTTAGCAGGTGGTTTGCCTTCCTCCTTCTTAGGGCAGCCCAGTTCTTCCAAGATTTCTGACTTCTGGAAGTTGGGTAGCTGGTTTACAGTTGAGATACCAGCCAATGGAAATGGAAGGGGATCTCTGCTCAACACACACTGAGGATCTGGCTGAATTACAGGTGCAGTCCTGTGCAACTCCCAATTTTAATATTTATTCATCACCTACAGCCATCCTCTGTAGAAAAAGATGTAAATGATGTTATGCATAAGCAACTGTTATACAGGATAAGTGATGCATATTTACACCATACTTGTTAGAATGACTTAAGGAGGAAAAAGCACACCCTGCTGTGTTTGTCATTACGTATGCAGAGGAGGTAGGCAGCATTTGTTCTAGTAAGTCACGTTGCTGGGTATTTTTAAAAACAGTGATTAGAGTGAAGTTAAATGCTGGACTTGATGATTTTTATATAATTAAACAGGACAAGAGTGGAAGTTTAGTATTTTACAAATTTCTCTCCAAGATTTAAAAAACATTTTCTTCTTTTAGTATTAGAAGGCAGATTATCCAAATGGGGTTTGTGTTTAGGTGTGTCACTTTTGATAAGTTTAGACTTTTGCTGTTTATATGCTCCTTCCCAGGAATGAAATGTCTAGCCACCTTTTGAAAAAAATCTCCCCCAAAATTTTAATTTTACATCACTTTTCTAAATAGCTTATTTCCTTTATCACTGCAGTTTACTCATTTTTATATAAAGCAGTTTATGTGCCATCTAATTATATATGCTGTATACATGCAATTATATTAGATCCCCACCTGTCTTTAATAGATTGTAAGGGATGACTGATTCCCACCTCTACACCCAGCAGTATGTGTACTTGCCATAATTCTGCTACTCAATTTCTTTTCAATTTGAAGAGGAACTTTATTACTTATAAAATCATTATATATACATAAACATGGCAAATTTGATATCCTTTTTTAATATTAATCTCAGGTACATAAGCCCAAACAATGATGAGCAGGATTAGCAGTGTAATCTTGGCCCCATTAAAATCAGTAGGGGTTTTGCCATTGACTGCAGTGTGGGGCATGGTTTTCAGCTTAAGTGAATAGCTTAGGGTTACAGATAAAAATCACAGAACCTGTTTCAGGTCTGCCAACGTCCAGCGTTCTTAATGTTTGTGTGCATCACCATCACTCCATGTCCCAACTACATTTAAACTAACCACAAACTAATAGATGGTACAATCTTGTTACTTTCACCTTCTAAATCATTTGTTAAAGGGAGTTTGTGGCATCAGAATATTGCTTACGATTAGTAGTTGTTTTTCCCGGGGAAATGAAAAATTGTTTACTGCAAGTAAGCAGTCTTCCTTCTGGTAATTAGTGGCTGTGTAGAAAAGTCAATTTATAAAAAAAATTCAGCAGTATTTTCAAAATATATAAGAATAATTTAAGATTAGACACCATTTTAATAGCTAGAACACTTTGCCTTAAAAAGGAATAATTGATCTTATAAGTATGTTTCTAGTCTTAGTTCTCAATATCTACATGAGCTGAGCATACAATGAAATAGTTGTTCCTTTTAAATGTAAGCCCCTGAATTTAAAACAGAACTAGAACGACTAGTCAACCAGGGGTTTTTTTTAACAAGGAAAAAAATAAGATTTTTGCACATTTTCACACTGAAAATAATTTTATATTGATATGTCTAATACTACATTAGATATTATAAATCAGACAAGTCTTTTTTTAAAACTTAACCTTTAAATCTTGAAAATGCTATAGAGTTAGACAAAATAAAATAAGATCTTCTTTGTTAAGATATTACCTTCATTTCACCGGATTTCTTTTGCAAGGCTTCCATTAAATTTATTAGATGTCTTGAACGTGATTTGCAAAGACTGCATAACCTCTCCTGCACTGTTTCTTTAAAAGTCTGAAGAACAAGTATTTAAATTTCTTCAGATTTTTAAAGCAGGTGAGGAACTTTATATTCTCCAACACAGACTTGTAAAAAAAGATTAGTCACAACTGAGCAAAACAGCCAATGCGAGCAGCAGGTTCAGAAATGTCATTTGAAATATGTCATTTCCAACCACATTTCAGTTTATTCACGTTGAGAAATGCTTTTTACCTTGTCAGATTTCAGATTGCTGAGCAGAGCAAAAGGGTATTAATTTTCTAAGAATGGACACTGTAATGCAGGGGTGGGCAAACTACAGCCTGGGGGCCACATCTGGCCCTCCAGATGTTTTAATCTGGCCCTCGAGCTCTCACTGGGCAGTGGGGTCTGGCGCTTGTCCCGCTCCGTGTAGCTCCCAGAACCAGTGGCATGTCCCACCTCTGGCTCCTACATATAGGGGCAGCCAAGAGGCTCCATACACTGGCCCCACTCCAAGTACTGCCACCACAGCTCCCATTGACCAAGAACCACAGCCAATGGAAGATGTAGGGGTGGTGCCTGCGAACAGGGCAGCATGCAGAGCTGCCTGGCCATGCTTCCGCATAGGAACTGGAGAGGGAACATGCTGCTGCTACTTCTGGGAGCTGCTTGAGTTAAGTACCACTTGGAGTCTGCACCTCTGATCCCACTCTTGCCCTCTGAACCCCTCAGTTCCAGCCAGAGCTTCCTCCTGCACCCCAACCCCTCATCCCCAGCCAAAGCCATCACACCCACCCCTGCACCCCAAACCTCTCCCCAACCCGGTGCCCCCTCCCACACCCTGAACTCCTCATTTCTGGCCCCATCCCAGAACCTGCACCCCTAACAAATCGCAACCACCAATTTCATGAGTATTCATGGCCTGCCATACAATTTCCATACCCCAATGTGGTCCTCGGGCCAAAACGTTTGCCCACTCCTGCTGTAATGGGAACGCTTAGCCACATACTGGGGGGGAAAAGGCATTTAAAGATCAGTGACACCAGCACCCTTGAAATTGGATGGATAATTTTAATTCCTAATGGAAGCTCAGCTCTGTGCAAATTTACAGTGGTACAATATTAAACTATCACAAGTTTGAGGTATTAGCTGGAAAAGAAATATATACACCTATACACACATGCACACACAGTCTTCACAAGTCTAGTGGTCTCAAGACCAGCAAACCTTGGTATTGAGTGAAAAGGAATCATGTACTTGTCAGGGAACTTATACATCCAAAGCAGCTTTAAAAACCACATTTCACATAACCCTTAATATAAGGAATATTTATGTTTCTGTTCAACATGCTTAAAAGGAAATTAAACACATTGGAAAAAATTCATATCTTTAATAGCAAGTAACCAAACTGAAAAGGGAGTCTGAAACGTGAAGCTTTCCTTCAAGATCACAAAGTCATTTAAAAGATTATACCAAGAGGCCTCATTCCACCTACTCTCCCTTAAACACACAAACTAGATCTGCATGAAGGTTAAAGGATGGTTTTCTTTTTCCTTTTCCCAAGTTTTTTCTAACAGTTCCCCTGCAACCTTCTAAAGCTAAAACTGATGGGATTAGAAATGTCGATGCAGCCATCTATTCTGTTAAGTGCCCTAATCACTGTGTTCATTCATTCCTCTACCCCACTATGTGGAGGGAAAAACTGCATCTTCATGGCTTATGCAGATTTAATGGATGAAAGGGAATCTTGTGTTGGTACATGATCATGAACCTAAATTCACCACTTGGTTACTCAGTGGATTACAATCCACACAGTTCAAGTGGTAAGATGACTCGGTTAGGAAAAAGGAAAAGATTCTGAAAGATCAAAATTGAAAATTTGCGAATTAACAATAATCAAGCATTGTGGGAAGTTTATCCATCTTAAGATTATAAATGTTTCTGCTATGATGGGTAATACCCAAAAAGCAAATGGTTTCAAAAAACTTTTTAACTGAATGCCAGCAACGTTTCTCTCAAAGGTAACAGCAGAAGGTGAAAGGCTGAAATGCTCAGAGTCCTTACCAAGATAGTTCATGACTATTCTCATTGAGGCCCGTTTCCTGTAAATGCATTTTTATAGCTATATAGGTGTTTGCATGTATTAGTATTTACATGTGCATGCATCATATGACTATGGATCAGCATGATACTATATATGTATTACATACCATATTCAAAAGGGGAAATGAAGTCGTCACATAATGCAAGATTGCCTGTATTTGAATAACATACAAATAGTGGTTGTAACTATTCAGTATTTTGCTTGTTCAGATGGTTGGATGAACAATTTCAACCTCTCCACCCCAAGACCATAGGGGTAGATTTTCAAAGGCTCTCAGCACCCAACAGCTCTTATTATACTAAATAGGAGCTGCTGGGTGTTGGGAACTTTTGAAAATCTGACTCCTTTAAGTGCCTAAATAGGAGCAAAGCTCTTTTGAAAAGTCCAGCTCCACAAGAAAATCTGAATACTTTTGAATATTTGGCTCTGTGTTAAAAACCAACTAACCAACCAGGTCAGGCATAAAGAGAGACAAATCATTCTTGCAAAATATGAAAAAGGCAATTTGTTGTTAATGGAAGTTGGAGACCTACCATCTCCTATCAAAAATAATCATAGGGACATAGGATAAGAGAATGGATTTGGTAACTCTTAAAGAGATTCCCAGTGAAATAAGATCCCTGTAAAAACTTGAACTGCCTCATTAACGGATCGTGGGAGCTTCTGGTATAATTAAAATGACTACAGGGGGCAAAAATGTGAATGGTAAACAGAAGTTTAAGATTAAACTGTTCCTTACTGTCTACCACGAATGATTTAAAGTAAAATACAATGGCTTTGCTAAAGTCTATGGGCCTGATCCTGCAAATGGCCAATTCCACTTTTGTTTTCTTTCCACACACTCAGCCCCATTGAAGTCCCCAAAGAGCAACTGAGTCACTGTCACCTACTAAACTCAAACACTCTCACTCTTTGTACAGGCATCATGCACCCTGTATCTCATAGCTTCAGGAAGTCCCTTAATTTGTCAGCATGTGTGATAGATATCACACACATACTCAGTCCATAGAATTAAATTATACTGTATTGTATTTAATCCATGGTATGTTTGCAATTAATTTCAATTAAATGGAACTTTGCCCCTGATTTCAATTAAAGCAGCTTTATTAAGAGGGGATAAAGTATTTGGCTATGTAAAATTGTTATTAAGCACTACATCTTCAGCATAATGTCTTCCAAAGTCCTGAGAAATCTGAGCTCCACATTTTCTGCTAGAGTAGTGGTTCCCAAACTGCATACATGAACCCCTGGGGGTTCACAAAATGTTACAGGAGGTTCTTGGGAAAAAATTCCCTAATGGAGGACAGAGCAGTCCTTACGGACCCTGGGCAGCCCAGAGCCTCTGGACTTCCAAGAGCTGAGAGATCAAAGCAAGCATATCTATCCCACTGAGGAGATTTAAACTTCAATGCTCCTTATAAGAAATAGAAAGGGAGGGTTTTTTTTTTTTTTCTGTTTTTAAAATTAAATAGACAGCTAGTATTTTTAAAATTAGTATGAAGAATAAGTTTAAGCTTTGCTGTAATGCGTGGTGTTTGCCTGGACTGCTCAAGACCTGAATGCTTGTGTAGGAGGAACTCTTTGAGCTGGCTTCTTAAATACCTTCATGTTGTTTCACATCTGATACTCTTTGATGAAACATAGGAGCCTTGTCTTATAATAGGCTAACTCAGAGTGATACAAACTACAAAAGTGAGATCTTGGAAGAGTGTTGCCATTTGAATAATGTAATAAAAATACTGTAATGATAAATGATAATAAACAATAGTGCATAATAAGCATGTCATTAAAAACAAATTTTATATTTCCAAGATCACTACTTTTATAATTTATACTCAGCTAAAGGAGAAAATCCCTGGAAATATTCATTTTTAGCAGGGGGAACACAAGACTTGACATTTCAGTGAAAGGGGTTCACGAGTTGTTAAAGTTTGGGAACCACTGTGTTAGTGACACCACAAGTACTACAAGAAATGAATAATAGGGGGTTAAATTAATGAAATATTTTGATCACACCTACAATATATTTATGGAATGTGATGTTTGTTCACTTTGGAAAAGACATCAAGGTGGCAGCAGTGCAGACTCTTAAGCAATGTAAGCTGTCATGGGATAAGAGGGAAGATCCTATCATGGATTAGTAACTGGCTAAAATATAGGAAACAAAGGGTAGGAATACATGGTCAGTTTCCAGAATGGAGAGTGGTAAATAGTGGTGTCCCCCAGGGGTCTGTATTGGGACTAGTCCTGTTCAACATGTTAATAAATGATCTGGAAAAGGGGGTAAAAGTGAGGTGGCAAAATTTTCAGATGATACAACTACTCAAGATATTAATTCCAAAGAGTTACAACGGTTACAAAGGGATCTCACAAACCTGGGTGATTGTGCATCAACATGACAAATGAAATTCAATGTTGATAAATGCAAAGTAATGCATATTAAAAATGTAACCCCAACATATAAAATAATGGGGTCTAAATTAGCTGTTCAAGAAAGAGATCTTGGAGTCATTGTGAATAGTTCTCTGAAAACATCCAATGTGCAGTGGCAAGCAAAAAAGCTAACAGTGTGAGACATCATTAGGAAAGGGACAAATAGTAAGATAAAGTGTCATATTGCCTCTATATAAATCCCTGGAACACCCACATCTTGATTATGATATGCAGATGTGGTTGCCCCCTCTCAAGAAAGATATATTGGAATTAGAAAAGGTACATAAAAGGGCAACAAAAATGATTAGCAGTGTGGAACAGCTTCCATATGAGGAAAGATTAATAAGACTAGGACTTTTCAGCTTGGAAAAGAGATGACTAATGGGATATAATAGCAGTCTATAAAATCATAACTGGTGTGGAGAAAGTAAACAAGGAAGTGTTATTTACTTCTCCTCATAACACAAGAACTAGAGGTCACATAATGAAATTAAATAGGCAGCAGATTTAAAACAAAAGGAAATATTTCTTCACACAACGCACAGTCAACCTGTGGAACTCTTTGCCAGAGGATGTTGTGAAGGCCAGAACTACAACAGGGTTCAAAAAAGAACTAGATAAGTTCATGGAGGATAGGTCCATCAATGGCTATTAGCCAGGATGGGCAAGGATGTGTCCCTAGCCTCTGTTTGTGAGAAGCTGGGAATGGGCGACGGGATGGATCACTTGATAATCATCTGTTCTGTTTATTCTCTCCGGGGTACCTGGCATTAGCCACAGTTGGAAGACAGGATACTGGGCTAGATGGACCTTTGGTCTGACCCAGTATGGCCATTAGTACAATCACTTTGGTGAATTAAATAGAAAGGGTGAAAGTTGCAGGTAATGACGCCCACCACTGACCCTTAATAGTGAGTCAGTCAATATTTACTACAAAATAAACAAACTTGAAAAATAGATATTGTTCTCCCCCTTCAATCTATCAGTAATAGCACTCATATGTCAAAGATTTCCAGAGGAAGTTTTTAAGTTGACTCTGTCCCTTTACAACAGAGGTATCAAATATGCAGCCCATGGAATTATTTCCTGTAGCCTGCCATAGGCGCCAATTCCACCAGCAGCCAAGCTCCCCACCCTGCTCTCCCTGCCTCCCCGAGTGTGCTGTGTCCCTGCTCCTCCGCCTTCCTCCCAGCGCTTCTCACCGCCAAACAAGTTTTTGACAGCACTTAGGACTTTTCAGGAGGGAGCGGGGAGGAGTGGGGATGCAGCGGGCTCGCAGTGGGCTCAGGGGAGGAGGCAGAGCCAGGTCAGGGATTTGGGGAAGGGGATGGAATAGGGGCAGGGAAGGATGGGAAGATGGGGGTTGGAGCCGGGGCCTCATGGACTAGATGAGCAGTCTGAGGTATGAAGTTCAGCACGTGTGATTATTTGCCGTGAGTAGCTGGGAAGAATGTTTGTTAAAAGTGGCAACATATTTTGTATGAATAGTTAATTTAAAAAGTTCCTGCCATTACAGCTATATTGATAGACTGTTAGTGTAGATCATCATCAGTGTTACTGACCACATAAGGAATAGTTACAGGTGTTTATATTTTATTAAAACCCCTCTTCACATTTGTTTTAGAAAAGTTACTACATTGACTTTTAATAGCATACTATATTACTCTTCATTTTTTTCATTTTTGACTATTCTTTTTTATTGTTGTATGAAAAGGTTTCAGTGATGGGCCCATGTACTAGTCGTCATGTGGCCCTCATGGTGATTTGAGTTTGAGATCCCTGATTTAAAATAAAGTGCTTACTATATTTTAATGGCTATAAACTTTGCCTTTTGTAATCTTACAAGTAAGTCTTTTTTTAAGTCCTAAATTCACTTTTAAGTTTGTTTTTGGGCTAACAAACAGAACTTCCACTGAAATGTTTACCAAATGTGCAAAATATATACTACCTTAAACTGGTAACAAATCAGGATTCTCCACTGACTAAAACAGAAATGTTATGTTGTGGGGATTTTTTAAAGGTCACCTTTGCAAAGGAAATAAATGGGCTTGTTTTTGCTTCTTTATTATATATCAAGTTGGCCTACAAGGATCTGTTTTGTTAAATGATTTTTATCAGCTTCTTTTTCAGTTGAGAACTTCAGGTTCTGTGCAAGCTAGAAAATTCTATGGTGACTGGACAACTAGTAAAGTGACTGACTCACAAGAATCCAGAGTAAAATCTGAGCAGCTAAAAAGTGCAGAATTTTTAGTCAGGCCTCTAAAAATTCTAGTTTGGTTTTAAGATAATATTTAACTTATGACTAATATTAATGAAAGAATAATTTACCCATTCAGTTAACAACTTGCTCACAAGAAATACACTTTGAGCTACCCAGAAGATTCTTCAGCAAAACCAAGGAAGAGGAGATTTGACATTCCTGATATTTTTAAGCTTCCGGGGCCGCCCCCCCCCACGACCCAGACTTTTATTTTTAAAATACTTTACAAAGAAGCAAAAAAGAGGACACATGGCCAACTGTAAAAGAATCCGTGCAGATCACTTTTAAGGTAGGCAGGGGGTCTTAGTAAGAGCTGCAAATACTTAATCTATCATGTGTTAAGCAGCATTTTTTTCAACCAATCAAAACATGGTTTTTTAAACAGAATATTCTTAGAAAAGTAATTATTTTTCTAATAATTTATAATTCAATGGAATGTAGCAGCCTAGTTCTAACTGTGCAGCAACTATATGTTTATTGTAAGCCATTTTAATAAAAACATTTCTTAACTGTGGTTTCACAGCCCCAATATTTTATACACACACTATGAAATCATTTCCCTTTGTGTTCACTGAAAAATGGCACCAGGTGTATCTATGAAGCAGGAGGCCAGTGCATTTGTTCAAGACCATTGAAAAAATTCCTCTATTAAGACTACCTAGAGAATTTGACAAGTTCTTTGATGTTACTTTCTCCAAATTAGCATATTTATGATGCTTTCAGGATACTTTTAGAATTTAGGGAATCCACATTTGTTTGCTTTCTTTACTTCTAAGGCAAACTGCAAACATTTGGATAATGTCTAAAATAAGTAGATGAATGTGATACATCATCCCTCTCTCCTTGCCCCAAAACCTGATTAATGGGGACATTCAGCGCAGAAACCCTGCTTCGTTTCACTTTTCAGCTCTTCGCTTTCAAGTTCGTGTTGATTTCTACCATGAACACCACCTCTTTCAAAAGACCAAGAATGTTTTGGTTTGGCTGTTAGCTTTGTACGTCACCAGCCAGCCTGTTCCATGTTACACCACCATATGCAATACAGGGCATTTCCAATGAGACACTTTAGAAAAGGTACAACCAAAAGGCTTAAGGGCTACTCAAATTAGCAGCATTTAATGTGGCTCTAAGGACTAATTATGCTCACAAAATACACCACTGTAAATCCAAAATAAGCCCGATGAAGTGAATAGGGCACTGACTCCAGTTAAGTATTTACACTGTTACAACCTGAGAGCAGAATTTGCCACCTTGCAATTTGATAAATTAAAGAGAGAAATTCTCTAAAACATACTGTCCTTATTACCAAATAGTCAGCATTTGCAAATGAAAGACAAAATATTTTGCTATGTTGCGGTGACAAACAGTACAATGATGTAGAAATTTCACTTACTACACTCAAAACATTTACTCACTCCTTTTTACAGGCACCACACACCCTGTGTCCAGCTTTTTCAGAATGCACCTTAATTTGTGTGACAGCATGTGTGGATACATATAACTTACATGTTCAGTCCATGGAATTAAATTATACTTTATTGTATTTAATAGTTAAATGGTATGTTTTCTTATTTTACAGGAAGTCCATCCAGCAAGATTCTGGACTGAAACAACTTTGTATCTTGTAACTTCCTCTTGTTCCTGTACTTGATCAGATTTGTGGGGCTCTGATCACAGCAGAATGTTACAAATCAGCTAAGCATTTAATAGTTGTCAGAAGTGTTAAAAGGCACAAGTCTTCACTTGAGCAGTGATTTTCCTGTTACACTTGTGATGAATGAACAGGAATCAGTTTTAAGATACTAGCTTGAAATGAGAAACCACAAATCTCCTGGGAGGAAACATACTGGGGTTTTTTTACTCTAATTATTATACCAGGTTTTCCCTCTACCTTTTCAGCGAAAAATAAGGAACCTGGGAATGCATGTTCAACATGCTTATGGACTTATATACTACTGAAATATCAAAGGGCAGAATTGTCATAAATTACTCCAAGAACTAAAAGCAATGTTCATAACTTCTGTACAGCACTTTACAAATATTTACTTTTAAAAGGGATTAGTGGAGCTCTTTGTTTTCTTAGTATTGGTCAGAAATTCTTAAAAACAAACAAACAGCTAACTGCTACTCTATGCCAAATTAATTTATCCCAACATATATTTAGGAATATACAATGCTATATTTTAAAAATATCAAGTTCCTCTAAGCTAGTAAAGCCTGAAGATTTTACATAAAGCGTTTAAATTTTTTTGTTTCAACTACACATACTTGACATCTGAATAAGGAGTGATGTAGTCATACTATTTATTTACTCAGTGAAACAAAATGTTTTATGGAGCTAAATTTCTGAGATTTTAAATAGAAAGTCATTTAACTTGTATATACACAAAGTGTTTTCCATAGATATTTACAGAACAAATATGTTAGAAAGGAACCACTATGACTAAGTGTCTACAAATGTTGTATCCTTTCTGAGCTACTCTCTCTGCTGAAAGAATTCACGGAAGCCTTTGAAGTAAAATCTAAACAATTAAAATATGTAAACTGACTTTGTTCTATACTTCATAGTAGGTAAAGAAGCCATTAAATGATATTTCATCATAAGGATTCTGGAAACAGCTACACAGTAGAGTTTTACATCCACCCTCTTTTCACCTTTCAGGATGAAACCAAATCTCTTCTTGATAGGAGAGATATAATAGCGTACTTAAGGATGCACAGCTAAAATTCTAGTTCATCCTCCTCGATAGATACTGGTCAGCCTTTCTAGTTCTTTGCAGTTGTCCATGGGCAAGGAGTCTGCTTTCATTCGGAGGCGATCATCTCGGTACACTTTTGCTGCATACAGCAAGTCTGTTTCTTAAAAAAGAAAAAGATTTTTAGGGTTAACACACATGTATGTAGGACTCTCTCACGCAGAACTACCCCAAACATCTGACATCTAAATCCTCCCCACACCTTGCATCACTCTGTTTACTGCTCCCAGCTGATAATCATAGTGACAATGTGTACTTTTATTGCAGGCTTCCCTCTGCTGGATTTCCATCAGCATTGCTTGCCAGTTTGAAATGCAATACTGGTAACAGACTTTCAATGTTCTTATATTTCAATCCATACTTACTGATTTAAGAGAAATTCCCTATCCCCCCATACTTGCTTACTTACCGTACACCAATAAAGATGTTGACCACTTCACCCCTGTGGTCAATGATCTTATGTGTGATCTTAATGATACACCTCTAGTTATCCTGGCAGTGTTCAAAATCCATTCTGAGAATTAAATGCCTTTTAGATCTACTTCCCCAGCTCACTAAATATACCAATTTCTCAGGCATAGAATAATCCCCGTGTTCTGTTTTATAGGAGTCCCACAGTCCTACACTGTGGAGTATCTGAATGGCTTAACATCTCTCTCTCAGTCTCAGGTTAAAATTCTAACTAATATATCATTCATTAAAGACAAACAGCTTTGGAAAGAAGTTTTTAAATAGCAAAGAATGACATCTAAAAAACCACAACTGAACACGGAGCAGATATTTTCATAAAATACAAAGCAGAAATAACTTATTACACATATAGAAACTCTTATTTTAAGGATTTGCTATTTCTTTTGTTTTTAAAAGCTATTTAGGAAGTTTTAATAGTTTACAAAATCAGTGCCATGTAAACATCACAAACAAAACGATCATATTACTGCATAATGAGAAATGATCATCAAATTCCTTCAGTTTAACAGGACATTACCATATTACAGAGTGAGCCTCTTTACACCATCTATTCTAAATAGAAAATGTATCCTGTAGAAAAATAGGATTTAGTTGAAAATCATTTTTTTTAAATCAGGAAAATTTTACTGACCACATTTTGTGATAGGAAATTTCAAAATGAAAGTTTTCATTTCTAACTTTTTTTTCCTTTCAGTTTAGGTTTAAAAACTGAACTACTTTACTTTTTACTTTTGGAATCTTCACCCATCCCTTCTCACCCTTATTTACTCCCCGTGTCTGTTGCTACTGGAAAAAAGCAAACATAAGGGGTAGTAGAGATTAATAAACCTCAGAAAGTAGGAAAAGCTATTTCTCTCTCTTTTTTGTACTTTCCCCCTCAGGATGATGCTGGATAGAAGTGTGGAGGTTTTTTTAGTGGGAGAAGGTAGAGAATATACTCATAAAAAAAAAATCCAAAGTGAAGAAAGTAAACACAAATAGTCCTTTTTTCCATGTTTAAACAAGTGAGGAAATGTAATCCCTCCTACTTTCACACACTTAAAAAAATCTCTATCGCATCAGTGTTTCCAACTGGGGAAAAAAAGGGGAATGTGAAGAGAGAGAGGAGAAAAAAAAATCAGAATTCAAACCTCAAAATTTTAAATTAAAATTTAATTTCAAAATTTCTCAGAAAGCTCAAATGAAAAATGTTCATTCAAAATCTTTCATGGGAGAAAATTATTTTGTCTAACTCTAGTATTAATGAGGATGAGCTCTAAGTTGTACTCTAAAGGATGTTAATTTATGCTGGAGGGACAAAAAATAGGTATCTAATTTTTGTTTGTGTCTATTAATTGGTCCATGACCAGTGATTGAAAGACTTTATGGTCTTGTAAACATTTGTACTGGTCCGATGAATATCTAGTCACTGTAGGGTGAGAGATATTGGATGTTAAAAAAACAGGTCATTTTGCTTTCTCACTTCAGTTTTGATGTGAATTTTTGTAGCCCTACTTTCACAATCTGACCGTGTTTTATGTCACTCACAGTATTAAAGGATTGGATTCATGCCCTATTCCTTTTTAAAAATAGCTGGTTAAATTATATCTGAATTAAAGTGGGCAAGAAAAAAATTAGTTGGCTAAAGAACCTGATTTTTAAGCTGTGACATTGCACAAGTTTCTAGTTCTTGGGGAGAGAGATAAAATGACAGAAAGTGAAACATTTATTTTGGGCCCCAAATATGTATATGATATTAAAATTTCAATGTGTCATTTTTAGTGTGTTCCAGAACTAAATGCAGGAAGTTCCAGACCTCAGGTTAGAGTAAATTGTCCTTCTCCTTTCCTTCATTGCGTGTTTATTAAAAAAAAAAAAAAAGCATTCTTGCCCCCACGTACAGAGGTACATTTTGGACTGAGGAACAAACGCTAAGTTACATGGCTAATAAAGAAGTGGAGGATGGGAATAAAAATGATGCTACCGTAACAGGGATGACATAAAATAGATGAAGTATTGCTCTGTTAACTGTTTCAGAGTAGAGGTAAAGAAGAGTCTCTTTTTCCCTTTACTAATGTAGGCAAATTAATAAGTCTGTCATTCAATGCCAAAAATTTACAGCAGTTCACTTTCTAAGAAATGGCCACAGGTAACAGAACAAAGAATGCATCCTTTTGTAGGTGGCAGTTGTTTCCTTCAGTCATCAAGTAAAAACCTTAGGAATTAACACAGACTACTTGGTGTATTTTTAATGCAACAAATGTGAAAGACTGGCCTTTGTATTGGTTCTTTCGTGCAAATCATATATAAACGCTTTTTAGTAAAAATAGTCTCTTCATTCTATTCTAACCAAAAAATAAGCTTTTCATGGTAATACATGTTTTTGAGAAGTGCCAGGCATTACTTATTGGGTAAACTTACTTTGCTGCCTCTCCTTCCAACAGTTATTTCGAACGTTAGACACGTAGTCCTCTTCCACACTCTTTTCCACCTTCTGTAATGACACTCCTTTGTATTCATTTCTGAAGTCTTTGTTGACATAATAAAGGACACCCAGGTTTTCTGTTTTCATTTTGATTGTCTGCCCTGTACCACTGTAAGAGACATGTATTTGTTATTCTTTTTATATACACAATGTGTAAGTTTCAAATGTTGCTACTGGTGAGCAGCAATAAGGTTTCACTGAGTACGCTATTTCAAGGTACAGAGAAGTCAGAGTTGTAATGACAAGCAGTGTGTCATGTTTAACAGAAGAAAATGTTTACATTCATATGAAAATAGAACTTCTGCCTTTTACCTCTCTCCATTTCCAAAAGTCATTTTAGTAAGTCCTCTTTGTTTTAAAACCTTAGAAATAAATAAGGTGTTTATAACACCACCACAACATGGGAACCTGGCAAAACAAAAAATTAGGTCTCTGGCCTGCTGCCATCAAAACCAGCAGCATTCCACTCAAATGTTTTACTGCAATCCTTGAAAAATCCACCTGCATGCTGGCATACTGAGGATTAAAAATTCCTGGTTTGTGCATGCTCTGGAGGAGGGGTGCTTGTATCACAGGAGCTTAGTCTCAAAAGGGAAGAACATCTCTCTCCTGTGGAGCACAAACGCTGCAGGAGCCTTCCTTATAAGAGGTTCAGCAGTTCTGCAAGAGAGTGGGAATCCTTCAAGCAGTGACAGCAAGGCTAAATCTATTTGCTATTTACCTCCTGGATTATTTGTCAAAGGAGTTATTTCTTTCAAGGAAAAAAAATGGAGTTTCAGATACCCCTCCATCTCAAATAGATATGCGTTTCAATACCTGTACTCCCTTTCAGCCAGGCAGGGATAAAATATTGTTACAAGTCTACTCTGGGGGAAAGAGGAGAACAGAGAATTTCTCCAGCTTTCATTATAATTCAGACCTTAACAATGCAGGTCAGGAGGTTGTTTTTGTCAGCTTCCTGACTTGATGCACGTAGAAGATGACTCTGCAAAGCAGATGTTAAAAAGACATGCAAAGAAATAAAAAGGGCATTTTAAAAATGGAGAAGTACTTTTTAAACAAATTTAATCAGCATTACTTACGATCTTGGGTATAAGGCATAAGGAGGATTAGAAACCATCAACTGGCTCAACAAAGACACCAGAATCAATACAATAATAGGCATCAGCTGGATGAACATAGAGAAGCCGCCCTATGGAACAGAACAGATAAGAGTTGGGCATTTCATACAACTGGGATCAAAACAGTATGCAAACTTGACAGGGTTTCATCTGGGATTTGCTTTTTAAGATTGATCACTATACTAATTATCTAACAATCCAAAAGACCAACTGCTTTGTAGACTAACGAGAAAGTTTAGGCACTGTCAGATATCCCTACCCTAAAGTCACTAATAATTATTTGTACTGTAATCTGCCTGAACACCCCAATCAAAAATTAGAACCCCATTGTGCTAGACACTGCACACACACAAGAAAAAGGCTTTCCCTATTCCAAACAGCTTTCAATCTAAGTATAAATGGCATTAATTAGTTAGTAGGAATACAATACATATTGCATCATACAACATTGAAGAGATGCATTTAAAACTCCAGAGATTTAATTCAATGAGTTTTTTCACTGATTTAATGGACTGGACCAGGTTTATATAGATGTCAAATAAGTAGGTAAATGTATGTACACAGGAGGTCACACTTAGGGCTTGTCTGAAGTTAGCCCCGAACAGCTATTCTAAAGTAACTGCATTGTGAATGCTCTTAACTTAATCCACTTTTAAAGTAGATTAAGATAAACGGGAATAAGGCACTCATTCCAGAAAAGAGTGTCCACATATGAAGTTATTCTCAGGAGTAGCTATCGTATTTTAAATTAACTTCCTACTTTAATATCAAGGTAGAAAAAATTGGACTTCTTAAACTGGATTTGTTTATTTTGTTATTTAAATTACAAGAAGTTCCTTTTTAAAAATTAACCTGTTTAAAAATGAAATCTCAATTTAATACAAAATATATTAAGGCCTAAACCTATAATTTAGTTGTAAAAGTACAATATATTTTGATAAGAGAAGTTTATATATCCAAAACATTTAGTGTTGTTTTAATAAAAATAAATTCTACAGCTGTTTTGTCATGTTTAATTACATTCCGGTTACCATCCTAATTCAGCTTGACACAAATCATAAGCAAAAATTTATATGGTATAAGTAATGTATTTTTAACATACTAAAATGTAAAATTAATAACCTGAAAATGTTATGATCTACAATTGCTTAAATAAATGCATATAGAGTGTACCCTCGTAGGTAGCAAAAAGATGTACCACATCTAATGTAAATACTTCATTTAGTTGTAAATCAGCCTATGTTAACAGTTACATCAACCAATCAGAATGAAACTTCCTTTAGCAAATAACTGAAGTACAGATGGAAAAGTTCATTAAAATTGATTTAAATAATCAAGGGGTTCCACTTGGCAATTTAAATCAATCTTCCCTGCTTAATCCAAATTAATTTTCAAGGACAAACGAGCTCTTAGTGACCAGAAACTAACCTAAATCATTTAGGATATTAGTTTGGGATCTTTTGTTCTGTTTACTGCACCTTACGCAAATCTTCATGTTTGTTTACCAAAGGAGCTAGGCTACCCCTGTAAAATATTTCACTTGCAAATTCAGGTTTTCCTACAGAGCAAAAGATTCCCCTGCAATCATGCCATGTATATGATTACAGTCTTTTTTCTCTAGTGGTAGATTCAGGTAAAACCACTCAAACATACATCACCCCTCTCCTCTTCTGTCTCATGTCCACTATGACGGTGTTGATTAGGATGACTGTAGCCAGCTCGACCATTAGAAAATGAATGTACACTACCTACAAAAAGAAACATCAACAATCAAAAAACCCACCAGTTATAAACACACAAGATGAGCGAGAAACTAAAACGCCTTGAATGCTGCCGACTATAAAATTAATATAGAGTGTGTGACGTTTAAAATCTCTCATATTTAAACCTCTTATATTTTGAAAATTGCATTAAATAAACTAGGGCTTATTTGTGTAAACATACAATATTTATGAATTTATGATTTCATGTACTCTTGAGGTCACCGTAGCAATCAGAAAAGGAAATTAACAACTTTAATAGCCAACACACAGAGGAAAATAAATTGCTTACAGTAGATTAGGAAAATAAGAGTTTGGATTGAATATTCTAAAAATCATCATATGAACTCTGTAGAGCAGCTCTGACAAATACCCATGAAATATTAATGAGTAAATACCTGATGGAAAGGCTCCTCCGAAGAACATATTGAATAAATCCTCTGGAGTAATATCAGCCTCACAACCTCTGTGGAAATTAAATCTACCATTGCCAGGGTGATTGCATGCTTGCTCTTCACTGCCTGTAAGGTCATATTGCTTTCGTTTTTCTGGATTGCTCAGCACCGCATATGCATTGCCAATCTCTGAAACAGGGAACAAAGAGTGCTCATACAAACGAACAGTAAGAGCTGTTCTGTAATTACAGCTGTAATTTCAGTCAATAACGTGCTGAAGATTAGCATCATTCATAGGTGATACTGCATATTACAAAAACAACTGCAGTGAAACGGGGGGTCCAGAAATATCTTAGGTTTCCTACTCCTTCCAAGGCCCTTTATCATGGTAAAGTAGCTATAGAAAGCCGGACAGTTATGTTTATATCTTCAAAGGACTGTCTTCATCTGCTGAAATATTTCCCACTTGTTGCAATTTAAAAAACACAGCTTTAATGTGAATCCAAAAGTCAGGTAATTGCAAACGCTTGGCTTGATCCAACAACTGTAGCTCTATCATGTAGCGTCTCCTGTATATTTTATGAGCTATATTAACAGGAATAATACATTAAGATTTACATTCAATCAGAGAAAGACAAATAGAAAATACCACACATGCAATATGAGAGTTAATATTAGTGAATCAACACTAACTTTCGGAATTACCTGACCTATGTGTGTTTATCTTGGTTACTGAGGTGCAGCTAGGGCCATATTTTTTTAAACTGTCATGTGACACTGCTAGCAGTGCTGCTTTTAAATGACAGACCAAGCTACAGGGATTACAGAGAAACCCTGCTACAAGACACACACTTCAAATACAGTAATCAGGGTTACTCTGCCTCAGGGTAAAGATGGTGGTGAGAGTTGGACGCGCTCAGTAGTGGAGAGAAATTAGAGAGAAGGCAGTCAGCTCATAACAAATGCACATGATTTTTTAAAAATAACTTTTTTTTGCTTATGTTGTGCCATGAAAGATCATAAACTAATATGATAACTAATAACTGACATAGCAATTCAAAACGGTTTTCTTTTTTCTAAATAGAATTTAGAGGAAATAAAAAGACAGTCTGATCAATGTTCTTAAAATAAAAAGAAAAGACCCTTGGACAACTTAGTAAAATATGTTGTCTGGCAGTACGCCAGAGATTGATCGAATAATACTTCTAAAATGTTAAGAAAAATACACACTCCTGTTAAAGTACTTAGGATTCCAACATTCCCCTGCACCATTTTCAACCCATACACTGAAGTAATGTGGATTTGCTGAAGAACCAGAAGACGAGTGATTTAGTTTAAAATGTCTAACCTGAAGAGTGAAATAGTGAAAATTTGATTTTGGAAATCTCAGTTAATACTTGAAAGTATTAGTTAAAAGGTGAAAATATTTAAACTTTTTTTAAAATTTGACCCTGATCTTTTAAAACAAATTATGTAATTTACAGAATAAAGTTTAGCTAACAAACACATGCTTAACTATATTAAGACAGTTAGCAATTAACTTGATTACTATGAGTAATCTATTTCTCGATCTTAAACCCTTAATATGTGCCATAATTAGTACTCTTGGCCAGGTCTACACAGAAAGTTTGTTCAGGGCTTCAATTAGAAATAAGAGCCTTGATAGTATTTTGATTTGTTCCATCATCAAACAAAAGACCGTGTAAATGAAAAAAAATTTAAAAATACCATAGTTAGACTGCACTTGAGAAAAACAATATTTTTCTGAAAAGTTCACATTTTCCTTCAAGTATACATGCGATATTAAAGGATACTTTTTTGCCAATAGCTTTCCCAGCATCAATTTAGCCTGATCCAGGAGAAATCTTGGTAGTCCTAGCTGCTGTCGATATTAAATTGAGCTAGGGATTGGTCAAAAGAGAGATGGAATTTGGTCTATTTTGAACAAATCTGTTTGTGTCTGAAAAAAGAGTTACACACACAAAACTCTAAGAAAATCATGTGACAAAGTAAAAACCGCACTTTGATGCAAACTGATTGTTTTTTTTAAACCTCCAATAGCAAAGGCACAATCAAATTTATACCTCAAATTGCACTGTAATTAAACCACACATGAATTTTCTTGATGTGATTTTGCATAGTCAGTCTAGATGCTTGGAATGGCAAATGACAATGTTTACACTGGAAAACAAATTACTTGTCTTCATAAGAGAAAGTAATTAATTAGTATGTTAACATTATAAAACTTTCATTGCCAGTATAGATATAAATAATGCAAATCCGTCTCTCATTTTGTGTTCTTTTAAGCCAGAATGCTACAAGCTAGAAATATTTGAAATCATGGTTTTGTAACAGCCAGTAAGTACTGTTAGTTATGAAGCTCTTCTCATTACAAATTCTCCAAGGACCAAAAGTAATGGTAAATAGGTAAATATTATGATGGTATAGTATGCATAATCATGTAAAATGTCTTCATATTAAATTAACCATTTTGCCTTACATACAGACATACACTGAGATGTCCCTTAATTTATACGCATGACCAATCATTTTCCGAAAAAGTAATTATTTAAGGCCCTTTTTGACCTACATAAACTGTTGGTTGGTCCATTCTATGCAGATGGGCTTAATCAGCACTAAACCACTGTACTTTAACACAGCTAGCTCTTTACAGTAGATGGCCCCCTTATATTTTAAAGGCTTTCTCCATGTACCTGTACAAAGTTTAATTATAAAAACTTTTACTTTTAAAAGCATCTGTTGCTCCCGGTGCATGGTTTTTGTCTGGATGAAATTTCAAAGCAAGCTTTCGATAAGCCTTCTTCAAGTCTTCTTCACCTGCATCTTTTGACACTCCTAGTACTTCATAATAATTTTTACTCTTCTTTATACTGCAGAAAAGAATAAGCGAAAAAATTTCAAACAAAGATCTCAATATAAGACAGTTGAACATAAACAGAGAAGTCACTGCAGATATCAAAATTAGTATAGTTATATAACTAAAGATGTTCTAGAAATTAATTTATAAAAATTGCACCTTCTTACACAAAGGTTATTTTACTGTGTACACGTTATTTTGGGTACTCAAAGATTACACTTTTTAATCCTTTTTATGCTACAACGCTAATACAACTATAAGAGAGGAAACTGGATTCTGTTCTGGCTTGCATAACTTCCACAGAGTCAGAAAATCTTTTTTTCTAATGCTGCCATGAATCAGCCAAATTGCTGCCAATTTGACTTAGCGGGAGGGTTGTCTGAAAAATATATTTTTATATATAAACAGAAGATTTGATTTGGAGAGTCACTGATAGAAATTATCAAATGACAATGCACAATGCCATTCTGAAAATCACTTTTCAGAGAAGCAACTCCATGAGAGATTCTGATACACAGGAACACACGTGGATCCCAGAAACCTATTTTACTTCTATAAACTGCTTTCACAAATCCAAAGAATTAATAAATAAAATATCACTAAGCCTATATTCTGATGACCTTAACATAGCATTAACTCTACATAAAGCCTTAACAACTTTGATACTTAAAACTGTTTCATCCTGATCGGAACAGTAATATCAGGACAACGATGTAATAATTTGCTGCATTTTAAAACACCCAGAAGTGAGGTGTAGACAGAAGCCACAGAGGACTGACAGCATCCTAAATCCATGGGAACAGGAAGGTTTGATCAAAAGCCAGACATCAGTTTTAAATCCAAACTGAATTATGGGGTAGTGAGTTCAGAAACATAAGAAAGTACTTTGGAACGGCAGGAGTCTCCTGTATAATTAAACTAGCAAGATTTGCCAACGTTGCAGTACATTGACTTTTGGTGAAAACTGGAAGAAAATATTTTGTGCAAGCAAAAAATAGAAAGTTAATGCTCAGAAATTAAATAATAAAGCACCCAAGTAGGGGGCCTCCTGACTAGTAGGCAGCAAGATGGCTAACACTACAGACTAAGGGCTTGCCTTTCGGGGTTTTATACCACTATACATGTAGGGAATAAGATCAGCACTTTCAAACTGGTCTGTAAGTATAGCCACAAAAGGAGTTTGTATTGCTTTAAATATGCCAGTTTCTAAAGTGACACTGCCATGGTGCTCCAAAAACTGTATGAAGACCAGCCCTAAAAATCACCAAAGCTGAACAGGTAAAAAGCTAAGCAGGCCTGTGGCTGGCTCACGAAAGGAAGATATTTTATACAGCAGGGGTAGGCAACCTACGGAACAGGTGCGAAAGGCGACACACGAGCTGACTTTCAGTGGCACTCACACTGCCTTGGTCCTGGTCACCGATATGGGGGGAGCTCTGCATTTTAATTTAATTTTAAATGAAGCTTCTTAAACATTTTAAAAATCTTATTTACTTTACATACAACAATAATTTAGTCATATATTATAGACTTATAGAAAGAGACCTTCTAAAAATGTTAAAATGTATTACTGGCACGCAGAAACTTAAATTAGAGTGAATAAATGAAGACTTGGTACACCACTTCTGAAAGGTTACCAACCCATTATACAGGAATGGGAATTCTACAATTAAAAGTATACTAGCTTAAGAAGTCAGGCAAAACCATTTTAAAAGGTATTGCTGAAATCACAGATTGATCAAGCGGTGTCTCATTTGACAGTTTGCCTTGATGGGAGCCAAGGGCTGCATTGCCTAAAGAGGACTATGTTTGGCTTCTTGTTAACCAGCGTGGTACTGCAGAAGCTGTTTGATACTTGTTTGGTGACTCTAATTACAGAACACACCACCAATTTTGGATTATTGTATGCTCCGTTTCTTGCAGTCTGCCCTGAGTGTGGCATTCTCAGTGTGGCTCATCCCAAGCACCCAGTCACAACATCTTCAAGCAATTCTTATTCCTAAAATTTGTAACCCTGTGCAGGACCCCTCCATGATAGCTTTTGTGGGATTGGAAAGATGGTGTGTCTCCCCATAAAAAATGAACTAAAATGGGGGAGAGGGGAAATCAATCTTCTCTCACTGCTGTATGGCTTCTTCCTGACTTTATTATGTTTGTTTTCTCTAAATTCATTTATGATCAAGAAGCAAACTTTTTGCTTCTGTAATAAAATAGAGGTTTTGAGGGGATAGTATTAAAACAGGAGGGAGCTGGTTTGATCTGTCCTGGATTTGGCTTATAATACCATCACTTTGGACATTTTGAACAAGATGATCACTATTAGCAGGAAAGATATATAATTTAAAAAAGTAACTTATTTTCAAATACATTTCAGTTCACAAGCGCTTCTCAGTATGTGAGTTGTCAAACTTCTGCACTGAACGAGTAGTATTCTTACTATTCATAGCATATCACTCAGTACTTATGCAATCAATGGAGAGGTATTGCATCTTACACTTCTCCCCATTGAGCAACTTGTTTGCACTATCATGCAATGCTCTATAGCTATGGTGGCTATGAGCTACATCTCTTGTGTATATGGAGGAAATTTAAAAAACAGCACGTCAGTGCTTGTTTATATTTGTATCTACCAACAATACTAGCGCAACACTGATGAAAACCAATGCAGTAAACCCATTTATTGAGTTGTTCTACTCCAGACTTGTCTCCACTGTGTACCTTAAATCTATTGTTATAACAAGCAAATTTAGGATAGTCTGATCATGATAGGAATTCTAATGCAGAATGTTCCATTACAGAAATCTCAAAGGGAAGGTCCCCTCTATTTTAAGGGCTTGTCAGTGCTGATGAAAAACAAAACCCTGTAGGAAAACCACAAATCCACTGTAGCTGGATCCCGAGTATCTTCTCACAGTATCCATTAGATTATCAATATTTACTCAAATGCTGCAGAAGGCAGCTTGGGCAACAGAAAGAAGATGAGCTATATTTCAAATAAGTATTTAAACATCCAAAATAGTTTTAATTGTATAGTCAGATTCACGAAAAAACTCAACAAAATTGAGAACAGATTACAATTTTGGGATTTACCTCACACAAAACAGAAAAATGTGAAATAAACATCTGATTAAGGAATTTATTCACCAATTTCCATATAAAACTAATTTATTAATACTATTAACATATATAAATGAATGCCATCAAAATATATAAAATAAATGTTAATCTTGTCTTTACTCACACAGTAGTTTCCTATCCTTTATTCAAATCTACCACATCTGAGTAACTATTTGAGATTGCTAATCCAGTAATAAGGATTTCTTTTAAATATATCTATCAATCTTGGGCTAGTACTGTATGACTGGAGAATAGCTATCATCATACCTAAATTTAAGAAAGGGGACAAACGATCCAGGCAATTACAGATCTGTTAGTCTAATCTCAGTAGTAATCAAGACTTTGGAACAAATTATGAAAAATAGAATAATTACATCCCTTTTTCTGTTTACCTCCATGAATGTAATGTAATGTGCTCACCAAAGATAAATCGTGCTAAACTAACCTGATTTCCTTCTTTTAAATAGTAACTGATATTTTTAGATACAGGAAATCAGTAGATCTAATATAGTTGGACTTTAGTAAAACATTTGACACAATATTGCCTGGGAAATTGCTAGTTAAATTAGAAAAGATGGGGATTAGTACAACAATTGTTAAGTAGATATGGAACTGGCTAATGGACAGAAGGCAATGTGTTGTACTGAAAGGTAACTATCAGACTGGAAGGTTATTAGTGGAGTTCCTCAAGAATCAATTTTTGGACCAATCGTACTCAATATTTTTATTAATGACCTTGTCACAAAAAGTAGGTGTGCTAATGAAATTTGCCGATGATACAAAGTTGGGGGGTACTGGCAATACAGAAGAGGATCCGCATATTATACAGAAATATCTGGATCACCTTGTAGAATAAGAGAAATGGCATGAAATTCAATAGTACAAGGTGTAAGATCATGCACTTAGTGTCTAATAATAATAATTTCTGCTATAAGCATGGGGCTCATCAGATGGAAGGACGCAACAGAGAAGAGACCTGGGTGCGTTGTTTGATCACAAGCTGACTATAAGCCACCAATGTGATGTGGCTGCAAAAAAGGCGAATGCGATCATAGGATGCATCAGGCAAGGCATTTCCAGTAGAGATGAAGAAATGTTAATGTCATTGTACATGGCACTGGTAAGAGATCATTTGGAATACTGTGTACAATTCTCATTATCCATGTTCAAGACAGAAAAATTTAAAGCAGAACAGATGCAGAGAAAAACTACCTCGGAAGATCAGGGGAATAGAGGATCTCTTATGAGAGGAGATTGTAAGAGCTTGATTTGTTTAACCTAGCAAAAAAGGCTAAGAGGATATGAATGATTTCTCTCTATAAATACATTGTGGGTAGGGGGAAAGGGTAAACAGCTATTTAAGCTAAAGGACAATGCCAGTACAACAACAAATGGGTATAAACCAGTCACAAACAAATGCAGGCTGGAAATTAGAAGGTTTCTAACCAACAGAGGAACGAGGCTCTGGAACAGTCTCCCACGAGTTATGGGCACTAACAAATTAATTAGTTTTAAGGGAGAGTTGGACACATTTATGAGTGGGATTGTATGATGCTGTTGCTTGTGATGATAGGAGGCAGCCCTGGGGTCCCATCTAATGTATGTCTTATGTTCTTAAAGGTCATGCTTCAAGTGTCTGATGTCAGAATTTCTAATGGACAACTCGAAGACAGTGGATTACAATATTCAAATTAATCTAAAACTCATGTGCATAATGTGACTGTCTTGAAAATTTTAATGTATTAGTACTTTTCCTCACCATTCTAACCCCTGGATTGTTAGTCTCACTTTGAAGAAGTATACTTTAGACACCATATAAATATTTAAGATAGAAACACTGCCTTGTAGGTTTCAAATCAGGACTTCCACAATTAATGTCATTTTGCCATGACAGCTCCTCAATAATTATCTTGGTTTTTTTAACAGATAGGGGTATTTGCAATGTAGATTGGTACAATATTCTCACAAGGAATAAACGTATATCACAGTGTGTTTTATTATTAAAAAAAAAATAAGTCTCCATTCAGTATCAACATCTCTACTCTAACAATGAGCTAGATCTTGGAGATGCTTCTTTAGATTCTTTGCCTGGAAGCTTAAGTGAATATCATCCACATGCATATGATACATAAACACATCACATCTTGTAAATCAATACCTGAGTACTCCTTCCACTTGATCTTTGGTGTAGCCTTTCCCACTTTCACCTGCAGCAGATGCACTGCTGTCCTTTGTACTACTGGGCTTACTGTGATCATTGCCAGTTGCTGGCTTTTGGCAGTATGAAGCACTCCCAGCAGCACTTCCATTCTTCATAATTGCTTCCAACAAAACTGTAAAGAGACAGTATAACCATAATATAATACACATGGCATATGGAAGAGACCTATTAGGGTAGAGGCTCTGAAACATTTTTAATTATGTAGAACACATGTTAAGAGATTGTCTTATGGGTCCCCCTCATTACCTGGTCGACAACCCCTTCTATTCACAATCACAAAATTCTCTAAGCAACTATAGCAAGGAATTGCTTACAAGGGAAAGCATTTAGAAATTGGTAACTGGTCGACTCATGCCCCCAGATTTCCCTCCTCCTTCTTCTCTTCTAATGTAGCAACATAGGGCTTGTTTTCACTAGAGCCGGGAGAGATCGATCTTATGGCGATCGATTTATCGCGTCTCGTCAAGATGCAATAAATCAATCACCAGCAGCGCCCTCGTCGACTCCATAACATCCAGCTCACCAAAAGGCGCAAGCTGGAGTCAATGGGGGAGCGCGCCACCAACCGCCGCCGCTGTGAGGACGGCAGTTAAGTCGGCTGTAGATATGCCGATTTCAGCTACGTTATTAACGTAGCTGAAATTGCGTATCTGCAGTCGATCCCCCGCGCTAGTGAAGACCAGCCCATAGAGTAATGGAGACAGCTAAGCTGGTTCCTCACTTTCCAGCTGCTTTTACCGGCATTCATCCCCCTCTTTGCAACAAAAGTCCTAAATGCCTGAATAAGTACCAGGAAATTGAAAAGAGGAATCAGCTCTCCACAGACCATCATCAGTACAGAGTCTGAGAACTATTGAAATAGTTCTTTAGTGTTTAGTTCATCTCCTAGGGATCACTGCAGGACTGGCCCAACAACAGATATGAAGGAACTCATACAGAAATCTTGGGCTTAATTCTTGGCCCTTATTCCTGGACAAAGGGCTAGAAGTGCTATACAAGGTAAAGTGCTGAGACTCAACGAGCAGAAGTGTGTCATGCCACAACAGCAGATTCAGGAATGGTTCTTGGAGGATACAAAGTGACCCTCAGCAAATCTTCTTTATATAGGAGGACAGTAATCTTAAGAAAAGCAATATGACAAGAAGGGTACACTCTGGATGGTGAGGACATGTGACAATAGTATATATCCCCAGAGCTCTGAAAAGAATACAGAAGAAACCCTTCATTTCCACTAAAGAGGAGGCTATTCACAGAAACAGAGGTCATCAGGCACTGACATTTCTACGGTCCATTTACGAAGACAGTATATGGAGGACTTTAAAAATAACAAATCCATTCACTTATTTGCGAGCATTGTAATGAGTAGGACACTTTCAGTGACTAGTGTGGGGTTTAAGTCATCAATTTCGGTAGAACACCACATTTTTTTCTTTATAACAATATTAAGATTCTAACATTATGGCTGAGACACCCTGCCAAATGTGAACTGAACACAAACCAATGGACTGTTGTCTTCCTGAGTCTGCAAACAGCTCCTATGTTTCTGCTGCTGATTAGAAATGACAAGCAGGAGCAGAGTGAAATTAACAAGACTGATTAATTTCTCTTCTTACAGAAAAAAGGTAGGTGAGGTAATATCTTTTATTGGACCAACTTCTGTTGGTGAGAGAGATGAGCTCTCAAGCTTACACAAAACTCTTCAGCTCATCTCTCACCAACAGATGTTGGGCCAATAAAATATATTACCTCACTCACCTTGTTTCTCTTATATCCTGGGACTGATATAGCTACAGAATCACTGCATACAATTTCTCTGCTGTAATTCAGAACCCTCTGGGCAAAGGTGAAATTCCATAATCATGCGATCTATTTGGACCAGTAGCTGTCTCTATGCCACTGGAGGACCACCTTGGACTTTAGAAATGCTGTATACTGGTAGGGTGGCACAAAGCAAGGCAGAATCTAGGCCTATGTGTTTTGTAGACACCAAGATCCCTGACTGTATCTATAGATACTGCTTGTACTTTTTACTGGAGGAAACGAACCTTTACTGATCTCCATCTAACTTCTTGTTTAACTTACTTTCCAAACACTGACACCTCTTCTACTGGGAAATTTCAAGAATGTTTGCAGAAATGAAGATGGGAATCTGGAAGAAACTTGCTAAAATATTGCTTAAGCATAATCTTCAAGTTAATTCCACTTTATCTTTACACGCCACAAAGAAAACCCACTAATATTGAAGATTTTAATCATTATATCTACTTATAAAGAAGCATACATCACAAAAAAGTGTTAAATAATAAAGAATTAACAAACTGCTGTCCTGAGTGGTTGTGTTGCTGACTCCTGGTTAAGCAGTTGTGACTAATCACTCCACAAGATTTCCATTTCAGTGGAGGATAAGAGAATCTCTGTGAATAAAAGAGAAACCTGCAAGCTCACTCTGATGGCTACATGACACATTGCAGGTTACTTCATTTTGCAAATTAGCAAATAAATGAACCCATGTAATATAAAATACTAATGTACTTCACTTATTCTGAAGGTGTTGTTTATATTATAACCATACTGGACAGCATACTAGAAGTCAGAAATATGAGATTTATTACAATACCACTTGCCATTAAATCAATGAGAAGTAGGATGATACACAGGGATTTTAGTGAGAATGATCCAAGTGAGATAAGAGAGGTTCTACTGCAATTGATAAATGTGTGTGTTTGTTTTGGAATCCTTTGGGAATAAAGTTTCTATATACATAAAATATCATTAAATCCCATTAAAAGGTCCTCAGATACTACAGTGACAAGAGACAAGCAAAGGCAGAAATGGGCCCCATCACAGTTCTTACAACTTTCTAGCCTGGAAGTGACAAAGGCATAATGCACACTTTTGACTCGTGTCCAGCTTCTCATCCACTGTAACCCATAGGTCCTTTTCTGCAGAACTGCTGCCTAGCCACTCGGTCCCTAGTCTGTAGCAGTGCATGGGATTCTTCCGTCCTAAGTGCAGGACTCTGCACTTGATCTTGTTGAACTGCATCAAATTTATTTTGGCCCAATCCTCTAATCTGTTTTGGTCCCTCTGTATTCTATCTCTGTCCTCCAGTGTATCTACCACTCCTCCCAGTTTAGTGTCATCTGCAAACTTGCTGAGAGTGCAGTCCACGCCACCCTCCAGATCACTGATAAAGATATTGAATAAAATCATCCCCAGGACTGACCCTTGGGGCACTCCGCTTGATACCGGCTGCCAGCTAGACATGGAGCCATTGATCACTACACACTGAGCCCAACGATCCAGCCAGCTTTCTATCCACTTCACGGTCCATTCATCCAGCCCATACTTCTTTAACTTGCTGGCAAGAATACTGTGCGAGACCGTATCAAAAGCTTTGCTAAAGTCAAGGAATAACCCATCCACTGCTCTCTCCTCATTCACAGAGTCAGTTATCTCATCATAGAAGGCAATTAGGTTAGTCAGGCATGGCTTGCCCTTGGTGAATCCATGCTGACTGTTCCTGATCACTTTCCTCTCCTCTAAGTGCTTCAGAGTTGACTCCTTGAGAACCTGCTCCATGATTTTACCAGGGACTGAGGTGAGGCTGACTGACCTGTAGTTCCCTGGATCATCCTCCTTTCCTTTTTTAAAGATGGGCAGAACATTAGCCTTTTTCAGTGATCTGGGACCTCCTTCAGTCGCCCTGTGTTTTCAAAAATAATGGCTAATAGCTCTGCAATCACAACCATCAACTCCTTTAGCACCCTTGGATGCAGTGCATCCGGCGCCATGGACTTGTGCTTGTCCAGCTTTTCTAAATCAGCTTTTTAGGGTATGTCTACACAACAACTAGACACTGGCAGCTGGCACAGACCATGTGTAGCTGCTGTGTAGAAATACTCTTTGGCAACTTGTATGAAATAGCCATCTATGACCCAGTAAAATAAAACAAAGCTGAACTTGTGTCTAAGGTTGACTTTAATTCCTGATTCCAGCCAAAGGATTCTCCTCCCAACTCCACTTTCTCCTTTTAAATACCGGAACAACCAATTTCCAAACAGTTAAACCTCTTACTGTTTGGTTTCATGTCTACAGCCACACCAGTCTGAATATAACTGAACAAACAAGCTAATCATTTTGTGTTCACTTCTAGGGCCCTAGCCTTGGCCTACACTTGTATATACACGTGACATTTTCTCTGCACCTCACTTGAAGTCCGAGGTGAGTGATTTCACAGACACAGAGTCCACTGATGTGTTCAGCTCACCAGGGTGCACCTGTGTCCATGGGGCACAGCCACAAAGAGGGCACAGTGGGTGAAGGTGGCCCAGAGGTGACTAGTGTCTCCCCTCTGGGGACCAGGCCCTACTCAAGGCAGCCCAGGGGCGTTATGTTTGGCAAACCTAGAGGAGGGAGGCAAGAAGCGGGAGAGATGGAGCCTCAAGACCACCTAGGCCGAGGAGAGCTAGTCTTGGGTTTCCCCAGGGCTGGGGGGCTCGGCCAGCGGGGAAAGTGGCGGGGTGAAGGGGCTCAGCTCGGGACCCCCCCGGCCCCTCGGGGGTGGCAGCCGGGCGGCGGAGGGAGGCCCGAGGGAGGGGTGTCGCGGGGCGGGGGGCCGGGGCGGGAGTCCGGGCCTCACCTCGGGCGGTGTCAGTCGGATAGAGCTTCTGGGCCTTGTGGAGGAAGCGCAGCGCCCGGTCGCGGTTGGCGGCCTCCAGCGCCTCCCGGGCGATCTCGATGCATTTCTCCGCCTCGTCCCGGTTCCCCTCCATGGGCTTCTCCTTGCGCCGCCTGCGCCCGCCGCAGCGCAGCGTGAAGGCGCCCGAAGCCAGAGCGGGGCCGGGGGTTCCGGGCTCTTCCTCACTCCGGACGAGCCATCCCGGCGCGCCGCGTCCTCCCCGCCGCTACCGCGACCCCAGCGCGCGGCTCCGACCGGCCGGGCCGCCGGCTGCTTCCGGGACAAACCGCGCGACGACGGCGAGCGCGCGCGCTGTGTGCGCGCGCGTGCGCAGTGCGCCGCCGGACACAGCACGCGGCTGCGGGGGGACGTGGCCCGTGCCTGGGGAGGGTTCGCGTCCCCCGCTGCACGGGCCTCCCTGCCCGCGTGCATCCCCCTGCATCCCCCGTCAGCAACGCGGCGGGGCTACTAGGGAAATGAGGCAGGGACGCTCCCCCCGGCGGTAGCGTGCTGAGCAATGGGCAGAGGGACGCTAGGAGCGGCCCCTGGAGGCAGGAGATGAGTGTCTCGAAGCGGGGTGCACTAGGAGGCGCTTACAGCGCCCCACGGACGCGCAGGGCGCTGGGTCAGAGGCAGCCCTTGACTTCGCAACCACTTGTACCGCCTCCATGGCAAATAGCTCCTAGAAACCACGGCGAGAGCTAGGGCCGCTGGCAAGCTGCAGGCGCGGGGTGTTGGGAAGAGATGGACAATCTCGTGTAAGCGTTTGATGACTACTCTCCAGCCCTGGGAGTTCTACTGTTTACAGGGGGCCTATGACCAACCTGTCTCACCTCTGTAAAGGTTAATAGTAATTACAGAAACCTTTCAACTTCCTTGGGTTGTTGCCTAGCACCAGCCCTTTCTTAGCAGAATTCTTTTCTGGCTAGAGTACTCTATTTCCCCCTCTTCTTTAGCTTAGGGGAGAGGGTAGTTCTTTTAAATGGTAACAGACCCATCCTTTAAAGTGTTCTTTCCCTCTTCCTTCTCTGAAATCAGTCACTTGACACTAACTGTGGATGTGTAAAAGAGACTAAGTTATAGCAGTGATGCACGTAATTTTAAAAGAAAAGTTTAGTACATATCTAGTCAAATTCAAGAATTGGGTCAAACTATTTTAGAGTTTAGCAGCTAGAATATACTATAGGCTTTAGAAGTTCCCATGAGGTTAGTGACAGATTATCTTCACACAGCAGAATCCGGTGTTTAGCCTATAGGCTAAAGTGACCTGCTCACTCACAAGAAACTGATCCTCTGCTGAATGCTACTCATGTGCTAGTAGAGAGAAGAGTAGTTTGGAGCAGCACTTCAAGTGCTGTAAAATCCTTGCACTGCCTCAGCACTGAGAGAAGGGGCCTGATGTCAGAGCAGCTCCAGGCTCTTCCTCACTGTGGATGAGCCATCCCGGCACGCCGCATCCTCTAGATGCGGTGCAGCCAGCATTAATCTTTACTGCCAAGGCTGCATCTGCAGGGATTTACACCACTGAAACTTACTGCAATTCCACTTGTAGTAACACAGACCCTAGTTAGGACAAGCTCCCTGTACACAGTACTTGATCATTTTCACCTTTATGAACAAGCTCAGATGACATTTTAGAGCTAGTGACCCCAGGAGCTTGGCAACTGTAATTTGGCTACCTCCAAGCGAAGCTTGCTCCAGAATAAACCTATACTAAGTTTAGAATTTAACCACAACTTAAACAACATGTTCAAGAGTTAGAACTACAAGGCCTTGGGACAAGGAAAAAAAACAAAACAACAACACGCATGAGTAGCTGAGGAATCCTCAACAGCCAAGGGAGGGTCTGTACTCTAGATAAATCAAGTGTTCAAAATTAAGTAACAGATGTACTACTTTACTTCATACTGGTCTTATTTTACACTTCATCCTGTATATTTTAAGATGCCTCTACTACCAAAGAGTTTGTAAAATCTAATTGTTGTAGTCAGGCACTGTGGCTTTAGCTTAGCACTATTCCCAGTAGGTAGCATATAGTTAAAATAGGCTCAAGGGGCCATTAAGGTTAGTGCAGTATTGTAGCACTAATGATGCACTATTGTAGAGTGTTGTGAAGTGCAGCATTAAAAGGCACCCTTTGTTAGTTATGCTTGATATAGCTTAACTAGTTTTTGCTGAGGTTAATATGAGTTCATATAAAAAGTGAGAACAAGTTTTAGAAATCTTTACATAACTTTGGCAGTCTAGGACAATTTTTTTTAAAATGCTGTGAATATTTTGTAGGCTTAGGGCCATTTATATAGGACAGTATTGAAGACAGTAAGCAGAGGAAGCTCTCTGGCATACAGATTAATCCCCTCCAAAAAAATCAAGCTCCATGCTACAGACTATATGTCCCATTAAACAGCTAAAAGTTTACAGTTACAGATCATTAGGGATCACTAAGTGTATAAGAATTGAAGTAGAATGATATTCTGCCAACAGAGCCTGCTTGAATATATAGCAGCAGTAGAACTTGAACTGTGTCTGATAGCAGCTCTTAAGACTAAATAGCAATAGCTAATGCACAGGGAGACTAGCATTGATATAACATTTATTGAATACTTCCACTCTAGTGGATGAAGGGTCTGTACAAAACCAAAACATTTCCTTTAACTTCTGCTTCACATTAAAATCAAACAGATCTAAAACAGTCAGCTCAATCAAAAATTCCCTAAAGATACAACAGCTTCTTTGAAGCCATGGTAACACTTAAATATGGTTAAGACTTCAATGCAGAAATTTGGTTTGTTAGAATGCTCAGTGAGCTTTAGCTTCTCAAAGTTATAAAAGGCAAAATTGTGTTTCACAGATACAGTCCACTGGAATCACCAACACTGGACAACAGTTAAGTAGTAAGAGTCCTGAGATAACAAGGAATACTGGTATCCTTTAGACAGTTTTCTGTTGTCCTTTCTTTCCAATAAGAGATTTGTGGATATGTGGTATTACACCTAAGAGAAAAAAAGATACAAGAAGGTAAGGTTGAAGTGGATTTTTTTGTATCATTTGAAACAGATAGTATTGTATTATGACATTTGTAAAAAGCGATCAGTAGCGAGAAGCCTATTTGACTTTAACTTCAGTTTGAATGGTAACAAGTTGGAGTTACATACCACCACCAGCAATTGTTGCCTTAATGAGAGAGTCCAATTCTTCATCTCCTCTTATTGCAAGCTGCAAGTGACGGGGAGTGATACGCTTCACTTTTAAGTCTTTGGATGCATTTCCTGCCAGCTCAAGAACCTGCAGACAAAAGCATTTTCAGTCCCTACCCATCATGCAAATTGCAGTAGTTAACAACATCTCTGAACCAATATCTGGCAGGCACTGAAGGCTACAGAGAGTGTTATCAGGGCCTTGTGTAATTAAATGGTGCATGCTGCAGAATTAAGTTCTGTTAACTGACTACCTTGCACGATACTCTTCATTCACATCCCTTCCACAAGAGAGCTGATAGTTGAAGATTGCATTTTTGTTGCAGAATGAGCAAGTTCTGTGGCATCTTGGGGAAAAAATGCCGAGTCCCACAATTATAGTCAGGGAATTGTAGCCCCTCTATCTGACATGACTGGGGTAGCTCACATCTTAAAGCCAGTTTCAAGTCTGCTGATGAGGCCTTGTCTACATTTTAAATGCTACAGCAGCACAGCGACAGTACTGTCACTGTAATATTTCAAGAGTAGACCTTCAAAACAGGAGGGGTTCTCCCATCAGCATGGGTAATCCACCTCCCTGAGAAGCAGCAGCTAAATCAACAGAAACCCTTTAATTGACCCTGCATTACCTACACCACAGATTAGATTGTCTTAACTACATTGTTCAAGGGTGTGGATTCTTCATACTCTTGAGCAATGTAGCTGTCTCAACCTAACTTTTTAGTCAAGACCAGGCCTCAAGGGCATCAGTTTGCATTTTATTAACTAAAGTGAATTTTAAACAAAATGAAAATATTGAAGGAAATGTTCTAGAGCACAACTCTTCAGCAAATTCCATGATCACAGAATTGCAGAATACAAGCAGCCCTGGTCATTATGCAGCTTCAACAGTGTCAATTGTCTTCAACATCTCCACATCATTAATTTCACCTCAGCTGTCAAATACTCCAGGATGGCAGCACTGTATACAGCAGCTGTGGCTCCCACACGACCATGGCTGGTAGTTCTAGATTTCAAATGTCGGTGGATGCGGCCAACAGGGAACTGTAAGAGATCAAAATGGGTAAGACTATGTTGCAGACATCACTGGTGTAAGAGGGCTGTAAAGCTGCAATCCTTACACCTCATTTGTGTACAGCACCCAGGCAGCACAAAAGAACAGACCAAGTTGATGTTGGGTATATGGCAGAAGTATGTCTGCATTTAAGGTAGCAGTTTGAGTGTGCTTCCAGCAGGATCTCCACCCCATCTGAGTGTACGCTGGCATGGCTATCCCATCACTCCCAGTACAATAAGGTCAGTGGCTGCCGCTATTAATAGCATAGTTTCAGTCCCTACCCCTAGCAAAACTTGCTAGGGACCTGTCTCAGCCAAACCCAGCCATCTGAGGGTCAAGATAAAGATTAATTTACATAAATTAGATTTGAACAAGGACACAGGAGGTTCTGCCCAGAAAGCATGAAAACTTGTTACTCTTGTTCAAGATTATGAAAACAACCTGATGTGATTACATGATCTCATTTTCTTAACATGCGGGGAGCTGGGGCTTTCAAAATAAGCCACCAAATATCACAAGTTTGCAATAAGAGACATATTCCCGTGACTTTGGAGAGCTCGCAGGTAACCCCTCCCACTTCGGGGCGCGTGTGCTGCAAGCGGATCGTTCCCGCAGCCCTCACCTGCAAACCGGCTCTCTGTGAGCGAGACACTGCCTTCGTCTTGGTCTTTCCGGAGTCCTTCCCAGCTTTACCACCAGCCTAATGCAAAGAGACAGTGAACAGCAGCACGGCCCGCATGCGCCACCCTGCCCCACACGGAACTGAAGCGGCGAAAGCAGCCGGCGCCCTAGCTGCCAGCAGTAGACGCGCCACACGCCCACCGCGCGCATGCGCCTGCAACCTGTGGCCAGCACCGATGCGCGCGCGTCTTATTCCCCCCCCCTTGGTGGCACGCCTGGCTTTCCGAGCGCATGCGCCCCACCTACTCTCTCCCCCCTCCCCCCCGCAGCGGCACTAGTGCGCGTACACCACCCTCACCCGAGACAGCGCTATCTAGCACCTCCCATTCGTGCAACCGCAGCCACCCACCCGTTAACCTCGTTCCCTCGCATGCCTCTACCCCCCCCCCGCGCCAACCGCTGCGACCCGTTTACCTCAGCGTCTACCATTGCCGCAGCAAGGCGACGCAGCCGCACGCCCTGCTGAGGCCGCCTCCCGCGGCTCCCTTACCATTCTGAGCTTTGTTGCAGCGCCACGCGGCAGTAGGAGATAGCGAGCGCCCCACACACACCGAGCGTAGCCAACTACACCGCCACTGCCACACACCCGCCGCGATTCAAACTGCGCCCGCTCCCGCCTTCGGCGAGCGCTTTATAACCGCCGAACGTGCCCGCATCCGGGAACCCGGATCCCACTACTAGCCAATCACCACAGAGTGGAGACGGGCCTTAGGCAAGGCCCCGGGACCAATCATATGCCAGCGATGGGGCGGGGCTGGCAGTGTTGATTAACTGACAGGAGCGGGCAACCCGCTTAGTCCCGTCCTCTATGGCGACTCCGCCCATATTCGAAGTGACGTCACCCACACCCCTTCGCGCTCTCGGGCGTGGCGGGTGCGTGGTTCATGTCGGTCCAGTTCCTGTGGGAAGCTGGGGCCCCTGTCCCGCCCCCCCCGGGCTTTTCTCCGCACAGGGGCTGCTTGCTGGTGCAGCTCGCCGCCTTGCCAAACGCTGACAGTCAGCAAGAGTCACCTCCCTCGCTCCTCAACGCAGGGGGCTGGCTTTAAAAATCAGGCGCACCAAACGCTTCGGGGGAGTGGGGCGCGTTATTCTCCCTCGACTTTGAGCCTGTAGACTCCTCCCAGGTCACGTTTTAGGTTTCTGCCCCTGAGCAGGGCCGCTAAAAACATGTTTTAATAAAAGCCACTGAGATTCTCATGCAGGCCCACAATTCCCAGGGCCAGGATGTTGAAGATACCAGCTATTGCAAGACTTGGCCATGCTATATTGCTTCACTAGCGAAACGGGTTGTTGCAGCAACTGCCCAGCTGCTGTCTACTTACCCTCAGACAGACCTGAGGGTGGATTTCTTTAAGACTTTCCCCTTTCTTCCAAAGAGTCCCAGGACAGTTACCCATTGTAGCCACAGGGTACCATGGCCAGAAGGGCTCCAGTGATGTGTTGAAGGGCAAGGAAGGTGTTTCCAGTTGTTAGTTTATCATCATAAGGGTTCTCACTGCTCACCCTTCTCAAACTCAAAACCTTTGAAGGCTTAGTGCAGCCTATGTACATGTCTATAAAAGAAGTCCCCCACACTTTGCCAGTTAATATTAATTGGCAATCTAAACGCAGCTAAAACCCCATGTAGATATTTTGCCAGGAGCTTTTTTTTTTTTTAAAAAAAAAAAAGCAGCTTTCTTGGACAGATTTTTCCATAACTCCATTAGGCATCATGCACTATTATTTGAATGACCTGGTATGAACTACTGTCAGGAGAGGAGACCAAAGACATTACAGTTAGATACATAGGAATTGCCATACTGCATCAAAGTCAACTGACATAAAACTGGAATATGTAGTGGCAGGATATTCTCAGTGAAGCATCCTTGATTTATGAATTCATTTCCCTTTTTACTAGATCATCATAGCTATGTTGAGAAACTGAGGTAAATAATCCTGTCTGAGGATTTCAAAGTTTGATTTTATACAGAATTAAAACAAGAGCTTACATTTTGAAGTTTTCAATGAAAAGGAAAAACCATGGAGTCTCTGTCTAGGGGTAGTTACCATGGCTGGCTATCCTGGATGCTCAGGTTGTCATGGAACCATGAGTTTGGGAGCCAGCTCTCCCAAGCTCCTCATCAGTCCATCAGGCAGCAAACCTGGCAGGATTCCATTAGAATCCAGCCTGCTTTCCATCTGGCCTTCATCAAAATTGTACCATCTCTGCAGAATGTTTAAGATTTTAACAAATCAGTATTCTGCTGGGAAAGTCAGCCAGTTCTATTTATCAGTGCAAGATAAGGTCATTTTCAGACTTTTGTTCGAAAGAGGAGAGTACTGGAATTTGCTGAAGTAATGTTTTGAGGGAAGGCCAGCGTCACTAACTTAGGTCAAAAGTTGTAGTATCTTTTTATGTACATACACCCCAAAGAATTAGTGATGGGTGGGTTTTATAAATTACAATCTAAATACCAGAGCTGCTTATTTTTGTAAGAAGTTACTCTACATGGATCCTGAACATAATTACAACTTTCATTGAGCAAAGTATCTGACAATTTAAACACAGGTGGCATCTTGTATGCCATTAGCATTTTATAATGCAGTCTATTTTAGAGGGAGAAGACTATTTGATGGTTGTGTAAAGTGTCTTTGGTGACAAGGCAGCACATTTTTAAGGGTATTTGGATGTCTAAAGAGAAGCAGTCAATTTCCACTGAAGCCAGGGAGCATTTGAGAATCCCTCTAGGCCCCTGTCTCCCTCTTTAGGTACCTGAGGTTAGATCCACAGATAAATGTTTGTTTGCCCTGCTATACAGTGGCATTCTCAGTCACTAGTGAGGCATCCAGTGTAAGGAAGAGTTAAGTACCTATGAAATGGATTCACAAAAGCAGCCAGCAATCTGAGCAGGAGTTGCTTAAACTCTCCAGTAGGAAGTGTGAGGAAGAAGGGCCTAAATACTTCAGAAAGTTAAATGCCTGTCTTGGCTCAGGATTCAGCCACAAATCCTCTTCTGTAGTGAGGTATCTAAGGAATGTTAGCCCTTTATTGTGTCAACATCCACCAGAGCCAATCACTCTCAGTGGTGAGGGCACTTGCCTGGGATAAGAGACTGGTTTTCAAATCCCTGCTCTGCCTGATTTGGAGCAGAGACTTGAACTTCATCTCCTATATCAGGGGTCAGCAGCCTTTCAGAAGTGGTGTGCTGAGTATTCATTTATTCATTCTAATTTAAGGTTTCAGTAATACATTTTAATATTCTTAGAAAGTCTAAGTCTATAATATACAGACAAATTATTGTTGCATGTAAAGTAAATAAAGTTTTCAAAATTGACCAGTGGCCAGGACCCAGGCAGTGAGTGCCACTGAAAAAATATCAGCTCGCATTCTGCCTTTGGCACATGCGCCATAGGTTGCCTACCCTGTCCTATATGATGGATGAGTGCCCTAATCACTGCGCTATTGGGCAGGACAGTACAAGTATGAGAATGACTCTAGCCAGCCTGGTGATTAGAGCACTCACCTGGGAGGTGAGACACCCATCATCCAGTCCTTGTGCTCCAGTGATTTGTGTTTAAAAGGTTGTCTATCCACAATGGACAGCTTTAATGGGAGAGAGACTGAGGGAGCCCTGTATCAGAATACCCTATTGCTGAGCAGTTAGCCCAGTTCAAATCCCTTTGAGAGAGAGAGGGGGACCTTGAACTGCCCATCTTCCACATCCTGAGTGGGAAACCTAGCTACTGGACTAAAAGTAGTGAGAGAGGTCATGCCCCTCACAGTCCTCGTGCTAAAGCACAAAAAGGCTTTCAGCAAAGAAACCCACACAGGGAAAAGGCAGCACCTCCCTGCAGTCTGGGTTTTAGCATCTAGGTCCAAGATAAGGGTGGGGCTTAGCACACTCTGCTTCTCAGCTTGGGATCTCCCATGGCTATTGTAGCAGCAGAGTTGCCTAGCATGCTCTCTCTTCTCCCCATCCATCTCACAGGGAGCCTAGGCACCTAACTCAGGCTTTGTGAATGCCAGTGGATGTCTAATTGCCAGAAGTTGTTTTGTGAAGCTGAATATCTCTATGCTAAAGTTTCTTTATAAATCTAGTCCTTAATGCAATGAGCCTGGCTGATGATGTTCCAAAATATGGATAGATAAGGTCACACTGACACTGCAAGAATAATCCATGCTTAAGTAAACCATTTAACTATTTAGTAACTAGTTCCTTCCCAAATCATTGTATATAAATAGGCTATGTTATAGCAGGAGCCCCACAATTGTAATTTTACCATAGACAAAACTAAAAACACAAAAATGTAAGATGTAGCTGCCATGTTGCAGAGGCATGTGTCAAAGTAGACTATCAATTTGGTGAATGTTTCGAATCCCAATTGCAATGAATTATTTGCAAGTTTGGTGGGTTTTTTTGGAAGAAGGGGAAAAAAAAACCCAAGTGCAGATCTTCATGCAACATTGATGTTGTACAATTAAGTACTTAAACCTAACTTGTGTTTCCTGACAACTCAAATCGTAATCCAGACTTTTTGTATTATAATGTTAGGATATGGATGCCATTAAAACTATTTCCAACACTACTTTACAAGCTTTTCATCCAGAGAACAGTCTGAACAGACAAAACACTCGCAAAATAAGCAAGTATCACCATTTTAAACAGGTCAGTGACAAACACATTTGTGGCCCGATTTTCAAGAGAGAGACTAAACGTTGTTTAAGGGCTTGTCTGCACATGGAGATATTCAGGAACTGGTTAAACTAATGTGAACAAGGTATTCTTGTTCCCAAATAAGAGTGTGCACCTATGGAGCTGGTCATGAATAGTTATTTGCCTTAAAAAAAAAAAAAACAACAAAAAAAAAACAAACAGTCCCACCTCTGCGTGAGAGCTTATGAATAGAATCTAAGTGTGACTCAGATGGCTCTGCTTTAATAAACGTAAGACCTTCCTTTGACAAAGGAGAGTAAATGTATTTAATAAATTTGTATTGCATTAGTTTCTAGAGCCCCAGTCAAAATTAGTGCCACCATCAGCTAGGAAAGGCAGAAACCTCACAGGGAAACATGTCTAGGAGATACTGAGAAGGGAGTATCAGGCTTTTGTGGTGCTGATTTTCTTCAACTTCAGCATTCAGATAGAGGGCTTTTTGCAGCAAAAGCACTTCCTCATTTCTCTAAGTGCAGCAACAAGCAGGGCTGGTTGTTCAGATACTATAGCTCTTCTGAACTGGAGTGTTGTGTGTATGTGGAACAGGTATAGGTCCTATACTTTGGGTTTGGAGTGGGGGAAATTCTGAATGGTGGAGAGATTAGGTGTGAGGAGTGGTTTCCAACCTGGAAGCATAGCTGTGCTGAGCAAATGGGGGATTGGTTGGAAGACGCTTGAGGGGGATCAAAACTGGGAGGGGAACAACTCGGTTTGCTGCATGCAATGGGAATGGGATCAGCTTGTGAATGAAGATTTGGATGGATTGGGGGTAATAGCAGCAGCAGGAAAGCAGTCAGGGGACAGCATGGGAAAGAAGATTAACGGGAGAATTATTGTTTGCCCTCAGTCTATGCTTTAGATTAGAAATATCCCACTTCCAAAAGGGGAGGAAATAGAAGAGAGTATTCTTTTACTTCTCAATTGCCTACCATCCTTCCTTGTCCTCCACCATAATTCTTCCCTGTAATTCTACACCCTCTGCCCCATCTCCCCCAGTTTTTTTCTCTTCCCCTGCCATTTTTGAGATCTATTCAGCCTGCTGAGGACAGTAGAAGTGAGACAAGGGGCACCTTGCTAACTGAAGCCCAATTATTTTGGACACCAGCCACTACTCATCACTAATATAATATTGGGAGGTCACACTCCATGCTGTTTCAGTATGGTAGGCCACACAGTGTATAAGACCATATTCTAGGCTTTTGTGCTAGAGCTAGATTTTTTTTCCCCAATCTTATTGTATCAGAATGAGACCTGGTATGAAACTAAAACAATAGCAGGATCCAATGAAAAATTAGAAACAGCAACATGCTTTTCCAAACAACATTTTGGAAATTCACTTCCACATCAGTGCTTACTAGTACTCTTAAGTATTAATTATTACAACCCTGCAAAGCGCTAGAGCTGATGCTACTGAGATAAGCGTGTTTTCTGCAATATGTTGGCATACATTAGTATATTTTAGATTTGTTTAGCCAAGTGATTTGGATATGGAGTTACAAAGATGAGGTGCCTCAAAGGATTAGTTCCTCCCTTTTCCCCACAAAGTGATTGGGAACTGGGCTCCGTAGAGATTCTAGGAATAGTACAGTTGGCAAAACAAATTACCATTTACTATCTTTCTACAAGTCTGGGCTAGGAAGTGTAGGAGATAGCTCTATAAGAAGAAGCTCTGGCTGAAGAAACAAAAATAGTTTTACTACAGACAGGCTGTCTTCCCCTCCCCCCCACTCCTCTGGTGGTTTACATAGCTACTTCAGCCACAAGCTTTTCATTTTCACGTGGTTTCACCAATTAACAGGTTTAGTTAACTGTGTGTTATCACTCAACCCCATTTAAGCCTAACATATCATTTTTTCTTACTGATAGAAAACATATTGAAACCAAAAAGGAGTATCCACACAAACATTTGTATCAGTTTAGATTAAAAGAATTTTTACCTTAAAAAGGGTAATTCTGTTTAGACAAAGCCTAAGCTAGCCACCAAGTCTCTTTTTGAATGTCTATAGAAACATACTACATTATTAAAAAAAAAAAAAAAAAAAGTGCTGTTAGTGTTAACATAATACAAAAAGCTATGATACATTGAAAAAGGAACTAGCAATATCCTAATGGTGAAGGGCCAAACTACTTAGATAAACAAGGAGTAAGAAACAGTTTGTAAACAAAAATGTTGCAGAAGAACCAAAGAAGTCCAAATACTATATATTATATGACATAAGGGTACCTTACCACATCCATATTCTTACAGAAATACACTCCTAAAGCCTCTCTCATTGCACAGCACTAGAACAATCAACTTGATTCCCTTTTTATAATGAGTCTGCACTGCCTCATGGGCCTGGAGTTATTCAGCTGTTTCAAAGGGATGGCTGAATGATGAGTGTTGATTGGTCACATAATAATTAGATGAGATCCCTTTAAGGAGGCAAAATATTCCTTAAAAATTAAAGGTTCATGGGGAAAAAGGTAAAGGACTGAATACTGAGTCTAAGAACTTGTCTATATGAAAACAAATTGTGGCATGATGGGGTTTAAATCTACCCTGCACTAGTCTGTAATGCACTGTCCGTGTGGTCCCTGCTGTAGCACACAAAAGGTTTTTTAGTATGCTTTCACTTATTTCTGTTTCAAAGCATGTATTAAAGCACACAGGAAACTTTTAGTGCATGGCAGTAAGATCCACACAGACATTTAGTGCACGCTAGGCTAGTGCAAGGCAGATTTACACCTCACCTTGCTGTGAACTAAGTGTTTGTATAGACAAGCTCTAAGAGGTACTAACAGCTGTAAAAAAAGGGATTAGGGCTGACAACTGGGGTTGTGTAATGATATCCATACCTATCAAGGACAATGGGGCAGCCTGCCTATAGACACCTGCGTCCAGGCTGTGAAGCCAGTGATGGTGGGGTTTTTATTGCTTGCTTTTATTATGGACAGGGTTGGTAGCATTCCCTTTTATTGAGGTTGCCTGACACTTCCCATTATGAGACTCTGTTTTCATATTAGCTAAGATGCTTTGTGCATTAACATGACTTGTTGTTAGCACAATATTATTATTTGTATCTTTGTAGCACCTAGAAACCCCAGCTGAGAAGAGGGCGGGGTGCATTTTACTAGGTGTTATACAAACACCTAGTTAGAGACAGGCCCTGTCCCAAAATCTTATCCTTGTTTATTTACTGTAAAAGAAATAATTGTTATTATTTCCACTTTATGGCTGGGGAAATGAGGCACAGAGAGATTGATTGACATGGTGAATGTCTCAGAGGAAGGGTGAACACAGATCTCTTAATTTCTAGTGCAGGGCTTCAACTAGAAGAATATTCTTCTATTCTATGGAGGAAATTCATGTTATCTTGTTTCTGTACATTTCTTACACATATCTTTTCTGGATATTATGGTTTCTAGCCATCACACATACTATATTCATGCTACAGTAACTCTCTTTATTAAGGAAGCATTATTTCATTCTTTATTATTTAATTTGTAGCTTCTGTTTGCATGTCACTTCGGCCCATATCCTCAAAGGTATTGAGGTTCTGAATGCCCACTGATTTCAATACTTTTGAAGTACTTTTGGCCTAGCCCCCTCTACACAACAACATGAACCAGCCAGGGAGTAGGGAGAAATCTGGTCACTTATCCTCCTCACACTGAAAACAGATAAAACATGTTGGTCTTGTAGTAAAGAGGGAACCACCCTGTATTTTCTCTCTGTTCCTGATTTGTGCTTTTACCTTGCGAAGTTGAAAACTGTAGCATGGTTTGATCTTGGCTGCACTGCCAGACTGAAGCATATTTTAAACTTGTTGAGGGACTATGCTGTTGTAACAGTTCCCTTGATGGTTGATTTTGCAGTATAGACAGAACCTTTGTCAACTGATAGGGCTTTGCATTAGTTAACATCCCCTGCTGACTCATACAGCTGAGTTCAGGAAGATCACATGTCTTCTGCTGGCACTCTTGTATCATGTGTGATGGTGCATGGAAAAAATAGTTGGTTTTAACAGATTTATATATTAGTTTGGAATTAACAAACAGTTCTTTAAGAATCTGCAGTAAATCTGACTATAGTGTTTGCGCCACGTTACACTGCTCTACAGCCAAAATGCTTCTGAAATAAATGTAGTCAAACTTTACTAATTCTGGGTCACTGAGAACGAAAATGATGCTTAAAATTGTTGATTGGCTCTAGTTTTCAAGATATGCTATTGGGTCAGTATATACGACCCTTGACATGGGAATGGCAGAGGATAAGTGAGTTATAAAGGGAAGGGATCTCAATTTAAACCAGAAATTACTAAAATACATCTTTGACTGGATCTGTGAATAAATCTATGACTGGGTTTGGACAGTACTTGCTTTTTAGGCAAAACAATGAATGATGCAATCTGAAGCTGGTATTGCATCATACATGATATGAATTGCATCATGTTATTCCTAGAAGTCATGGATGATGCAATCATAACAAAGTTTACATCACTTTGCTGAACAAATTGCCCTGTATCAGCTCTAGAAATCATACAGTGTCGTGCTCTCTTATTTGTCAGTGTTTGATTTTGCAAAGGGACACATTTCTGTTTAGCCAAATTGAGCAGAGATGCCTTGTACTTGTGTGAACAGTGCAGATAACTTCTGCTATGTTTGTGGTGAAGTGACTTTTGCATCACAAAAGCGCAGTATAACCACTACGATTAACAAAGCCTATCACCTTTATTTTGGCTGCAAAATTGGAGATCAGGACAAGAGGTGGGCCCCACACATATGCTGCAACACTTGTGCAACAAATCTTCGCCAGTGGTTGAACAGGAAAAGGAAATCTATGCCTTTTTCAGTGCCAATGATTTGCAGAGAGCCAACAGATCATACCAGCAATTGTTACTTCTGCATGGTGCCTCCAGTTGGGAAAGGTGTGTCAAAGAAGAAAAAGTGGACTGTGCATTATCCAAAAATTCCATCAGCTATACACCCAATACCCAACGGAGAAGGACTGCCGGTTCCTGATGCACCAGAATCATTCTCACTTGAGTCAGACGAGGAAGAGGAAGAGGATGAACCTTCTGGTTCTGAACCATCAATGTCACAGGACCCACATTTTCTCCCATCCTCCTCCTCTGAACCACACCTCATAACACAAGCTGAACTGAATAACCTTGTCAGGGATGTGGAACTACCCAAGAGTAAGGCAGAGCTGTTGGGCTCCAGACTACAGCAGTGGAATCTCCTGGCAGGTGATGTTAGGATTTCCATGTTCCGTTACCGTCAAAAGGATCTCGTCCCATTCTTCTTCATGGAAGGTGATCTTGTAGCCTGCAACAACATCGATGGTGTGATGGCAGCCCTCAACGTCGTTCACGATCCAGATGAGTGGAGACTCTGCATTGATTCATCGAAGACGAGTCTTAAAGGTGTTTTGCTGCATAATGGCAATGTTTTGCCATCAATTCCAGTTGGTCATGCAGTCCATATGAAGGAAACCTATGACAACATGAAACAACTTTTGAGGTGCATAAACTATGACCAACATCAGTGGCAGCTTTGTGGCGATTTGAAGGTTGTTGCTCTCTTGCTTGGTCTGCAGACTGGATACACAAAGTACTGCTGTTTTCTCTGCGAATGGGATAGTCATGCAAGAGATTCCCACTACATCAAGAAAGATTGGCCACTCCGACAGTTATTGGAGCCTGGGAGGAAAAGTGTTCAGCATCCACCACTTGTTGAATCAAGGAAGATTTTGTTACCACCCTTACACATCAAGCCGGGTCTGATGAAGAACTTTGTCAAGGCTATTGACAAAACACAAGCAGCTTTCAAGTACCTCTGTGGAAAATTTCCGAGGTTAAGTGAAGCTAAGATAAAGGAAGGTGTCTTTGTTGGTCCTCAGATTCGTGAACGTCTTCGAGATGATGCATTTGACCATGCACTGCGTGGCAAGGAAAAGACGGCATGGAAAGCCTTCCAGTCAGTGGCAATATATTTTCTCGGAAACGACAAGGCAGACAACTACAGGTTGTTGGTGGAAAACCTCCTCAAGGCATACAAAAGCCGTGGTTGCAACATGTCACTAAAGATACATTTTTTGCACTCTCATCTAGATTTTTTTCCAGCGAACTGCGGAGCAGTGAGCGATGAGCACGGCGAGCGATTTCACCAGGACATTGCAACAATGGAGAAACGCTATCAGGGCAAATGGAGCCCATCAATGCTTGCAGACTATTGCTGGACAGTGACAAGAGATGCTCCATTTAATGAGTACAAGAGACAAGCCAAGAAGCGCTGAGTAGACACTGAATAGGACTAAACTATGTACATAATAGTTTTTTGCCTTTTGTTTCATAATACATTTTATTTATATAACCCTTTTGCTGATTTTTAAAGTGTTACATAAACAGGACAGGTGAAATATTATCATGTAAAGCAACCATAAACACATGAAAAGACCTAGGTTTACAATTTATGATTAAAACTCTATCTATACAATATACATAGACATAAAATGTAAAAACTTAAATATCTTAGAAACAGTAGCCAATCAGTTGTTTTAATTGTCATATTTGAATTCAGCACATCAAAATACATAATAAATATCACATTTTATCTCTGAAGCAGATGCCTTCTAAAAAATTGTAGACCAGTGTTATTTGTCAGAGAAGCACAAACTCCCCTTTTGACTATAGTCACATGTTGATTGAATTCCCTTATAGCTTCTATTAATAGTGTCATAAAGACTGGCTGGCATGGATTTTTATTTTCACTTTGCTCAGTGCAGCTGAGGAAAGAAACTACTACTAGCATCGCAGAGGAGTGTAGGTGGAGGATTTGATCTGTAAGACTAAATGGGAGCTATATTTGCTACAGACTATCAAATTATAAGTCTTCCTTACAATCCTACTACCATGAGGCACAAAGGCTCTTCCTCCCCACTCTTCTTCCCTTAGTGAATGCCTCAATTTCCCTCTTAATATTTACTCATTGCTTCGTTCTTGGGACTCAGTTATTAACTGTGCTTGAGCTCCAAAGCAGTAGTGAGAATCAAACCTGGTTTCTCACAGGTATTCCAGAGTCTCTCAGACCACTAGGCCTGAATAACAGCGATCCTGTCTTAATTACTCCCATTTACAGTGGTACAATCTATTCTTAGTATGTTGGCAAAATCCACAGTGAGGCAAAAATTGAATATGATTTTGTCAGCGAGAACCCGTGAACAGTTCAGGCGAGAAAATAGACAATTGTAATGGTTTAAGTTATTAATGGCTTCCATTAAGTGTGTCTTCGATCTATAGCTCAATCACATACTTGGTTAAAGTTGACGTGTGCACTAACCGCCCTTCATTCAGGATAAACAGAAGGAGCAATTAAATGCTCCTATGTGTAGTGATAGATAGTTGACACTGTAGGAAGCCATCATCCGCAGCACTGAGCTGCATGGCTAGGCCAATCACAAGCTAAGCCAGGTGGGTTTAAGGATTTCTCTGAGGACTGATTGGAAATACAGAGGTCGGCGAGAGGATTGTCTGTGTGAGAGACAGGCAGAAAGCAACCAGAGAGCCAAAAGGAAGTGAGAGAGGAAATGGTAGGTAGGACCTTGGGATGAACGGGAGACAGAGAGCTTCTTATAGATACAGTAGTCTATGGAAATGCAGACCTGGATTTCTGAAGAAGGAAACTGTCTCCTGCTGTTCGTTTCTACTATATTCAGGGAAATAGGGTCTCGTGTACATTCTTTGTAAATAAACAGGATTGGACCAAAGAAATACCTGACTCATATACTCAGTTTTTCCTCCTACCAAAGACAAGGCCCCAAATATTGGCTAAGTACTTGAGTAAAACAAAGGCAATGCCCTCTTCTACATATATCTCATTCAGTGCTTATGGGCTAAGCAAGTTCAGGGCTGGTGGTGGGGTAGGTATGGTCTGTACTTGAACTAACAAAATAATTACATTTGGATTGTATAGGGGCTTTGAGTTTACACTGAATGCATTTTATTTTGTTTTTATGACCGCACTAATTTGGTATAGCAGAGATTGAAAACACAAGGATCAATTCTTTTACTAGTCAATTACAATAATCCTCCATCAATCAATCTATTTACCACACAATTAATTTGGGATTAAGGCAAGCAAAGATTAAACAAAAGAAAGAAATTAAGAACATGTCAATGAGTTCCATCTCTGGTTTTCAGTCAAGCTTCTTTGTTCTCCAAGTCTCTCTCTCCAGCTCTCCCAGCTATTGACAGGTGGCAGATTCCTACTAATTCCTCAAGTTCACAGGCATCCATTCCTCCTTTAGCAACAATGCCAGGCAGCTATAGAGACAATTGGGAAGTTCCTCTCATTTGTAAATCATTTCAGAAATATTTGAGTATTGTCTTTCAGTTGAAGTTGAATAAATTCTCTAACTCTAGTTATTTTTTCTCCTTTTTACCTTTGAATAAAACAAGGCCTATTTCATCTTATAGCCTCTTTCTGTGGAAAAAAAATGAGAGTGGACTGAAAGAGGGAAATTCTGTGGTGTCTACCTAGGGTGACCAGACAGCAAGTGTGAAAAATCAGGACAGAGGGTGGGGCGTAATAGGAGCCTATGTAAGAAAAAGACCCAAAACTTGGGACAGGCACCAGAGAGTGTCTGTACTTGACTCTTCACCAAACTGCTCCTTCATGGAAGCAGGGAATGGGTTCCATCATGGCTAATTGTGGGGATGGAAAGGTAAATGTCATGAGAATCTCATCCCACCCACCGAACAATCAGGAGAGGAAATCCAGGAGGGATTTTCCCTTCCAGTAGTAGCTCCTGCTTGTTTTATTGAAGAAAGGGGATGATCCAGCTTTTAGTTACTAAGAGGCTGCTGAAGAGTTGGTTGAATGTGTAAATCTGTTACACCTGCCATTTGTTTCTAGTGCCAATATCCTGAGTTACTTAATACCTGTGTTCCCCTCCATTTAGGGTGACATTTACAAAATCAAGATCACAGCTGGACTGAGAAAAGTGTAGAATAGTACCAACATAAATTACACAGATATAAAAACATTAAGTAAATATTATGTACACTTAATTTAGCTACCTATAACAAATGACTACAAAAACCAAGGCATGTTCTATATATCAATGGGAATATTTATTTCACTAACATAGGTTAAACATCAGAATTAATATAAATATTTGTGTACGTCTCTACAAGGGGCTGTAACAACATTCAGACTGTGTAGGAGATGAGATGCAATTTTGTTGTTAAATCCTTAAAATAGCATAATCATTTTCAAACATTGGTATCAATATCTTTACACACTTTTTGACCAAATTGGTTCTTGCCTCTAAAAGTGTGGGAGAAGCTCCTGAAATGCATCCGATGAAATTCTATGCATTCGATGAAGTGAGCTGTAGCCCACGAAAGCTTATGCTGAAATAAACTGGTTAGTCTCTAATGTGCTACAAGTATTCTCGTTTTCTTTACGGATACAGACTAACACGGCTGCTATTCTTAAACCTGAAATGCAATGTTACTTTAAATGAACAAAATGAAGTCACCACTTGGTGGCAGCATAATTTTAAAAATGAAAATAGGTACCCGACATGTAAAATGTGCATCTCTTATTTCTGTAAGAGTTTTAGGCTACGTCTTCACTGCCAAAAAGTGTTATTTTTCCTTTTACAGTGAGGTAACTAGCCCTTGATAGTTATCTCACTGTAAAATCCTAGTGGAGACAAGGTGCCTGTAGTTTTCACTGCAAGGTAGCTAGGTGAAGTCAGCATTATACCCCTGCCCATGGTTGGCCTCACCTAGTTTACCTCACACTAAAACTACATTACCTTATCTCTGCTAGAATTTTACAGCAGGATAGCTAATGTGTCTAAGTTATTCCACAGTAACACATAACTTCTGTTTGAAATGAGATAGCCTTATCACTATTGCAAGTCCTCAGATGGTGTTAAGAATGTTATGCTTCTGTTTATCCATTATATAACAGTTAGTTCTTGAAGAATTGGTCATGGATTTTGGCCTCTGACTTCCAACTCCTTCACTAATATAAAAAATTCTACCCCTTAGCCTGCTTTTTTGATGTACCCTATAAAACTCTCTGACTTTTCTCATTTGCAGGTACTACCTTTATGACATACTGGATCCTCATGATAGACAGTGTCTTTATATGTTTTTTATTGCACTCAGAACAACAGGTTACTAATCCTGATTAGGGCCTCTAGACCCTATGCAGTATAAATATTAAATTATGATACTAAACATTTGTATTTGCGTATTGCAATGTCATCAGTTGTGAATCATTTCATATGTTCTTGCACAATAAACAGTGGAGAAAACCAAACTGTGTTGCTGTATTGTATTTTAAGCTTTTCTTTATCAAGTTTGCCAGATACCAAGACTTACCTGTTCTGATTGACAGGCTTGTACTAGCAGGGAAAATTCTGAGAGAAGCTGGGGACCTTCGGTTAAATGCACACCGTTCTGTCTGTTTCTTCTTTGTATCACTGGTGAGGGATATATAGCCATTCTCCTTATCACAATGAGGCAGCTGGGTGATCTGTACCATAAATCAGGAGAGAGAACAACAGAGTATAATCAGAAACAGGGGAGAGTTGGGATTGGGTAGGGACTGAGGATGGGAGCAGATCATGCTCAGTTAAAGCAAGATTGTTCGAAGCAGGTAAGAGAGAGACGTGGAGGAACATGAAACCCATGGTACAGCGGAAACCGAAAGGAAGGACCCAGGCAGGTGGTGCTGAGACGGGGGAGACGAACATTTCCCAGAAGAATAAGAAACCAACTAATTCCGAGTGGAGTAAATGGGAGGTGAGTGTGCAGCTCCAGAATGTGGTATGGGTGATAGACGTGTCATCACCTGGGAATCAAATTATGTACTATGTTCCGGTCAGATAAATTCTCAACAGGTTTGAGTCTGTGCAAATGCTACTGAAATGGCAGCTTATAAAATGTCCCCATTTGTTACCATTATGTTGTACTGTATCTGCATTTGTATCAGCAAACTCTCTTCATTGCTGTTGTGCGTAAACAGTAAAATCCCTTATAGTCAGATCTGATATGGTGTCAAATCCTGCAATGAGTGGAGCACCCTGAGTGGTGGGAAGTGAGGGCACTGTGGATATCACATAAGGCACTTAGCGCCTCCGCGGATCAGGACCTTACAAAACTTCTAATGCAATCTGTTTATAAAATTTGAACCCTTTCTCAGCATTATGACATCATAGATACTGGATTGTGACATCTCTGAAGGCATCTATAAAGTGCCCTAGGCCACTTCTGTTTGTGTAAACAGTGTTCCGGAGCTCTCAGTGATAGTTAAGACAATACAAATAAAGTAGCGGAGAAGTTTGCTAGCATACAACAGTCTTTAAGAATTTACTGGAGCATAGCAAAGGCAGTTTATGCACCCTTTGAACTTTGGCTCTTGGCTCCAGCTGCAACTTATTTGAAATGACCTCATGCTATGACAGTTGATGATGCAGAAAGATGGCTGAATCACTCCTGTAATGACTGAAAAAGTTCTATAAAAGTGGCCTGGTATGAGAGTCGGATACAAGGAATCCAGAGGGCAGAGTTTCGGGAAAGCCAACCACCCCCCTCACTCCAATAGTAAATTAAGGCAGTATTCTGGGAGAACTAGGTTTCAAGTTAGGAGGGAGCCTCTAAATTGGGGTCCACAGCCTGGACTCTTAATGTATGCTACCCTAGTGTGGGAGTAGCTGCTGCCATCATATCGTATTGTAGCTGCTGCCGTTGCATTGTACTGCTGGCCTTGGAATGAACTGGAGATGATTTTTTATTTCAGAAGGTGGAGAAAGCTACTAGGGGAGAGGCTATTCTAAATTTTATTTTGACAGATAGGGAGGAACTGGTTGAGAATTTGAAAGTGGAAGGCAGCTTGGGTGAAAGTGACCATGAAATGATAGAGTTCATGATTCTAACGAATAGTAGGAGGGAGAACAGCAAAATAAGAACCATAGATTTCAAGAAGATAGCTACCAACTCCCTGAGTTTGCTAAAGTCTAAGATCCCATGGGAAGCAAGTCTAAGGGGAAAAACAATTGAAGACAGTTGGCAGTTTTTCAAAGAGCCATTATTAAGGGCACATGAGCAAACTATCCTGCTGCGTAGGAAAGATAGGAAGTATGGCTTACCCAGGAGATCTTTAATGATCTAAAAGATCAAAAAAGATTCCTACAAAAAGTGGAAACTAGGTCAAATTACAAAGGATGAATATAAACAATTAACACAAGTATGCAAGGACAAAATTAGAAAGGCCAAGGCACAAAATGAGAACAAACTAGCTTGAGACATCAAGGGTAACAAGAAAATATTCTACAAGTATATTAGGAGAAAGAGGAAGACCAAGGACAGAGTAGGCCTGTTACTCAATACGGGGGAAAAAAGGGAAATAAGAGTATGGAAATAGCAGAGATGCTTAATGACTTCTGTGTTTCGGTTTTCACCAAGAAGGCTGGTGGTGATTGGACATCTAACATAGTGAATGCCAGTGAAAATGAGGTAGGATCAGAGGCTAAAATAGGAAAAGAATAAGTTAATAATTATTTAGACAAATTAGATGTCTTAAAGTCATCAGGGCTTGATGAAATGCATCCTAGAATACTCAAGGAGCTGACTGAGGAGATATCTGAACCATTAGTTCAATTTCAATTATCTGTGAAAAGTCATGGAAGGTATTAAAGAGTCCAGAAGACTAAAAAAGGGCAAATATAGTGCCAGTTTATAAAAAGGGAAATAAGGACAACCCAGGGAATTACAGACCAGTCAGCTTAACTTCTGTACCTGCAAAGATAATGGAGCAAATAATTAAGCAATCAGTTTGCAAAAATCTAAACGATAATAAGGTGATAAGTAACAGTCAGCATGGATTTGTCAAGAACAAATCGTGTCAAATCAATCTGATAGCTTTCTTTGACAGGGTACATGGGAAGTGGTAGATGAGGTATATCTTGACTTTAGTAAAGCTTTTGATGCTGTCTTGCATGACCTTCTCATAAAAAAAAATGAGGAAAATGTAACCTAGTTGGAGCTACTATAAGGTGGGTGCAAAACTGGTTGGAAAACCATTCCCAGATTGTGAACCACTGATGATTACTATCATGCTGGAAGGGCATATAAAGTACAGTTATGAATCCAGTTCTGTTCAATATCTTTATCAATAATTTAGATAATGGAATAGAGAATACACTTATAAAATTTGCAGATGATACCAAGCTGGGAGAGGTTGCAAGTGCTTTGGAGTATAGGGTTAAAATTCAAAATAATCTGGACAAACTGGAGAAATGATCTGAAATAAATAAGATGAAATTCAATAAGGACAAATGCAAAGTACATCATTTAGGAAGGAACAATCAGTTGCACACATACAAAATGGGAAAGGACTGCCTAGGAAGGGCTCTGGGAGGTCATAGTGGACCACAAGCTAAATATGAGTCAACGGTGTAACACTGTTGAGAAAAAGAAAAAGAAAAAAAAAAAGCAAACATCATTCTGGGATGTATTTAGCAGGAGTGTTGTAAGCAAGACACAAGCAGTAATTCTTCCACTGTACTCTGCGCTGATTGGGCCTCAACTGGAATATTGTGTCCAGTTCTGGGCACCACATTTCAGGAAAGATGTGGACAAATCTAGAGAAAAGCAACAAAAATGATTAAAGGTCTAGAAAACATGACCTATGAGAAAAGATTGAAAAAATTGGGTTTGTTTAGTCTGAAAAAGAGAAGATTGAGAAGAGAATAACAGTTTTCAAATACATAAAAGGTTGTTACAGGAGGAGGAGAAAGAAGAATTGGACAAGAAGCAATGGGCTTAAATAGCAGCAAGGGAGGTTTAGGTTGGACATTAGGAAAAACTTCCTAATAGTCAGGGTGGTTAAGCACTGGAATAAATGACCTAGGGAGGTTGTGGAATCTCCATCATTGGAGATTTTTAAGAGCAGGTTAGACAAACACCTGTCAGGGATGGTCTAGATAATAGATAAGTCCTGCCATGAGGGCACGGGACTGGATTACATGACCTCTCAAGATCGCTTCCAGTCCTATGTTTCTATAATTGTGGTTCTTTCTGTTTCAGTGCTGAACAAACTAGTTGGTGCTGAGTTTCTTCTCAATTTAATAGTTATGTTTTGGTAAAAAAAAAAAAAAATTGTTTAGTTGCACATAACACACCTGTAGCCAGTTTCTGCTCACAGGCTACATGGATCTGAATCAGGAGTAAACTCTCAATGGAGTTGCTGTGAATTTAGAGTGGTGTAAAGGAGAGCAGAATCTGGTACCTAAACACATCTGGAAATAAATGTAAATCAAACAAAAATACCAGAGAAAAAAATTGTTCAGAAGAAAGATTAGGAAGTATTGTGGAGCTGCTGATCCTTACCCCCTGTAGCAGGGTGGTGACTTACCCTGCAGCGCCTCCTGCTGGCCATCCAGGAATTAGCTTGTCTTCAGCACAGAACACCCTCTGCAGGCTGGTGTCTTGCTGTCCGCTGGCCCTATGTCTCTTCCTGGACACTGGTGCCCTGTACCTGGGGTGCTGCCCCCTGGCAGTACCCTCACACTCTGCCTCTGGGTCTCCCCGCCCCAGGGAACCCCCAACCCTCTGAGCCCCACCTTGCCTCAGTCTAGGCTACTGTCAGTCATCATCAAACCCCCACTCCCTGAGGCAATGTGACAGCCAGTCATCATAGGCAAGGGGGTTTTGGAACCTGCTGCCTGACTCTACCACCCTGTACCTTTGTGGGCCTAGGACCAGGCCCTGCAGCCTGGGAAGTTGCCAGCCTTGAGCTCCCCAGCCCTGCTTCACTCCAATTACCCTGTGCTCAGGCAGCCAGGCCCTGCTCCCTCCAAGACTGGAGAGAGAGAGACCTGAGTGCCTGGCTCCTAGCCTTTTTATACAGGCTCCCTAATTGCCCCAGCCGTGGCTGCCACACCCTCAGCTGCCTTCCCTCTGCTGGGCTACTTTTGTTTAGTCACAGCCTCTGCAGGGCTGCTTTTAACCTTCTCAGGGCAGGAATGGGGTGGTCACCCTGCTATACCCCCCTTGCATTTAGGAGGGTACAAATAGGCCTTGCACATGTCCTGACTCTAGGCCCAATTTAACTGGATTCCCTTGCTTTCTCCCATGGGAAGCTCTTAATATCAGTGGCAGCTGGCATTAGAGGAGTTCTTGTTTTCTTCACCTCTTTCATCTCAGTGTTATCTGAGTTCCAAAGTCTGAATGCACAACATCGGAATATGCTTCATAAATACATGCTTCAGCAGGGCCAATGGTTTGTGTCAGTTGTTGGGTATTATCAGCTGAGTCTGAGGGGAGGTCAGGGGATCTCATCTCACTCCCTTGTTACTGTTAAAACCTAGGTTCCATTTTATAACTGCTCCTCTGCAGTGCCAACTGCTTCTTGGGACAGGATGATGAATCTCCCCTGTTAGTGGTTATCTTTAACAACTGTGTGCAGCACTATGAACTATTATGATTTTGTTTAAAAGGTTGAATTGGCCTTTTCTAAGGTGAGGCAGCCTGCTAGATGTTTGAATTCTCTGTAAAATATAGAGCTTTCTTCCTGTTTGCTTTATATGAATTAGCAGCAGCCACCTGCAAACCTGCTGATAAGCTGGCTCATTGATGACCTACACAAAAGGCTGATGCAAAGGTCTGAGCTAGTTTGTTTTTTCCCATCCGGAAAAGAACAAAAAAACAGCTAACCATCTACTTCAACACAGAGAAATCTATCTATCCACACCTGTAGAGTACAAATAAGCATCATCATTAGAAAGTGGTGAAAACCTTGGCAATGTCCCCCAGTATCTCACGCTTATGCTGTCAGATGAATTGCACAAATCTGGATTTGGAGTTTTGTAGCACCACTCAACTGAGGTACCTTGTGGGACATTCCTTCAGACATCTTTAGACCCCTCTCAAATGTCTTATACAAGGAAGCTTACCAGCTTGCTTTAGCATCGATTGCTGGCCTTGTCTGAGCATTTGCCATAGTGATTACTCGTGTATAAGTTGCTATGTTCCACCAGAGTTTGAAGGAGGAGGTTTTCAAGTGACTGTTGCCTACTACAAGTCTCAAGATGCATTCTTTAACATAAGCGACAAAGAGTCCTGTGGCACCTTAAAGACTAACAAAAGTATTGAAGCATAAGCTTTTGTGGGCTAATATCCACTTCGTCGGATGCGTATAAGTGGGTATTAGCCCACGAGAGCTTATGCTTCAATACTTTTGTTGGTCTTTAAGGTGCCACAGGACCCTTTGTTGCTTCTGCAGATCCAGACTAACACGGCTACCTCTCTGATTTTTGACATTCTTTTATATGTGCTGCATGCAAGAAAAGCCTGTAAAAGTTAAATATTAACTACTGCCACCTTCTTTTAGTGACTTTTCTGGAGGACAGTCCTAAAATCATCAAAGAATACTTGATTTTAGTAACAATGATTTCTTGCCCTCAGGCCTGCAATCTGCAGAATGATTTTATTCTGCATGATCTTTCCAAAAGAGTGATCCATCATCTCCTCCCCTTGGGAAGATGTTCAGCAATAAACAGGATCAATCTAGGATGTCGTCTTAAAAAAATTGCCATGGTATTGCCACAGATTTACCCATGCATTATTTATGCCACTACAATCAGCTGAAATGTCTAGGTATATTACATGGTTCTTGGAGAACTTTTCTCTGAAGCATCGGTCACTGCCTGATGAGGATACCATATTAGGTGAATTGGTGGTCTAATACAGGGCAGCAAATCCTATGTTCCTAAATTTGTCATCCAGACATCTGAATACTGGGAGATGTTTGCTCCATTATTAATTGCCTGTGGCTAATTTAATTCTCAGCTTTAATGCCATCCAGTTAGAGATGGGCCTGAATCAGGAGCCACATTTTGGGAGATGTTGATACTGAGCACCAGCTGGCTTTAATAAGAACTATGGCTGCTCAGCACCAAGGATTTAACCCAAAAACTCTGGGTTCAAAGCTCATTAACCTCAGGACAGTTAAAATGCAGATCTTGATCTGAATGTCACTGGATAGATCTGTGTCAACAATGGGCTGAACCTGAACACTGAGTCCAAGTGCTTTTGAACTTTGAGGAGGTTTGGACTAAGACCTAATCTTTGCAATTCCAGTCCATCTCTACAATATGCTGTAAAGTGCCACTGCAACCAGGTCTCTTGCCTAATGACTCTGGCACAGATGATCCTGGTTGCTTCTGCCACTCTCTCTCTAGCCAATCTTCCTATCACTGTTGGATTTAAACACAGTTCTAAGTACTAGTTAAGAGGTTTCTTCTGCAAGTTAAAGAAGGGGCTGGCAATCTTTCCTACCAATGACCCCACAATTGGATGCAATGACTAGCTGAGATTCCAATCCAATAATCCCTTGCATTTACATCCCACAATTCTTTGAGAATAATATATTACAAACACCAATGTATTTTATAGCAAACACTTAGTAGCATATCATTTGTAAAATACAAACAAGAAAAAATAAATATTTTAGGGGTCCGGTGGATAGACTAAGAGACAGGATACCTGATTCTATTCATGGCTGTGCTGCGTGACTTTGGCCAAGTTACTTCATCTCTCCAGGACTTTGTTTCCCCATGTGTAAAATGAGATAACAATTACCTCCTTGCAACATGCTTTGTCTTGTGGGTGAAAAATGCCATGTAAAAAGCTAAGCATTAATTGCAGTGAAGCACTGATCTTATATGACTTTATCTTCAGTTCATTGCTAATTCTATTGGTAGCCAAAGTATCAATATTGCAGAAATTGAAACGTTCCTATAAAAGAAGAAAGTTATGTACAAGGTGTCTGTGACACATGGCCAGAAAGGGCTAAAAATCCTGCAGGATGAATGACTCAAATTCAACCCTCTAAGACATCCGGGGAGATAATGTTCATGTTTTTGATTATTTACACGTATTTAGGTAATGGTCAACAATATAATGAAAGGTGCCTATCTATTCTGTATTCTGGTAATTCAAAGATCCAAAGAACATCCTAGCATTAACATGAATTGTAAACATGGGGTATCTCTGTATTCATCTCTCTTTGAAATTTATAGCAAATCACCTGTGAATGGTGGAGGAAGACGCCAATTGCCTTATGTTAATTTGTACAGCTAAGTACTTGTGATGGACCTCCTTCAAAGTCATCCTAATTACCGTTAGTTCCCTGAGAGACTCCAACTTGTCAAATACGACATGAAATTGTATAAAAGATCCTTGAGTCCTGATCCTGTTAATCTCATATCTGCTTAAGCTTCATCAGGGGAAGTTTGAGTCACAAGATGAGATCCTAGTTATGCTGGTACGCTCTGAATATGATATTGGACATTGGACTATAACCTATGAACTAAATTCTAAAAGAACCCTTTGCAACTACAAAGCTCATCATCTCTGCTATGTATCTGAACCTCAAGAATTGAACTCATGTCTGTATGTATATTGATCTTTTAACCATACTCTGTCTCTTTTTTCTTTTTAAATACATTTTAGTTTAGTTAATAAGAATTGGCTTTATGCGTGTATTTGGGTAAGATCTGGAATATTCATTAACCTGGGAGGTAATGTGTCCAATCCTTTGGGATTGGTAGAACCTTTTCTTTTATATGATGAAATAAGATTTTCAGAAATCTTCATCATATCTGACTTGGGTAGCTGGATGGAGACCTGAGGCTGGGTACTTTCAGGGACCAGTGTTATTGACTTCGGAATAGCCAGTGAGGTAATTAAGATGCTGTTTTATGCTGTCTTGGTGAATCTAAGTATTGAATTATACATCAGCTTTGGGGTTTATCTGCCCCATTCTTTGCAGTTCACCCTAGTTGAGGGACCTCAGGTGGCCGCCACAGAGACCCCAGTCACAGTGTCAACTACAGCTCAGCTACAAACATCATTTATATCAACTTAGTGCAAACATATTTAGCAATGTGTTAAATATTTGCAGCTATCACTCTTCTAAAAGAAAGTGGTCTTCTGCATGGTACAATTCATGACCGTGATCAGCACCCATGATGTCACATACCATTGAAAACATGCTAACATCAACAGAGCTGAGACCTTTAATTGAATTTACAGCCCTTGCTGCTTCATCAAATCCCTTTATAAGTCCAGGTGGTATCTGTATAGGGCAAATGCTTCTCAGTGGATATGTACTGTGCTCCACACCCCTTTGGGGCCACAGTCTGCTTATAAACCCCATTCCTTTTTTTTGGCCATGGTTCTTGCACCATTAGTGCAAACTTGAGTTTTCAATCTGTAAATCCCTATTATCTCAAACTACTGGTGAGCCTGTTTTTGAAGCTTTTTATTTGGCACAGAAAAATAACAGGCCTGATTCTGATTTCATCTGTTTTACACTGGTGTAACTCCACTAGTATAAGTGAAGTTACTCCTCATTTACAGCAGTGTAGCTGAAAAGAGAATCGACCCATTGTTACTCCACTGCCAAATTAAAGAATTTCAAAAGTTTGCCCACTGTAGTATGTGAAATTATTTTCATCACAAAGTTTACAGAGAGAGCTGTCAGACCCATACAGAGTAAGTACAGTTACCTGTGAAGCAAATGACATGGCCATGAACCCATCCACCTGGAGAGAAATACTCATTCTCGCAAACCTTGTTAATGAATTGCTCACCCCAATCTGCTGATAATTCATCTCACAGAAGAACCACTAGACAATGGAATTATTTTAGTTTGCTACAGAAGAACCAAAAGTTACTTGTCTGCACATAGGGTTGCCAATTCTGATTGAAGCTATTCCAGGAGATTTTTTTCTCCACCATGATGTAATGTCATTTTCTTAAAATATCCTGTTAAAATCTTCTGGATTGCTTTCAATAGTCACCTGGAGATCTGTGCAGATTCCTGGAGACTCCAGGCCAGTCCTGGAGAGTTGGCAATCCTAGCAAAGCACACTAGAGAGGTGTGATTTCTGAAGTGCCCCAGTATGTTGTCCACTAACTGGCATGTGCTAAATATTCTTTAATGCACAAAGCACTATGTTAACATTCACTAGGGAACTTCTAGTGCCCACCACCCACATCTATGTGGGCAATGGTTTGGTGCACTTTAGAAATCACACCCTCTAGTGCACATTGCCACACTGTATAGACAAGGTAGGGACCTGGTCCAATATCGACTACAAGTCTATAGAGTCATTCTGTAGGCTCTAATGGATGTTGGATCAGGTTCTGTATCCATTGCACAAGGCTAAATTACATTTTCTGCTATTATGTGAAGCTTCCCTAGCTTTGCTATTTGGAAACCAGCACACCAAGATGCTTTCAGTGCTTTCGATGAAATATTTGCTCTTTTTGGTCCCATTTTAATGTTTCCCTCTATCATGACTCTTTCCTTATCCTTTACAGTTGCTGGCTATGATTGTCCCTGTCCTCCTCCTGCTTTACATCTTCCTGTGCTATGAGAACTTCCATTTCCACGTGGCTCATATGTACGCTCATCTGGGGTACCCCAATGCCCAACACATTGTGGGGCAGAGATATCTGCAAGGTAACATTTCTACAAGTCAGTGGATAACTGGCCTTAGACTATATGTGTGTGCAAATAACAAACTTGTGAATGTGTTACACAATACATTATCTTCAGGACAGAGGTTGGCCCCCATATTGTGCATTTTAACTGAAATTCTCTTCATTTCTTTGCCATGTCTTTGTCTCACATCCAGGAGCTGGCGTGGAAAAGAATGAGGAGATGGCCATGCATTGGTTCAGGTGAGATGGAGTCAAAGATTACTCAAATGGCAACCTCCCACACTGGTCCTCAGGTATCTTTAGAAGATTTCCTGCAGGAGTGGATTAGGGAAGAAAAGCAAACTATTTTTTTTTTCTAGTACTGTAGTTTGTTTCCAAATTGCTGTAATTTATGAAAGAGCAATATGGTCTAACATGGACACCAACTCCCTCGGTGGCTTTGGGCAAGACACTTCACCTCTCTGTCTGATTTTTCCCCATCTGTTATTTCTATTTTTAAAAAACACAGCAGATGCTCAAATATTAAGATGATGGGGGCCATATAAGTACCTACAAAGAGAGATTCTAGAGGCCTCTAAGTGCTGCTCCTGCTGTGATGGACAAGAGCAAAGCCTTCTGAGGGACACTAGAACAGCAGGCAGGCAGCAGAGGGGAAAAATGTACAGACTCAGGAGCATTTAGGGACATCAGCAGCATATGATTTTTCCCTCACTGTTAATTTATTGCTTTTGAAAGCTTTCTGCTGTGAGAGTGAGGTAATTGTCCCTTTACAAAAGATGTTTATGCCATGATCAGACAGTATTAAAATGGTTCAGAGGAGATTTTGATTAGAGCCATCTCAAACACAGGTTTTTAAAGATGTTACTTTTAGCTCCGTTGTTCTGCTAGCACAGATAGGGCCATGGGAATTGCAGAATGGATGGAAGGGTAGCACAGTTAATGGAAAGTGAAACAGTAACTTTGGGAGAGAGTTTTCAGACCATAGTCTGCAATAACTGCTTGTTGAACCTGCAGATTGGATCAGACTTTATATATACCTAAGTCCACTGTAGCACTGACATCAGTGGTCTTTGAATCAGGTCCATAGTTCCCTATCTACTTCTGAAGATGTTTATGTAGACAGCAAACCTGCAGTGAACAGATACACACCTACAGGAATTATAAGTTGTCTGTGGTGGTGTCTACACTTCCAGGAGCAATTACATGTGTTTTCATTAGAGCAACACCAGAACACCAACTAATCCAAAAAGAATAAATACCATCAAAATATCAACATATACCCTGCTGAGGCAGCTGCCTTTACTATGGCATTTGAAGTATTAGCTACGCTTAAGACCTAATTCTACCTTCATATCTGTATGTACTACTCCCTTTGAAGTTAACAGGAATGGAGCACACAGATGAAGGAGGAATTTGGTCCTTAGTGTGGAAATGGCCACAGCAAGTGAAACTACATGTTGATTTTTATTCACTGTAACTTCACCAATGAACTGAGACACCAAATTCTGATTCCTGCCACAAACACTCACTCGCTTTTGGACACAGAAGAAGGTGATAACAGACTGTCAGCGGCAGTGCTTTAAGTGAGGCAAATGCCTATTTCTAACAACATAGGCCCTAATCTGGGAAAGCACTTAAATGTGTGCATAAGGCTATCCCTAATGAGGAAAAACACAAGCTTAAGTGCTTTCCTGAATTGGGGTCTCACTTTAAATACAAACCGAACCGCACTTAAGAACGCAAATTTGCTCATACCTTCTCATTGTTTGCTCTTTTCCTGGGTTAGTTCTTTCACATGGAGGATCCTCTCAGGGTTTCCTTCTTTTCCCTGTCCTCTTTCATTCCTTTTTCTTGTCTTTCAGGGAAGCTGCAGAGAAAGGCCACCCCCACTCCTCCTTTAACCTGGCTGTGGGAAAGATGAAGAACATGACCATGTCATTTGACAAAGGGTAACATTTTCCTTTTACTGAATCCTAGTTCCTTCCAATATCACTATCAATAGGAGAGTCTACACTAGCACTTTCGTTGAAACTACCCACCATTGCATTGTGGGTCATGCAGAGCCTCCAGTAATAGAAAAGTTTGGAAGAGTTAGTGTAGACCTGCTGCTTTTTTAAAACCAGGATTAGATGATATAGCAGTTAAAATGCCCATAGCCTGTCTACATTAATACTGCTGCAAGTAGAACTGTGCTGATGATGGAACTTTAATGTGGAAAAGTTAAGAAAAATACTAGTGTAGACAAGGCCAATGAGGAGAAAAATGAGTCGAATTTTCAAAAAGACAGAATTGTCCTGCTAGTGTCAAACCATTCTCTTTGGGCCTGATCCAAAATCCACTGAAGGTCAATAGAAAGACTCCCATTGACATCAACAAGCCTTGGATGAAGCCCTTTGAGAAAATGTCCTGCTTTCTCTCTCTCTGTGAAGTGTTGTTTTCTCTATGTCGTGTTTGGGAGCACTTAAGCTGCATGAAATGTTCAGAGTGAGATCAGTAACTCACAGAAAACTTGCCTGGCTTGGTGTTTTGTACGTTCTTTGTGTATGAACATGAGTCCAGTTTTGATTGAATCTAGGTTAACTGAAGGTTTCAGATCTAAGTCAACTAATGAGTTTCACAGCAGATTTGACTGAGTTTTTGTTTCTTGTTTTTGGAGTTTTTTGGTTCATTCAAACCTGAAACTCAAAATAAAAGCTTGGGGAGTGCAAAATCAAGTGACCTGAAACTGTGGGTTTGAACAAACTGTGGGATTTGAACAAAGGCATATGATCTGAAACTACTATGCGTCATAAATTTCTTCCCCATGTTTCTCTTTCAACAACACTGTATTAGATTAGGAGGAGTTATGTACTCAGTTGTATGAAAAGTGTATTTAGAATGATCAGTGATACAAATTCAGCCCACCTATAACTCCACTGAGCTAGAAAGCACAACAAAGCATAGCTCCAAAGACCTTGGGAGAAGTAGGGAGGAAATTAGGGCTTTGTCCTTTTGTGATGTTGAGAATTAACTCTTAGTTCAGTGTTACAGTGATGGGTTCTGTTATAAAAGTCTGAATATAGAGAAAGGCAGCGGGAGCTAATTCATTCCTATCTGTGTATTTTTGTTTTTAATTTTTTTTTCTCTTGATAATGACTGTATATTCTTTAGGGAAGTGGAAAATCTCCTCAGTGTGGCTGCAGATCATGGGCTCCAAGAAGCTCAGGATCTTTTAGACATCATCATCAGGAACAGAAATCTTCCTTGATGGACCCAAAAGAGATGGCAGCATTCTCGCCTTTCTAGTCTTTTTACTTGGGTACTGTAGCACATTGTTTCTTCTTTGTCTTTGATGAATTTCTGGTCATTTACTTTTGGAAACCTTGGACGGGACACTTCATTTGTCTTGCATTGGATCACTGTACTTAGAATGAATGGCATTTTGTATTGTATGATGCAGGAAGAAATACCTTTCTATACAGCCATCTTGATTTAAGTTGGCAGAACTTTGTCTTGAGTTCAACTTGATCACCACTCAGCACAGATTTGCTCAACCCTCAGTCTTACAATAAGCTGCTATTCAATTTTATCATAGTACAAACAGTGCTCTGGGGATGGGGAAAGGTAATAGAAATGATCAGCATATAAATAGCTTTCCTTTTGTTTGTAGCTCATTAGATTTGTACAGTACAGGGGGCTGATAGGGTGAAAGATGTGGAGGAGGAAAATCAACAATGGACATACAAATGCCAGTGATAAAGAGCCTCTGTTAGACCAAATGGATTGTATTGAGAAAGTTAGCTTACTGTCCGTCTTCATTGCAAAATCACTTTCAGGTAGCAATGATGTTAAGTAGCATGTTCTTCTACTGATATTGTTAGAGCTATCTATTGGCTTAGGGTTTGAGACAGAGCTGGTTGTTAGAGGTGTTTTGTCATGTATTTATGTATTGTAAAGTGAGCATAGCTTAAGTTATATAGTAATAAACAAACATGGTGTATTTTACTATGCAGGTTATAATAGAAATAATAATGGTTTAATAGAAATATAATAGCAACTTCATTTAGTAGCCACCATTGCTTAACAGCTACCTCTTTGTCATGTAATGGGTAGAAGAAAATAATTAAATTTAACAGAAGCAGCCTTCATTTTCAAGATGCCTTCAGTTTAATGCAACAGGGGGAGTAATTGCTTGTAACAGAATGTGCAGTTTCTAAACAAAGATAGAGAGTATTTTGCTATCAACCTTTTTTTCCTCCATGGGATGTGCCAGTCTGTGCTGTGGGATTTTTTTCTTTTGTTTTGGTCAGGACCGTTCAGGTTATTTCTTGCACAACATGAAGTACTTGTTTTTTCTGAGGGTGTTGAGGACTAGATGACTGCACTGTCAAACCTGAAGGGTAAGGGTTGCAGAAGGAGAAGCGAGAGAAAACAAGGCTGAACAAAGGGTAGGTCTCAGTTTCCGACAGCTGCTTTTCTACTGTGATCTTGTAATCAAAGATGGAAAGGATTCTAGCTAAGGAGCTCAGTCCTCCTGTGACATTCTATACCTTGGGGACATGTCCTGTAATCCCCATGTTTCTCATTTTCATATAATCGTGATCTCACATATAAAGTATGCTTTGTAAGGTATCAGGGGAAAGGTTATGATCTGCTGAAGGTCATTTTTCTATCCATATATGTATATCATTAATGAATATGAAGTGATAAGAATTGTGTAGTATGGTTATCACCAAAACATGCTGTAAGTTGGAGGAATCAGCCCCACAGAGGCGACAGCAGAGAAGATAACCGACGCCTGGGTGAGATGTCAAAAACCCATCAGCAGCAATTATCCAGCAAGGGAGCTACAATACAATGACTCACCTGCATGAGGCCACCCCAGAAGATTTGCTTAACTTTGTTTGGAGAGACTCAGTAATGCTCACCTGACTTTGAAGGGGGTGGGGGTGAAGCCAACAGGGAAGAAAGGACATGAGAACGATCTAAGTTTGTAAGGGCATAGAAAATGTTAAGATCAGCTTACAATGTGTTTTGCTTTTATTTCATTTGACCAAATCTGACTTGTTGTGCTTTGACTTATGATCACTTAAAATCTTTCTTTATAGTTAATAAATCTGTTTGTTTAATCTACCTGAAGCGGTGTGTTTGGTTTAAAGCATGTCCGAGACTCCCCTTGGGAGAACAAGCCTGGTACATATCAGTTTCTTTCTTAGATTGATGAACTTATGTAAGCTTGCTGTGGCCAGTGGGTATAACTGGACACTGCAAGACAGAAGTTCCTAGGGTTGTGCCTGGGACCAGATATATTGGCTAGTGTCATTCACTTGCAAGTAGCGGGGAGCAGCTTAAATGCCCAAGGCTCTGTGTGAACAGCCCAGAAGTGGGATTCTTACAGCAGAGCAAGGTAAGGCTGGCTCCTAGAGTCAAAGACTAGAGAGGCCTACCAGATCACTGGTCCAGATAACACCAGAGGGGAACATCAAACCTCCATGTACGTTGGCTCAAACCTTTATACCATCCTCAGGTCTAGCTCTGGGCCCAAGTAAAATGTTTTGCCTATAAGAATAAGGAAGTTGAAGGTATGTGTACTGCAGCATTCATGTTTCTATCTATAAAACCATCTTTGTCATGTTTATGACCAAAATCACGCTCCCCTGCCCCAGTACAAACATACGCATAGTCCTACTGGGGACTAGAGCCCAACAAAGTAGTTGGATGTGAATAATTCATTTTCCCCTTCCCCCACTACATTTGGAAGCTGATTTTTCCCTCTGTTGCACTTTGTGTAATCATACACACCTGAAATGCAACCAGATCAAAGAGAAAGACCACATACTCCCACCCATTGACACAGTCAGAGAAACCCCGTGGAGTAGCCTAAAGGTGATGGAAGCAGCACAGCTGCCTCCTATGCCAACCCTTCCCATTACACAAGAGATGAGGGGGCAAGATAGGGAGGTTGTAGGGAAGATCTTTTGTCAACTGTGCATCCCTCGCTTGTGCTGCGTGGCCCTGACTCTGCAAACTGCACCTGGTTCCTGTAGCTGTCTCTCGTCCATGGCTGAGTGCAGGCTATGGCATTTTAAGCCAGTTCACGACTAAGCTGGAAGGCAGTAGAGAGCCAGGCCTTTGCGCACATGCACAGACTGTGGAGCACGAGGGGTAGGAAGGGAAACAAACACTTCTTTGAAATTAACCATTTTGGTTTGATTTCGAATTGTTTATTTCCCTCGCCCATTTCCATGGAATGTCTCCTTTCCTAACATTCCTTTTTTAGAGTCTAGAAAACACAGAAGACAGCACAACGCCTGCCACTGCCTGCAGAGTGCAACAGAACTTGAGGCTCTTTTCCCTTCCCCTTAACGTCAACTTAAAAAGGGAAAACAAAGGCAGAAGCAAAAGATACCATGTTCTCTGGCCCTAGACTCTGAATGGATCTTGTTTCCATTGCATATAACAATTACCAGCCACGGGCCTGAGCCTCTGAAGACAAGGGAAATCTTTCTATTGGCGTTAGTGGGTTTTGCATCATGCCTCCTGTCCACTGTTTTTAACCCCTCCCTCATCCGCTTTAGCTCCAGCACTGCCATCCTTTCCTTTTATTTCACAACTAGATCTGTGCTATATAGAAACAGCATGTTGTCAAACAGTGACCTACCAATGAAGTACAATAAACACCATCTTTTCCAGTCATACAGTGTTCCCCAGGAGACTGTTCTTTTTCTATAGCTGCGAGCATAGAAAGCAGAAGGATAAGGAAGGGGAGGAATGGCTCAGGGTCAGGAATTGTATTCATCCTCTGTGCTACCTTGACTTGTAGATGTCAGGCCAAAAGTAAAATGGCCTCATTCCTGGGTGAGCTCAGATCTGTCCTGATTTTAATGGTCCTCTCAGGTTAAATATCTCCTGAAGTGTTACAATTGATGCTTAATGGAAAAATCTATCATAGCCACGACACTCCTCCTAGGTTTCCTCATGGGGTGAGACCACCTGGTGCTACAGTAGCTAACATGAAGCTGCAAAAAGACAGTAAAAAATATAATCACCCCAGGTAAGACTCTAAGATGCTGTAGTGTAGCAACATCAAAAGGTGCTTCTTGCATTGAGTGCGTATGTGTGGGTGTGGGATGGCTCATCTGGTCCTGTATTTGTTTATAAAGTGACAGAATAGTCCTGGGTTCAGATAGTGGGTGAGGCAGTTCTCTGTGAATTTACTGTTATTTCCAAATTGTTAGATGTAAACATCAGGTAAGAGAAGTATTCTTTCAGCAGCACTGAATCTGAAGCAAGCAAGATTATTCTTAAGGGTGAATCTGTTCTCTAACCCTAACCCTGTTAAGCACTTGCCCAAGCAAGTGCTGGACATCATTGGATCCAACTGGATGGTATCCAGTGACTGGGTCAGATGATTTCCGGCTAGGGGATATAAATGAGGGTCCCAAAGCCACCAGGAGAGGATTAGGAGAGTGTTTCCCTGTGACACCAGATATTACATATATAATCATCACTATCAGCTGGTTGACACTGGAGAGAACCAGGGACACATTTCCTTTCTTCAGCTCATCTGCACACAAATTTGTTTCATCTTTAGAGATTTTTATTCCCCCATCGTATTCAGCTACAATCAACCTCTGGTGCCTGTATCCAACCACCAGCTGACTGTGATTTTTGTACACAGTTTTGTACACAGAAACCCACAGCTTTGGTTTCTCTTTCAACTCAGCCACCTTTCCCAGTTTTCCAAGCATTGGAGACAGCGTTGTAAAGAAAGAAGGATTGATAAACATAAGATTAAGATACTAATGTAGAAGTGTCACAATCCTTAGAGCAGGCCAAAGGAAACTGTGTGTTTATCATTTCATATATTCTGCCTATCAGTTTTCTAACTTTTACATTACTGTTCGTAAAGGAAACGGGCAACAAAATTTATTTGTAATTTATTTTAAGAGGTCACTATCAATATAAAAGTCATGTACTTAAAAATAATCTTACTTTGTTACTAACAGCTCCTCAAGACTGAAAAAATTATGCATATAATTATTTCTGTTTCTGTCATTAGACACTAGCCTCTTCTATATTTCTTTTCGGTTGTAATAAAAACTGTATTATATTAAGTCTCTAAAACAATTAAAAACTTTCATTACATTTCATATATTTTAATTTGCCAAAACCCTGTTCTCATTGACAATTTATGCAGTCATATTTCTCCTATTATTAGTTCTGGTTGAATAATATATAATATTCAATTCTTCTGTCAACTGATGTTAATTTTTCACCAGGTTGAATAATACCCATTAAGGTGGGTTTAGTAGGCTGCACCTATCTGAGCCAGCTCCCAGATGACAATTTACATTATTTCCACCCAGTTCTTCCCAGACTGTCAGCAAAGTCTCTCAAATAAACAAAACTTGAAACAAAAGCCTTCACAACAAAATGTTCATTTCTCTACAGTGCCTCTGCTGGGATGCAGTTTCTCAATGCTGCTCTACAGTTTAAAGATGGAAGCAGAGACAAACAATTCACTCTCATTCTCCCTGGCATACAGAGGTTGACAGATAACCCTCTTCCTACCACTGTGTCCCTCCATTATGATGGAAGAGGAAAATTATGTGCTGCACTCCTTCCTAGAACTTGTCCTCTTTGAGAAGGAGAAGAGCCCTGCCTTATTCTCTACTGGTCCTAGATGCTAAAGAAAACAGTAACCTGGATTTTTTTCCAGCCACCGTTACCCTGTGACCTCTTCTTCTTGCTCAATGTAGTCCTGTGCTGTTTTCTGTGTCTGTCTGCTTCAGAACTCTGGAAACAGGTTAGCCTGCCCCCCAAGACTTCCCCCTCTTGGCCTTAAAGGGTTAATATATCCTGTTACAAAGGGGATTTTCAAAGGCACCTAAGGGTGCATCCTCACTAGGAAAATGGAGTGTTTTTATTGCATGTAAGTTAACAGGTAGTAACTAACATGATGTTAAACCTAGTGAAGACAAGGTATTTGTAGCTTTCACATGTGTTAGCAGGTCACTTTAAGGACTATGGAGGAACTTTATACTAGTGGGAGCATTATCTTGTAAGGTGTAACAACCTCATTTCTGGGATTTCTCACACATGAGAGCAAGTCACTGAGGGCAGCTGTGGAAGGATGGAGAGGCTGAGATCTCCTAAAGCAGTGGACACAGATGTGGAAGAGAACAGGAGCCTATTTCCATTGCACTGCTCAAAGCAGTGAGAGCCCCACAACTGGGTATGTGGGGCTGCAGGATTGGGTAGGGGAGAGCTGCTGGTGGTACTTGGGTATCTGGGAGAAGGGATGAAGGACATGGTGCTGGGGGAAGCTTGGGGTGACAGAGTATGTGGGTGCTTGACAGCTAGGGTGGGTGGCAATGCCCAGGTCCCACCCCAACATTTATCTTGTTGTTACCTACCTGCTCTTCCCAGCTGCTGTTCCATGGTGGCTATGAGCCAATGGAGAGCAAGGAGAGTTGAGGCAGAAAGCAGGTGTCACCTTGGCCCCTAGAGGCTGGGAGAATCCAGCTGTGTAGCAGGCAGAGGTGAGAAAGGGGTGGAGCCTCTGAAGTTACCAGTATCACATGAGATTAGGGTGACCAGGTGCCCCGATATTAAGGACTTTGTCTTATATCCACCCCCCTGGAAAAAAAATCATCCCGATTTTTCACACTTGCTATATGAGGTGTGTGACATTTGGCAGGTCTGCTAAGAAATCAAAGAGAATGAAATCCTTCATACTACTGCCTGTGGCAGCCCCACTGGAGAAGTACAATGCATTCCTGTGGGAGCTTGAGTTCCCAAGCATAAGACAGGAGGACACAATCCCAAGGACCTATTTCTTATGTGTACAGTGGTTACAAAACAGCAATGTATCAGAAAGCTTGGACAGGACTACTACAACAAGAATGCCCCACGGTTATTCTCATTGTATGGGAGAGATTACAAACAGCCGAAGTGGCTGGCAAACTGCTAAGGTAACAGCATGCCATCCACAACCAGGTCATATGTCATACCCATTCTGGGGGCCACTCCTCTAGAAGCTGTGGGACATGTCTAAACAAAACGAAGGGAGACAGTAGCTCTGTTTCTTGTGGGCTTACAAAATATTTCTGACAGTGCTCCGGTGCTGACAGCACTAACACAATGTCCCATTCGGTCACAGGCATTGGGGGAGGATTCATCTTGGTCACTCTGCAGAAGGAATTGTTTTAAGGACAAGGAGTTGTATGATGAAAAGGCCATTGAGTTAAAGAGGCAATTTTTACTGGCAGGTTAGTCTGTGCTGGTTGGGTTTGGCTGCAACTGTGTTTTATTTTCATTTCATTTTTTTATGAAGAGGAGATGGAACAGTAGGCAGTGGAGTCAGTTAGTACTGGGTATTAACCTTAAGTAAACCTGATCCATGTGAGCTCCATGTCAAGGAACTGGCACCAGGCAATAAAGACCAGTGTCTTTTCAGCAGTTTTGTCTCCCACCTCTGTTACAGAGGTTGCCTAGAAGTCACTCAGTTCTAGCCACAATGGGTTTTAAATTAGACTAGAAACTGTCTGGGGCAGGGGCCATGACTTCTTGTATGTTTATACAGTGCCCAGTACAGTGGGCCCCCAATCCAGATTGTTGCCTGTGACTCTACCACATGACAAATAAAGATAACAAGTTATGTAGCAAAGGCAATAGCCATGGACTCAGCACAGACATTATTTGAAACGATATTTCATTTCATATTGCTGTGTTCAGCAGCACGAATGGTAAGGGAAGTGTGGGTGCTTATAAATCAAAGGTGATCATCTGGCCTTCTGGTTTTTCTCATGCTGTGGAGGAAACATAAGACATTTGCACAAGCGCTCCGGTATTAGAGTTGGGTGAAATTTTTCATCCAAAATTTTTCAGCAACAAATGCAGACTCAATAACACTGAAATGTTTTGCCAATTTGTATAGGTTACACCAAACTGTTTCAGATGCCCCCCTTCAAAAAATCCCCAAACAGCAAAATATTTTGCTTTGACATTGTCACATCAAACATTTAGATTTTTCAATTTGAAACTTTTTTTTTCAAAATGTCCTTCAGTTTTATTTAAAGTACAATCAACCAAAAACGTAAACTGGTCAAAATTAATACAAAATGTTTCATTTTTGTCAAAACCAAACATTTTATTTGACCCAAAGCAACTCTTTTTTTTAATTTGGTTTGCCAAAAATTTTGAAAAATTTTATTTTGGTTCAACCCTGAATTATTATTTCTTTTCCTTACTTTTCAGCCTCACCAGCAAACTGTAAAAGCCATTATTCACATAGCTCTATTCCGTACCTCACTGTACAGTCCTCTGAAGTGGACCCTGTGCTGTCCTGCAAACTGCACCCTGGATTTATCTTGCAGCAGCCAATCCCCTTATCATTGGCATCAACTCTGCATTGTCAATTAAAAGGATTATCTTTCCCAGCACACAGCTCTAATTATAGTCTAACTCAGTTTATCTGAAGTACATTTTGGTAGCATTTCCATTATGCAAATATAAATTTATTATCCACTCATTATGTTTTGCCTACAGTGGTACTAATTAGAGGCAATTTAACTGCCTTAAAAAATCCTTTCCTCTCCATGCACTTTCACTAACTTGAAAACTGTACAGAACGCACATAGAGCACAGCATCGGCGAAGAAAACCTGCAGTTAACAGCTCCAGTTTAATCACCTTAATTGACTTTCATTATGTAGAAAGCCACTTATAAAGTGCAAATTATTCTGATTGACTTCATTTTGGTGACAGGAATGTGAAAGATAAGGGGCAGTTTATTCTGATCACATTTGTAATGCTATTCTAGCCCAAATGTTACATAAATTTGGTGCAATTGCCTACCTTAATTAATCCAGTTACAGGATTTCCCTTTGTAATGATATTTGACTATGGTGAAAAACTGCTTCAGGAAATTTGAAACTGGACTATTTTCAGAATGTAGGCTCACAGGCATGGAACAAGAATGCCACAGTTTTCTTGAAGTGGAGTTTGCGCGTCCTCTCTCAGCCCCAGGCTTGCTCAACTACACCAGTAAGGGCACAGAGGAAGCAGGGAAAACACCAACAAAAGCTGCAGGATGCCTTCCCCTGGATCCAGGCCCAGCAGCGTGGAATGACTCACTTGACAACCTTCCCTAAAGCCACCGCCCCTGCATTGGCAGCAGCCCACGCCTTAGCAATGTGATCTGGGTTGGGAAGGGGAGAGATCCCAGAGTGCACAGAGGAGCTAATGCCTCTTCAGGCTACGTTAACTTTATGCTGAATTCGCTCTAGTTTTTTTGCAGTTCTTGGCAGGGAGCATAATGCTTAGCACAGCTCAGCCCCAGCTCCTGTGCTCACTTCTTGGCCTAGCTCCATTTTTTCAAATCACCAAAGGGCAAAAAGTGGATTTTTTTCCTGGCATGAAGAAAGGTAGCTATGTGAGAGTGTGTTGGGAGCCACTAGGGCGTCAGCGGTTGCAAAGGTCTTAATCCCTAGAAATCATTCCCTGATGTCTGCTTAGGGAAAGAGACTTGTTAGCTTTTAAAACAGTTCCTGCCCCTTTTGGGCATCTCTGATGATGGCCATCTGCTTTTGCTTCTGTTAAGTGATTAACATGCCATCTTGCAGTAATTTTGTTAACTTTTACTTAAATCCTTTTTAGATATTGTTAAAAAAAACAAACTATACTCCACTGCACTCAATCATTTCTTCCCCTGTGGACTTTGTTGCAGTATATCAATATATGCGGTTCCTATCACAAGTATAGGGGTGAGGGAGCAATCCTACTCTATTAGCGCTGATGGCACTAAGATTTTGCATCCAAAGATGTCTCTTTTCACACCTAACCACCACCTTTCATTCATGTGCTATTCGTTTAGCACTTCAAAAATATACTTAAGTGTTTAGGAGTCTCAGAATTCCCCAGAAATATTTCCAGCCGTAACGCTCAAAAGAGAGAAAAATCAAACAAAGTTGGTTGCTAATATTAAAAGAATATTAAACTATCGAAAACACATCTTGGAACAGGCTTCCGCAAACTTAACATTCAAGTACATGATTCTGCATCCTAGGAACACTAGGGGTCCCCAGTAGACTTTCAAAAAGCTTGGTGAGAAAAAAGGAGACGGGTTTTCTTGAACTTCTGTTCAGAATAAACCCCAATATCCCACTCTCCTCTCATTCTAAGCTCTATTGATACCAGGGGCGAAAACAACATTAATGTTCTGATGTAAAGGGAAGAAAGAATCCACAGTGTTGTGCCCATAGGTATGTAGGGTTCTCTGGGAGTGAGTTTACTTTCTATCTAAAACCAAGTATTCAAAGCTTTTTTTGTCATTTTAATTCATATTTTGATGTAGGGTGTGTTTTGTTTAATTAATTCCTTCTGGAGATTTTATCTTTAATTTGTTGAGTGAGTTCATTGTTCATGTGACTTAGAGACTTACTGCTCTGGCTATAATCCAGCATAGCGCAGGCAGTTAAAACCTGAGAAAACTAAACCTAAAACACCCTTTCTATTTCAGGCCTGGTCTTCTGCTGGATAGAAGTGATGGTTTTGTGACATCACAAGCATGAGGGAGGAGAGAAGAGACTATGATGAGATCACAGAACTCATTTGTACTTGTGATTTGAGTCACCAGACATCAGTCAAATAGCCAAAATGCATGAAATTGCTGTACCAACTATCCCTTGGACATCTGCAATGTGTTTTCACTGGAGAAGTTTTCCAGTAGCAACACCACTCACTTTATGAATAACAGACTAATAAACCAGTGAGAGGCCAGGGACACTGCAGGTCTGAGTTCCCTCTCAGATTTGTTTTACATCAGGATAGCTCCGCTGACTTCAGCAGAGTCGCTCCACATTCATACTGTTGTAAACCAGAGGAGAATAGGCTCAAAGTTAGGATCCACCTCTATTTTAGGAGTAGGCTAAAGTTCAGGGTTCAAGGCTAATCCATTCTAAAATAAATGTATGGGTTCATACTGAACAGCTTCCATATCTCACTCTTCTGAGATTTCAGAATGTTGAACAGTGGCAACCTTGGGCAACTGGCAGTTTGGTTATTTTTGTGTGCAAATTTTGGCTGACATTTAGAGAAAATGGCAGTTCCTACAAAATATTGGCCACATTTGTGCCAGGAAATGATTTTTTCCCCCATTTCCATCCATCCTTTTAGTTTGGATCTAACTCAGAAATAAAAAATGTATAGGGCAGGTTCAGTTTTGTGGATTCTAATTCAATCCTCTCCAAATTTGAAGGAGCTCAAATTCAAGGTTCTGGCTTAACTCCAAAACAAAAGTAGCAAGTGGGTTGAGGGCGGGGGGTGTGGGGTGTGCGTAAGATACTTATGAACAATTATACTACTTAGGGCTAGATTGTGGCTTTGCTCAGAAAGACACGTTTCCCTCTTTTCCCCCTTTGCTCCAGACAGAGATCAATGAAAGTAATTTGCTTTTGGTCCACATAAGCAGCGAGTTCCTCTAATCTCTGTTTGAGTCAGCCAAGCTGGGCTGGCCAGCACACTGTGGGAGCAGAGCCAAGCCTCTATCCCTTTCCCATCTCTTGAGGGGTTAGCAACTGCACTTATTCCTTGACACACAGGCCCATGTAGCCCCAACGGGGACATAAGAAAGGCTTCCCTCTATGTCCCCACATGGGCATGTAGTCTAACGACTACTTTGTGTCCAGAACTTTGACAATTAAATCTTATTTGGGCCATCCACTGAGTTTACATTTCAGCTATAAACAATGAAGAGATCACTTCCTCTGTGTAGACAATACAATGTTTCCCTCTGTCCTCAATCCAGTCAGCATTGTGGTGCATTCTCTCAGAGCCCAGCTCCCTGAGTGAGAACAGAAGCAAACCATTCTGCTTTTGTCCAAGTTGCAGTCCTTTCGCTGTCTCATTAAAATTTGTTTTCTAATTAAGGCTATTCAAAGCAGAGTTTTATGTCATTTGATATCTAAGGGTTTGGGATATCATTCAGCATGCAAGAAGGGTAATAATTTCCACAACTTGGACTTTATTCATAATTTCCCCCTGTATCTTTTAATAGATGCACAAAGCCAGAGCCTATGGCTATCCCATCGCTGACTTTCCTCTATAAGATCCTGAGGAACATGCCCCACATTTCTGATCAAAACTTCAGAATAGCCAAAGGAGAAACAACCTCTGAGAATTCATTCTAGATTTTACATGAAGCTCAGAGCATGCAGGGACATAACTTAAAAAGTTTAGCCAGTGTTGTGTGAACGCTAATACAGAGTGAAGTCCACTCCTTTGCAAAGGGTCAGCAAAAGGCTTTTGCATTGGTTAAGTGCCACTTATGCAATACTTAAATCCCAAAGTAGAGTTTAAGTCTGATTCTGTTTGTTGGCACGGAAGTGAGTTTCACCCAGAGTGCAGACACGATCCATAAAGTTTATTTATGTACCTCACTATTTAATCTCTGTGCCTTCATTTAAACAGCTCCCCAGAAACAGGGGACACAGAATCTATCCTCCTGAAGCTAAAACTGATGCAGATTGATAAGCATTCTAAGTTTAAAGGGCTGTCATTTCAATTCTGAATATCTGACAGCTCTATAATTCATCTCTATGCCATCACCAAGCAGTATACGATGCCCCTAAATTATTTCCCCAAAGAGCGGTTTTTGCTTTTGAAGTATAATGATATATCATTAGTATTTTTAAAATGCTCTAAAGGGCAGATGCTAAATGAATATTGCATTTACACTTTATTAGTGTGCTCTGCAAAGTGCTTTCTAGCAGGCTTTCCAAACCAGTATTTAGCACTTTTCTGGGGGAAAAAAGTTGCCTCAGTTATACAGTAGATACTGTCAGAATTCAGGTTTAACAAAATACCAGTTTTCATTTGCAAATCCTTTAGAATTTGTAATGGCATTTTGTTAATGTTGGAAATGATAGAATGGACACTATAGACTTAAGGGCTCCACAATAAGAATTCATGCTGAGAAAACTCTGTATTTTATTCTTAAATCATATTTCTTGTTAGCTTTTTAAAAATGTGGTCTCCATTAGACATGTCAAAGAACATTGAAAAATTGGGCAGGATGAGTCTATCTAAGGGCTAGAATGTAGCTTTAGGCACAGCCATGAGCAATGGCTGCACCATCCTAGGAGGCAGTGTGACTTACCTACCGGTAACACTTCTGTCCCTGCTTTCTCCTTACTCCTAGGGTAGTAATTAAGTGTTGGCCTATGCCAGCAGCAAATTATTACAGCCCTATACTGGCTCAACCACTCTGGCCAGTGCAGAGGGGAGTGGAGCCAAGTCTTCACCTGTTCCCCACCTTTCTTTCCTCATTTGCTCCAAGAAGAAAGTACAGCCCTGTTTATTCTTATGGACCTAGGCCAGGTTGCCTGAGTAGAGATGTAAGGGAGGATGGTGTTTCTTACTGCCCTGCACATGTAGTCCGAGTCAACTTTTAGCCCTTACTTAATACAAACACGATATGGTTGTTGATCTGATGGTACAAAACATTTCCACTAAATGCTAGCATCCTGTTTCCCAAAGTGAAAATTTTAAAACCTCCTTTGAGGTGGTTTTCTATGTAGTCACAAAATGATCATTTGTCTTTAAGATGGAAGCAGTGCTATACATTAAAATATTAACCTAATGAGCCAGATCCTGTCTTGGGCTGGCAAGATAAAAGAACAAGGCTTAGCAGAGATGCTGGGAGTACCTCTTCTGCAGATAGAATCCTCATGATGCGGGGCAGGAATCCATAAGATAGGGGTGCACTTTCCTACTCCTCTAAGAGTTTAGGGTCTGGTAGCTTGTTGCTGCCCAGTCCTTGCTGCTGATGGACTGTAGTCATTCACAAGTGGGCTCATAGATACCAGTGTCAGGCCAGATCCTTGTCTGGTGTAAAAGGCCACAGCTCCATTTACTTTGGTGCTTCACTGAAGGCCCCTTTACACCAGCTCAGGGTCTAGATGGTCATATTTGTATTATTTCATATTGCTCTCCAAGTGATAAGATAAAGATGAAGGCACCACATTGTAGATAAATATTCCAATTCTTTTGTAACTTCTAAATAACCTCAGTCAGGGCCAGGTAATTTTGAAATTCAAACAGCCAGCTAGTGCACATGTTAAAAGCTTTGCTCTTATTGCCATTAGGGGGACACCACTTATCTCCTTCAAACTGCTAAAAGATAGTGGTATAGTGCTGTCACTTCTAAGGCAAGAAAGAGCCAGATCCTCGCCCACTACAATTTCCCACTCAGGCATAATGTACTGAGGTATTATGAATTGTGATGATCCTAGGGGCATTCCCAGAGTCAACAAAGTATATGAGATACATTAACAAAGTCCATTTCCATCTGTTGTGTACAAACATTCTGTAGCCAAAACCCTTATGAATAGCTGCAAAACAAACCAATCAACCAACCAACCCAAAATAACAACAAACCACAAGCAGAGTAGCCACTTTTCAAAGTCAGGTATTTTAATTATCTATATTATTTTTCCTTCAAAACCCCAGAAGTGAACAGTGTCTGTAACATGAGGTTTAAATTTGAAATCAGAGCCAGTTTTTCCACTATTTGAGACAAATGCCTCACCAAAATGGATCAGAGAGATTCCATTAATGTATAATTTACAGCTAATCTTCCTTTTCATGCTCATCATATAAAAAGAGAAACATGCACCACCTTTCCTCCTATCTAAGTATCTCTAAGTATTATGGGTAATTGTTTTCCCAGTTTTGCTCTTTATTAGGCAGAGAGACCTGACAAAATTGTAATGTAACTACAAAAGCTGGATGGACAACACGCGAAAAGACAAACATATGTCATGGATCTTGCTCCTTTTGCAGGAACAGTTGAAGACGATTGCTTTGAAATTGATTGAGAAACTGCCTTGGAGACGGCTATGCAAGAAAACACCAAACTCTTTACCTAGCCAAGTGTAACAAGTGCAGATCTAATGGTCCTTATTGGGAGATGGGATCAAAAGGATTGAAAGTTATATGCTGCCATTTAAAAGTGGACAACACTATAGCTGTTGCCTCAGGATGAGGGTCACTGTTTGGCATATGCTTTTGCACTGTGGCAGAGGAAGAGGATGACTTCAACTTTGAAATGTTAGAAACATCCACAGCTTAAAGGAGAATGAATAATTCTAGCAATCTGGTAAAAATTTCAACAGCCTTTCAAGGTTTCTACCTCCACTTAAAATACATTTCTCCACGCTTTATCTGCCAGAGCTTACCTGGAAAATTGCCTTCCAGTCTGAAAACTGGATCCCAGCTTGGAAGCATCTTTTCATTTATTCTAATTGATTCACTATACCTGAATGCGATGAAATGAGTTAAGGATGGAGGACCTGCTCCTGACCTGATGTCCAGTCCATCAAGTTCATCTGCCTGCAAGTTGTTAGGCTGCAGGAGGCACATTACATCAGATATTTAAACTCCTACTACTACTAAAAGCTCATAAGTGTTAATTTAATAGCAGGGAAAATCTGTGTAATTTCACTTATTTACTGGTAATCTTTGAAAGCTTTTTTAAAAAAACTCCATGAGGCTTGTCTTCTTTAACATATTTTATACACACAAATATAGGGAGGAGAGTATATTGTACTCTCCTGTGTGCTGCAGGGTTCTACATACATTTATGTTGTAGTCTGGTACTCACATACAGCATTCTATTGAAGTCTTTTCCATACAGAGTTTAAACTTCTTGTGTTGACTTCCAAGGCACAGCACAACTCTCCCCCTGCTTATATCTCAAGTCCTTTTTCTCTCTGTTTTCTCTCTTGTTGGTCAGTCAGTTCCTCTTCTACTCCTTTTGGGCCTGATCCAACACCTACTGACGTCAATGGAAGGTCTACCCCATAGACTTCAAAAGGGCTTTGGATGAGGCCTCGTGTCTCCCTCACCAACTGCATTTTTGTAACTATTTTACGGGGTCCCATTTTCCAGGAATAGCCTCCCTCTCCCTTGGCCCAATCTAAAAGCCATTTATTGGGAATCTTTCCATTGAGTTCACAGGGCAGTGGATCACGTCCATCCATGATTACAAAGCATCCTTTCTCTTTGCCTTTTCTAGTCAAGTTTGTCCATCTGATCTCTCCTCTAGTGCCATTTACTTCTCCTCTCTAGTCATGTAATGCCTGGTGGCTGAGGCACCAATCTAGAGCAATAGTCAAGTGTGCATGAGTGGTCAGGTAGCCAGGAGGTCAATCAGCATGAAGTAGTCCAGGACAACGGTCAGAGTTCTCGCAGGGGTCAGTAGCCAGAAGATTCATCCAAGGGCTGGGTCAGCAGTTTAGAGAGGCAGCAAAGCAGTGTAGGGAGCAAACAGCAGCAATCGTCTATTTCTCAGACAGCTTCCTCTTCCTAGTGTAGCCTTCATAGGTACCCAATACGAATGCTGTCTATCCAGCCAATCTAGGGCCTGGGTGTGTGGACCTTTAGCACTAAGGCTGATGGCCAGGAGCAGTGGTTGAATGCACTGCTGGGACACAGCAGCTAAGACTGCCATGTTAAGGACTTAGCATGTGTGGATTCAATACTAGGGTCCTGACAAGTCCTTCCTTATTTTCTTGGAAACTTCTACCACTAACATTAGTTTCACATCATATTTGTTGTTTCCTTCATCCCTCCTCCTTTCTTGCTCATCACCACCATTTTCCGTGTTTGTCTTGTTTAGACTATACGCAGTTTGGGGGCACGACAATATCTGCTTCTGTCAAGTTTCATGAAAACTGGTGACTAAAGTGCAGTTAAATAAATAATTATAACATATTTTACAGATATTTAAATATTTAATCACATAAAAGAGCAGTAATAGTATTCTCGCCCATGGATGGACAGATGTCCTACATTTCTATGATTCTAAGTGGTCACAGTACTTATGGACATTCACATTGGCTGACTGATCACCCTGGGAAATCCTTCTTCCCAGCGGATTTGTGGCAGACCAATGTGTTGCAGACCACTTTTCTAGATGATTTTAGACTATCTGCAGTACATGGAATGCTATTCATCTTAAATACACATCCATGGCTACTTTTCCTCCAAGAGAATAACAGATTGTTACAGAAGCTATAATGGGATACCCAAATTTTGAGGCAACAGTAGCTGCTTTGGCAATTTTGCAGGAACTGAAGGGCTGCTCATATTTTGCATATGAATTTACATAACATTTTTATTATCACAAATACAAGCACACAACCATGTTTTCTTTGTTGTGTGCAAGGAAGCTTGCAACTGAAGAGCTCTCATATGGAACTATGCAAGTACATTCTACACGGGTATTACTAGAATGGTTCTCCCTAAGTCCTTTAGCTGCTGCTTCAAATTTAGTCAATGGTTAAAATCTGTAAGTTTTTGAACAAAAATCATGATCCATACTCAGGTCTAAAATGATAAGGTATCAAAGAACCACCTTAATGTAGATATAAATAATTGGAGAACCACCTTAAGACGACTCTGTTTCAGGAAGGTTCCAACACCAGGGAAACCCTATGGAACAGATTATCACCTTCAATATAGTTAAATTGCATGCTGTGTGGGGGTCCTTTAGACAAGACTTTAGTAATAGTCCCATCTGTATGAGGTGGCCATTAAAGTGCCAGATAAGGTTCATAACAATAGAGGCTTGCCTCTGTGTGTGTGTGTGTGTGTGTGTGTTTGCCTGAAAATTTCCCTCCTTATTATTGTTATATTAGGCACAGCAAGATGATTGATGCTGCCCACCCTCCCAGAGGTGGCTGCATTTCAATGGTCGCCACTGTTTATGTAATTTGTGAAACACTTTACCATGAAAGGCATGACATATAAAATGTAAGATATTATTGCATTTGCCCTTCAGTAACTTTGCTGCATACCATAGTAATATTTATATTACGGGAATACAGTGCTCTATGACGTTATGCCAAGCATTGTTTTGAGCATTGTAATTGCCTATCTGATATAGCAGTCCTATCCCAATTTTCACAATTTCTGAATATACAGTTCCATCTTAATTGAGTGAAGCTCAGTTATCCAAAACTTCCTATTATATGAAATAGGGTCACAAACCCAAACATCTGTTAAGCATATTGAAAATTCCACTGATCATCTAAAATCACAATTATCCAAACATATTAAATCCTCTTTCTTCTCCTCTACTGGCATTCAAATAATTGAGGCTCATTTTTTATTGGCCAGTTCAAAAAATAAAGTGGACCCAATATATACAACATGGGAGTGGTGGCTTGAAATATACAGTATTTGGGATATCGTATGAAATTCAAATATAAAATATATAAAGTTGTTCTTTAAAAGAAATGTTGTTGATTTTATTATTGTTCCATTGTGTTAGACAGCATGAAGGAAAAGGTTATAAAAACTGGAGCATTGAAATCAGTGCATTTCTACAGAGGCAGCTCCAAGGATAAGAGATGAAACTCATAACCATACAGGAAGGAATGTCTCACTAATACAAGAGAATGTCACATTCTGGATCTCATCCTCTGGGAGAGGGAAGCAACAAAGCTGAAGAAACTACAAAAATGGAAAATGAGAGCAACATAAATATTGTAGGCACAAGAAGTCCAATGCTTTCTATCTAGTATCAGCCACCACTTTGTCAAGATCGTTCCAAGCAAGAGAATGCATATCTGCAATACAATATAAGATAAATCCGGTTTGTAATATCTCATCAAGCTCAGGGTTAACTCTGTAGTAAAACATCAATACAACATTATTACCTCTAAGAAATAACCGCACATCATATTATACAGAGTCTCTTATGGATTAAGCATCTCAGTAAAGTAACCCAGTGACAAAAACTCACTGCAGTAGTTGCAGTCAATTGTGCCACATAAAAGTAACACAGAATATATCATACTAAAGGAACGGCTTAGTGTCTGTAACTAGTCTGGAACAGAACAGTTTCACCAATCTAAAGCATCATAATCATAGCTGGTGGAAACTTTTTTCCTTTGATTTATCTTCCTGCTCTCAGAGCAGAGTCCTTGGCACTTTACAAACACGGAATAAGAAAAAGGATTTTATAATAATCTAATTAAGGCAGAGACAATGCAAACTATCAGAGATCGGATAGGAAGATCAAATCAGACAAAACTAGGCTTCATTGGTAATGGAAGGATGGAGGGGGGAGTGATTTTTAAGGAAAAACTTGAGGGAGGCCACTTGAGGTACAAGAAACTAATTGCCCTATAGAAGACCCTTCTCTGACCTGTGAAGAACAGAACATTTATGTCAGAGAGATAATCCAAAAGCAGAGGCCTGGGAAGGACATTATTCATATAAATAAAGAAAAAGACAACCATACACACAAATAGGAAACAATGAAATAATGCAAAGTACAAAACAAAGAGAAATACCCAACCACCCGAAACCAAACAAGGAAACAGCCCACCTCCTGGCTTGTGTGTGCACAGGATGAATCCCATCTTGTGAGACGCTGAGCATCCTTACTGTAAATGACTGATTCCAAAGGCAGTTGAGACCCAGTATCTTCTGGGAGAAGCTCAGCTCCTCACAGACTTGAGCCTATTTTGTGTTTTTTGAAATGACTGAAGTTTGCTAGGAGTGCACATATTTTTAGGCTATTATTTTATATTTGTATTTTAAAAGATTGTTTCCCCAGTTTAATTTTATTCATTGTAGCAGGTCAAGTCTATCTTCATCTATAATATGCCTAGCATAGTATTATCTAGGTGCTGGGCAAGTATTACAAGAGATGACCAAAAGGGCAGGCAAATTCTCCACTCTACTCTTGGTTTATTTGTGGTGTTACCCATAGTTTGCATGCAGTAGGATTTCCTTCTACCCTAGTTCTTTGGGTAGTGCTAGGCAGAGAGGTAGGCCTTAAAAGGGAAACCGAGGATGATGAAAATAGGACTCTTCTGTTTTCCTTTGGGAGAGTGTGCCAGAGCCTTTTGCATAGATGGTTTTGCCTCCGCCCTCCCAATTGAGTCTATATCTAGACTCTGCTGGGCACAAAGGGACAGATGCCCATAGCTGTGTGGAGAGGGGTCCCTGAGACTGTATAGACTGTCCCCTCTAAAGGACTTGGGCCCCAGTTCAGCAAAGTACATGCTTAACTTTAAGCACCATGTGTAAGTCCAGCCCTATTCAGCAAAACACCTAAACAAATGCGTAAATCCCATTGAATGTTGGGAATATTTTAGACAATGATCCTGATGCTGAAAGGGCTTTGGGGTCATTCTAGACACTAGTGTTCACAACCATAAACAGACAACAGCAGTTACCAAAAGTGACTTCTTCCCTCTCTGGTTAACAGAGGCCAAACATGCTGCTAGTGCAGAAAAGCTGGAGAAGACTGAAGCTGCTTAAAGGAAAGGAAACTATCCAACAAGAAGCATAACACCTGGGGGTTTTCTACTGGTTTTAGACATGGCGCTTCAGCTGATGTATAACTTGCTGGCCCTATCATAACCCCTTTTGCAGCATTGCACGTTCCACAACACAACACGAGAATGTGATGCTAGAACAGCTCTTAACAAAACACACTGCTCTTCTTCTGTCACTCACCCCAGGCATTTTTACATGGAAAGGGCCTAGCAAAACAGAAGATGGGGAAGAGAGATGAAGACTGATTGAAATGGCTTACACTCTTCTTTCATTGTGAAGACCAAGCAAACAAGATAAAGGTCTAAAAAAGGTCCTAAAAAAGGAAAAGATCTCCAGAAATCTGGAACAGACTAATTCAATGGTAGTTCTTTGTCAGAGTTTTCTCACAAAACTTTCCAATTTGTCACCAGCATTTGGTTTCAGTTTCTGAGTTTGAGCTAATAAAAAATGGCCACACTTCATCAAAATGATATATGAGACTCCCCCTCTCCCACCCAACCCCACATAATACATCATGTATCTTGGCTTGGAATAATACAGCAGCAGCAGCAAGCTGAAGGTTGGAAAAATCCTATTTTAATGAGATTAATCTCCCACGATGAGCCTGGGTTACTTTGCCTAGGGTCAGGTAATACTTGAGCTCAATGACCCTAGAAATAATAACTCTTATTATTCCAGACTTTGGTGATTACTCTTTCCTTGTCCCAGGGTTATTGAATAAAATGATCAAAAAGTGTAACATTTCCTGGGAATAAAACATTTGAGGCTACTCCATTGGCTCACCATCTAATAGTAATAATGATAGATTTAATTATTTCAAGGAAAGAGTCAAATGTCAAATTCAAAATAGCTCTAATAGCTCTGAGTATTGTCTGCATGTTAATACGTAGCTGTTTATTCTTCCGTCCTCCAGTTACAACTTTCATGTACATTTGCCAAAGTCTATTTTTCTGCCAGTAAGAGATTGCCCTTCATCAAGGTACCAGCAAAAGATGCCCAGGTGAAAGGAGATTGTTCAATAGCATACATAGATTAGATACAGAAAGTCTTAGATGGAAAGTTCAAGGACTTTTTGTAAAAAAAAGAATATTCTCAGTGGGAACTAAACTCCACTTCCAGAAATTTAGCTTGTGCTTCTAGTGTAGTTTCTCCGTAGGAATCAAATTTGGCTTCCAAAGCCAAAGTAGCCTTAAATGTAGGTCAAAATTGTCAAAAAATAGCTTCTGAAGCCCAGCCTGAGACACTTTAGGCCTGATTTTTACAGCTCCTGGGCACTTACAGCTTCTGTTGACTTTAACTGGAACTGAGGATGTGCAACACTTCTGAAAAGCGGGACCTCGGGGTCTCAAATTGGGTGTCCAAAAACTTTAATTCTGAGCACTTTTCCTGAGGGAACCAGCAACTATACAAGTTAGGTTCTAGCTGGCCTAAAAAAATTGGCTTCAGGTCTAGAAATGCTGCAGCAATGAAAGAGCCAAGTTTGGAAGTGATGACGAGGCTAGTTGTACCAGAGATATTATGGCTTTATATTTGGGTGTGGTGAGAAGGCGGAGCCAATTCTGACAGCGGACTGCCTCCTGTGCCAGTTGAGGCCCTGACCCTGCTCCCGCAACCTCAGTAACAGCAGAGTTGAGCCTTATGATACAGGTACAGGACTCCAAGACAGCACCTGGCCTGCTCATCTTTTCTCTTTGAGCTAAAGGTAAGAAGGATCACTAGAAAGGAAGTTGGAGAAATGGAGTAAATGGATCATTTGGGAGTAAAAGAAATTGGGCCAGCTTCTGTCTTAATAATATTGATGTAAAATCAAAGTAATGCCATGGAGTTACTCTTGATTTTCTCTGTGGTAAATTAAAGGCAAAAATGGCCCTTTAACACTAACCCAAGCCTTCGCTACAGAGCTCTTTCCTCTGCTGTGGAAGAAAATAGTCATGTGTAACAAACAAGCTGCCATGCCATATGGGACTCTGCTGGTTTTGAGATTTCTCTGAACCTTTGACAAACCACATTTTGCCCTCCTGGGGTACTTCAAAGGCGGCGGCTTTCAAAATAATGGAACAGCCCAGGCTTTAAGACAGCGTTTTCCATCTGCTACTGTGTGTATTTACAAAACAGCTGCAGGCAACTGTGGAGAAGATCAGAGGTCTAATGACTGGTATTTAGAGCTTTTTGAGATTATAAGCATTTGAAATGGGGGAATTGCATTGGAAGACAGTATATACTTCAGATAAGTGGTAGCTTGATTCTTTATCATTAGAACCACTTATCTCTCAGTACACACACTGTTAGTTTAGTACTGAGAGGCGACAGGCAAGTTTTCTAAAAACGACTGTTGTTTTTTTCAAAGTGTGTGTGTGTGCGTGTGTGTGTGTGTGTGTGTATATTATATAAATATGAATGAATCACAAAATTATGTGGCATTGAGCAACTCAACGAATGAGTTCAGCTTTCGTCTAACTACATGTACAACAATTAGGAAGGGCTTCTTTTTTGAGACTTGGCTTTTAGGACACAACTTCAAGTTAAGGCTGAATCTGAGCAACGAACATACTTCAGCGCACTACAGATCATCAGAAGGGGAAAAACAAGGAACCTTTAGGTATGTTTAATATGAGGCATATAAATGTTAAGCTCCAAGGAAAGATTTTGATATAAAAACAAACTCAAATCCAGATATTGCAGTTAGGATCATATAAGATATAAACAGGCAGAATAACTCTAGGGGAGGGAATAAGTCAGTCAGCAAGGTCTTTTCCTTAAAGACTTTCAGTAAAATAAAATAAATTAACCTAACCAGAAAGTAAACACAAAATAGTCTCACCTTGTACTGTTGAGCTTCAATAACCTCTGGGTGGGGATCCTTCCCTTCTCAAAGGTATTTTCTCCTCTCTATCTGTACAGCAGCCATTCTTGTAGGAGTTCACCAGAGCACCCATGCAAGAGAGGAGAAAAACTCAGCTGGAATTATTCACCAGGAACCAAGTAGTGCCCTACACATTGTCACACAAACAAGGATTATCTCTTCCTAAGTGTTTGTACAGTATCAAGCATAATGAGGCCTGATTGTAGCTGGAACATCTTAGTGCTATTGTAATACAATCAATAAATAATAATAGTTTTCACAATAGCACAGTTTTGAGGAAGGCTGTAACCTGGTATGCATTGTAAATTCTATTTTTAGCACCTAAGTGTTTTGGGGAAATAACTGGGATTTTGAAGCATGCGATGAAAACCATTTATGAGTTTTAGTTAAATAAAAATTTTACACCTTAAACCTCTTTTTAAGTTCAGGAATCTATTTTTTTAAAAAATATCTATGACTAAAAAATATGTAGGCCAAGATCCACTGATGCAGCTGTGGTGTGTTCTATGCAAGACTGGAAGGAAGGGTCCACAAATGGCGTTTTAGCTCAGCTGATCCGGAGGCCACTTTTTTGGCTTAGCTGATTCTGAGGCCAGTCAGGGGCTGGCTAGTCTGGTCTTCCGCCAGAGCGGAATCATGGCTACTCGAAACTAAGCCCCATTGCACATGACCCTAAAGGCCTATTCCAATAGTTAGGAATTACTGGGGGCTCAGCCATGCCCCTTTCACTGGGATTGGGAAGGCAACCTCTGGCATGGATGCCAAAGGCGGCACGGGAGCTGATTTTCAACGGCACTCACACTGCACAGGTCCTGGCCACCTGTCTGAGGGGCTCTGCATTTTAATTTAATTTTAAATGAAGCTTCTTAAACATTTTAAAAACCTTATTTACTTTACATATAACAGTAGTTTAGTTCTATATTACAGACTTATAGAAAGAGATCTTCTAAAAATGTATTGCTGGCACCAGAAATTGTAAGGACTGAATTGAACTGCAAAGTGACCTGGACAGATTAGAGCTGTGGGGGCTTCAGGCTAGCAGAAGCATTTCAGTGTCAATAAAAACAGTCTTACATCCAGGGAGTAGTAGTAACAGCAACCCTAAAAAATGGGGGAAGTAACAAAGCAGCCTCATTCAAATATTTTCCCTCTTGTCTCATGAATACTGTCCTAAAATTAATTTTTCATGCAATCAAGCATTCCATTTACCACAGGGGAGGTGTGGACTTGACACTGGGAAGTTAGAAAGGGCAGTTGTTTGTGCAAGGAGCTACGTGGAGCCACAATATTAAAATCTGTAGAATCAACAACTTAAAATATTTTTTCTTTAATAGTTAATAATGTATGAGGGCAATTATGAAAAGTGTAGATTGTTATTTGTAACACACTGGTTAATGCATCTGTGTCACCGCGGCTTCTATTGGATGTATTCAGAACTTCATAAGTATATGCATAGTACTTGTTACTGCTGGGGTAGCATCAAGCCTAATAGTTCCAGATTATGGCATTTTTCATACACTATTGCTAGTTTGTTGGCTAGACTCCCCTGGATCAACATATTTTCGGCGGTTGTCAGTGGGAAGCCCTGTCCAGCAAACTTTAGGTGCACCACAGCCTTCTGTAGCTGCACTCTGTATTAATTTAACAACAAGCCCTGTGTAAAATGTCCTGTGAATCTGCAGCATGTCATTTTCAAAGGACCATAATTCACTCAAATCAAGTCCAACTTTCACTGAAACACACAAAGGCACTTTTTCCTCAGTGAGGGACAGTTCAATGAGAAATTTCAACTTTCTGCCATCACCTTTGTTGGATAAAGAATAGTCCAAAACTAGAGAGGCAACTCCTCTCATTCTCAAAACAACAATGGAATCATCTTTGTTCAAGCTGTCCCAGTGTTTTGGCTTTGTGCACAGTCCAAGTTTAGAAATTGAGAGTCCAAAAGGTAAGAGTTTTAGAAAGTTATGAGTAACTGAAAGCATGGGGTTAACATGGAAACTTAACAAAATTTTATCTGTACAGACTGCTCCTGCTATAATGGATGTTAATATTCACTGCCAGTCTTAAAGGAGAATTCCCAAATTTTGATGTGTTTAAATTCTGTCGCTATGATGTCCTCACATAACTGTTTTTGAAAGCATAGAATAATTGAGCAACCAAAGTTAACACGTTATTTGAGATCTAAATCAGGGGTAGGCAACCTATGGCACGGGTGCCAAAGGCGGCATGCGAGCTGATTTTCGGTGGCACTCACACTACTTGGGTCCTGACCACTGGTCTGGGGGGCTCTGCGTTTTAATTTAATTTTAAGTGAAGCTTCTTAAACATTTTAGAAACCTTATTTACTTTACATACAACAATAATTTAGCTCTATATTACAGACTTATAGAAAGAGACCTTCTAAAAACGTTAACAGGTATTACTGGCACGCAAAACCTTAAATTAGAGTGAATAAATGAAGACGTGGCACACCACTTCTGAAAGGTTGCTGACCCCTGATCTAAATTAATCATCTTGAAAATAGCACAACCAGATTCAGATTACACTGTGCTGTGGTCATTCTAGTCAGGTACTCCTAATGACAAAAAAAAGTTAAAAAAATTCTACAGGTTTGCATCAGAGGCAGAGAAGGAAGGAAACAGAAAGCAAATATTGGGGTGAAGGGATATGATCAAACTAAAGCTGGTTTTCTTCATCTTTACCATGTTTGTATTTTGCCACTGAGTTAATGACAGTAGGTCTTGAAATCCATGCAAATTGTAAAGGACTCTTTTGTACACATGTAGAAACACATACTGCATTTAATACCATTGGTATTTAGTAGATACATACAATATATCTACAAACAAAGTAAGTTATTGATAACAAAATTCAGACTGGGAACATTTGAAGGACAGTGAAATGGAGAAATTCCAAAGATTCAAAGAGCTGCTGGGATTCTGAATATTGGACAGAGAGCACTGGTGTGAGTTGTGCCAAATTTAGCCTATATGAGTAAGTGTGAATTTCTCTTAGCAGTCATGGATCATTGCTATGACATTTGCGTTCCTTTACTAATATGCAGCAAGAAGTCACTAATAAAAGCTTCTGCTTGACAATGCATCCTGAAAGTCGATTTCACATTTTTGAGGATAAAGTGACAGCACAATTATTTGCTGTATTGCCTTTTGTAACAAGTGAGTGTACCTTCAGTGCCTTTCAGCCAATAAAACATCAATTCATGCATTTCTTATTATATACAGGTGCAGAAACTTTGTCCAAACAGCTGCCGCACAATCAAATTCCACCAATCACTTGTACTATTAAAAATGCAAGGTTGGATAATGTTTTAAGTGTCTAAACATATAAACTGGGATGCCTGCCCCCATCTTTCTCTTCCACACACTTGACATTTCTGAGGCTACTAGAATGGTTGTTTTATGTTTGTATCATCTGTACTTTGTATTTGTATCATATTTCAGTAGTTGCCAATTTCTCCATGGTCTTTCACTTACCAATCATTTAATTAAGCTACAGCAAAAAGTCACTTTAGCAGAATTAGGATAAATGCTCTTAAAAGCTTAAAACGCACTGAATCTCTTTAGTGCCAATTTTGTTTTTAAATGAATAGTTAGCCATCAAAGTCTTCATTGTGACTACTTTAGAAGAGTGTCCTGGATTTAATACTGAAAGCCATTAAAAAATGAGAGTTTACTCAGTCAGAAGATTGTCAACCCATTTTGCAAAATGCTATTTATTCATTTGTGGCTTGCATGGTAATGCTGTTAACTTAAAAAAAACCAAAAACCACCTAGATTTCAAAGATCTAAGTCATCCAGTACAATGCTACCTTATTCTTATTTGTTTTCCAGAATGCCTGGCCACTGCCTTTTAAATCACACTCCATATGACCTTTATTAAATACTTCCAAGCCAAGTGCCAGTGTTTCTGCACAAACTCTGAGAAATCTACTTTTAAAATGGTAAGAGGGATTGGATCACAGATGCTGCCAAGCAAGAGCTGAGTCCAGCAAATACCAGTTTGAAATTGTATTCCAGAAGAATTTCACCCTACTGCCTCAGTTCAGCAAAGTATTTTAGCACCTGCTTATGTGCTTTGCTAAATAAGGATAGACTGTTGAAACAGGGCCTGATGTCTGACTAGCATCTTCATTTCATTTGCTCATAAGCTGCTTGCAAAAATGAAAGGCAGAACTATACTATACCCCTTTGCAGAAGAATAAAGGAGGCAGACATTTTTTTCTTAATGCGAGGGGGAACTATGATGCTAAACTGTTTTCTTCCTGAGGTTCTGCTTGCTAGGTCTCATTTAGAAAGTTCCTTTTCGACTGGATGGAAAACTGCAGCGTCATGAATGAAAAGGCTATTGTAATCACTACATCTAAAAATCACAGAGAGTAAATCAGAGCAGATTTTTTTTGAATCATATAAAAATTGGTCCCCTTTGACACGCCATGATCCAAGGATTGAACCTTTGCTGAATTTGAGAGATCTTCAGGATCTACTGCCTCCTTCCTCCTGTCCAAACAGTTTTTAATGTGGTAGAAATTTAGGACCAGATCCACTGCTGCTGTAAATTGGCCCCGCTTCACTGAAGTTAGTGGCATTATCCCAGTTTACGCCAACTGAGGATCTGGCATTTAAATTTTATCAAACACAATCTGAAATGTTTGCTTTGATGGAGTTTTATCAACTTTAAACAAAACCTTGCAGCCCTCATGATGATTTTTAATTGTATGTGTTTTGCTACATCACATATGGCCAATTATGAAATTGCTTGAATTAAGGGAACAATTTAAGCCTCAGTGGGGATTCTGAACCATAATTATGAGACAACCATCACACAGCTTGGCATTCAGACAGCACACTCTATGCTTCCACTGGTTATTTTAAGTGTCATATATGAGCACTTCTTGAGTGATCTGGGTGCTCAGCGTCAGACCTTCTGCTTCACTCTTCTGCTGAGAAGCAAATGATTTAAGGACAGAGAAGCCCTTAATGAATGCTAAATATGAACCCTCTGCTTTTGCCAGTCTCCAGGAAGAAGGATGGCTCCACATTTACAGATAATGCCAGCTATTAAGAACTTTCATTAGATGGAGCCAAGTTGCTTAAAGTGCTAAGGGCACAAGCCGTGCAGCTTCTCTTTCCAAAAGATTAAACACCTGGCTGTGGCTGACCCCCTCACTCTTCAGAAGCACCTTTTCTAAGACACTGCTGTAAGCAGGGTAGCCTGTGGCACATCATCTGCCAGTCTCAGAGATCAGCTGTGAACATGAACAACGGGGAAATAAAGCAACTGAGGCGAGATTTGAAACCAGGTAGCAAATCTAAGATTTGCCATAAACTATGCATGATACACATTTCTGTCAAAGATTTTACAGAATGTAAGGAGCCAGGCTTTCAGACTATTCCATGGATGTGCAATATATACCATTGAACATCCAGGGTAAACACTGCCTCATGACAAAACTGGGCCAGCAAAGTAAAAACATACATTAATTGCTGCCTCATGAAAAGAGTCACAAAAAGTATCCTGCAAATGTGCTGGTGTAATTGTAATGCCTGAGCCTTTGGGCTTGATCCTGTGTGTTATCGATGGCCCCTAGGTCAATCTGATCCTGGAAGCTGAGTGAGCCCAGCCTTTACCAGGCTCCGCACCTCACAAGATCAAGCCCTGTATTTGTGGAAAGGGAAGAGCATTGGCATAATCTGGCTTCCTCACAGAGTACATTATAATCATATTGATTTCCAATCAAGTTAATATTCCTACGAGTGTCTAGTAGCTCTTACCATGTCTTCAGATATGAGAAACAACGTTTCACTTGCACAAAACTATGAGACAGACAAATATTGGTTAAGCACCATCTTATTTTCTGCCACTCACCCCGCCACCCTTCCTTCTGCGCTGCTGCCTTCAGAGCTGGGTCGCTAGGGGCTGGCAGCTGCTGACTGAGGGCCTAGCTCTGCAGTGCAGAAGTCAGGGTGGCAATACCATACTGTGCCATCCTTCCTTCTGCTAATGGTGGCTCTGCCTTCAGAGCTGGGCTCCCGTTCAACAGCCACCGCTTTTCAACTGCCCAGCTCTGAAGGCAGCGACACCACCTGCAGCAGCACAGAAGTAAGAGTAGCAGTACCCCAACCCTGAGGTCCCTTCCACCCCTGATATTCTATGATTCTAACCCACTCTACAATAACCTTGTGATGCCCCCGGCCAACTCCTTTTGGGATTAGGACCCCTAGAATTACAACACCCTGAAATTTTAGATTTAAGTAGCTGAAATCATGAAATTTACCATTTTTAAAATCCTATGATTGTGAAATTGACCACCATGGACTGTGACTTTGGTAGGGCCCTAATGATTAGGATGCAATGCACCACCCTATGTTTCAGTCAACAAACGTACATTGGGAACTCACTCATCCTCCTAACTGTGTAGAGTGGCTCTAATTGTTGTGTAAGATGGCTGCAGAATCAAAACGTCACCCTCCAGACTGGAATGCCCTGTGACCACTCAGCAGAATAGAGAGCTCCAGGCTGCAGCTAACAGTAAACTCTGATTTCTCATGTATCAGATGTATATAAAATAAAATAATTTCACTGTTCTCCTCTTCAGTGAGAACAACATATTCACAACCTGTCAGTAATGGAGTTCTTCGAATGTGCACACAACAGCTCTCTGACAATATTCAAGATAGAGACCAAAGTTATCCTATTACACATAGAATGATAGAGTCTTTGACGCCAGTGTTTGTTTCAATATTCTGTTAGAATGGCACCATATTACCACCAACTGTTCAGTAATGAACCTTGGTTGACCATGAAGACCTTTCAAATTCCTGATCATCAGCACCCATAAATTATAAAAAAGCACATGCCCTTGTTGTCCTTAGATTCATTTATAAAATGAACATGCATTGGCAAATATTCTGACAGCCAAGAATATCTTCTTGTCTCTACCATAAATGGATAATTTAGATTGTACATAAACCTGTCCTTTCAGAAATACCTTAGTCATCTGTCTTGAGTCTGGACAATGTATGCATGAAAATCACAACTGCCGCTATGATATTTAAGCCACCTGGCCAAATATCAAGGCCATGGTGCAGGTGGTGAGTGAAACGACACGTATCCACCATGACATCCAACTGGAAGGTCATTAGAGACTTTCTTGGTCTAACCTGCTGAGTCAAAACAATCATTGCAAAAAAGCCATGTAAACATTTGAACTAACTTGTGCCTGTGCCTTCAACGGTGCACAGCAGGTTGGAGGAAGAAAGGCAACAAAAAGCACAGGTTCTTCTCAGTCTTCCCATTCCCAGCCTATAAGATCAGGGGGTTCTAGTACTGGCATTTGAATCCTCTTATGGGGCGAGATGGGTGGCCATAACCCTGCAACTCCACACTGCCCAGCAGAACTGGCCCATGAGGGGAAAACCACACAGTGCACCTTATGACAAGAGATAGTACATGCTCCATGAGGAACTTCTGGGAACAGCATCGCTTTGTACCTCATCCCTTCTTGGCCACAGTCTAGCTCTTTATGAGCACCTCAGAGTTTGCATTGCTGCTGACTTACCCCTGTTTTCAGTAACACCTTTAGAATAACCACACCTGTGAGAATCTGCAGAGTTAGAATCTGGGTCTGCTGATCCCCGAGTGACTGCCACATTCACACCACCTCCCAACAGCTCTGGTACAGCAGCAATTGATTGGCTGTGGGCTCAGCCATCACAGAATGTGCCATGCACAAAGGCCAGTGTGGCAGGGCTCCTGAGGTCCCTGACTGGTCTAGTGCACCACTTAAACCTGGAAGTTGTCTGTATAACTAGGAAGATCGCCAGCTGGCTACTATAGCAGACCCTACTCCTTCACCTTGCTGCTGGTTCCTGGCTTCTGATTCCAGGTCTGGTTCCTGGCCTCCAACTCTGGCTCCATCTGCTCGGTCTGACCGCCCATGCCCTGGCTGTAACAGCTCTCAAATGGGGCATCACTCATTTTAGTCCCCAAGTCCTCCTCACTTTTATTGTTGACAGTTATTTACATCATTACTAAAGACCCATGAAACTGTGGTTATAAAAGTTATTTACACTAAATGTACGAATCCCACCGAATATTGAGTTTCCCATATGAATAACATGTTTGTGTCACTCAGTTTGCATCACTCAGCAATGCATTGTGGGTAGCTATCCCAAAGTGCAACTTGCTGCAGTGTGTTTTTGGAAGGTTATGCAATGCCTCGTGGCACCAAAACATTGCCACAGGGGAGAATGGGAACATTGCATCAGCATCCCATGATGCACTGTGCTCAATGGTAAACAACCGAGTGGTTTCCATGCCTTAAAACCACTGCACGTACACCATGACCCCAGAAGCATGGGGCCTGCTCAGCTGTGCACTCTTGCTGTGAGCATTTCAAACACCTCGCACCTTCTCCTGCAATCTTTGCAGAGCCCGGGTAGGGTTCTCTGCATGGAACATAGAGCTGTGCTGCAGGCAGCCCTGCAGCAAGCCACTGAAAAAAACAATTCACAGTTGGTGCTGGCAGTCACAGAGCAGCTGCACTCTGTTGGGGGCCGTTTCTGGTCCCGTGAAACAAGCACTGACTGGTGGGACTCCATCGTTTTGCAGGTATGGGACGATGAACAGTGGCGGCAGAACTGTTGAATGCAGAAGGCGACCTTTCAGGATCTTTGCGAAAAGCTTTCCCCGGCTCTGCAGTTCAGCAGCACAAAACTGAGAGCTGCTCTGACAGTGGAGAAGCGAGCGCTGATCGGTATTTGGAAGCTTGCAGCACCAGACAGTTACCGGTCATTGGGGAATCAATTTGGAGTGGGTAAATTGGCTTCAGGGTTAAAAATATTTCCTGGCTCTCAGGGAGAATGGATCTACCGCTTGCCTATCTCCCATTATCTTCGTCCTCCTCCTCCTCTTCCTCATCCACCATATCATCCTCCTTGGTGTCTCTAGACTCACACACCTGTGACGTGTCCACGTTGCTTGGGTGGGTGCTGATAGGGTCACCTGAGAATCGCATGCAGTTCGTTGTAGAACCAGCCTCTCTTTGCCTTGCAAAGTTCTTTTATTTTCCCACAGCACTGCTGTGTGTCCCTCGCGTAGCCCTTCTCCCCCATTCCACAAGCGATCTTTGCACAGATGTCAGCGTTTCTTCTGCTGAATCGAAGCGCTGCCTCCACACAGTGATGAGATCCTCCACCTCCTGTGCAGGCCAGGCTGGAGCACGTTTGGGGCATGTAGTCTTCATGATCAGCTGTGCTCAAGCGGGCATGTTCCCAATGCTGATCAAACAGGAAATGGGAAATCAAAAATTCCCAGCCCTTTCACTGGGGGGCAGGGGGAGGAGGGCTATTTCCTGTGTACCTGGCTGCAGTGCAGCAGAGTTGAGAATGATCTCCAGAGGGTTCACATGTGCATTGTGGGACACCACCTGGAGGCCAATTATGTCAAATTACACACTACCTTGCAGTGACCCATGAAAACTGAATTAAGTTCTATGCCTCTTGTAGAGGTACATGACAAAGTCGAGAGAGACTTAGTTTGGTGTAAAGGACACGATAGTGTAGACACATACGTTAACAGATCGACTTAAGGCTCCTTCCTTCTTCTTAAACTTTTTAGTGTAGACTAGGCTTGAGACTCAGAGCCTGCCTGGGGTAGGTTTAAATACCCAGGGTAGGCTTAGTCACATCAAGGGAACTGACAAGTACTACTGTGACAACGTTAAAGGAAGAATCACTTTCTTCTAACACCCAACAATGGAGAGTTCAGTATTGTCCCTGATGCCACTCTGTCTTCCTCCCTTCCTCTGTAAAGTTTTTATTTAGAACCTTCCCTGCCTGCCTTTCTGTTACAGACACAAATGCTCAGGAACATGCTGTTAAACTGAGCAAAAAAGGTTTCCTAGCTCAGCAGCCACCTTTGAAGTATACTCGTGAGTTTCAGAAATGTGGGTGTGAGAAAAATAAAATGAACTAGGAAGAACAGCACAGACTGGCCTGTTCAAGTTGTGGGGAACAAGAGAAGCAGAAAAATAGTCCAACATTACAGATACTCCTGCTTCAGGTGGAATTCTTGGCCTGGAGGAACTGAATTTTGTCCTGGCATGGGAAAGAACTCTGCTCCCTAAATGACCTTTTCCATCTCTAATTAGTATGATCCTAATACTGACAGAATAGCATCCTCTGTCCTTAGAATTTTTAAAAAGTGTGCAGCTCTTGGATGCTACATGGAAACATGCCAGACATTATGGCCGTGTGCAGGAGAGTCAAAGTTCTCTGCCAGTGTTCACAATGCAGCAAAGAACTTTTGTTCTATTGTGGAGGTTTGCCTGAGTAAGGAGGGAGATTTGAGCCAGTTTTCCCACAAAGTGATCCTGCTCCACTGTTGTGTTTTGTCATGGACTTGAAAGGGGAGAGGATGAAGACCCAAATACTGTAAATGGATAAAATAACTATTTTATGTCTCTTTTTAAAAGAGAACACAGAACAATGGTTGCTTCTGGCAGGAATGCCAGTAATGGTAATGAACAAATCATTGACTAAATGTCTGAAAGCAGTCAATACCCTGCACACTAATGATCCTGGGAATTCTTTTAATGATCTACTGTGAAATGCCCCATGAATACAATAGATTATTCTTAAGCATCACAATGGCACATATAACTTTCAGTGTACAGGCCACAGATTACTTTGCCTGCGTCCCTGAAGCAATTACTGACTGTATTCCTTTTGTTTGCAATTTGCCCTAATCACAATTTTTAAACCAGGGACAAAACAACTTTAACTTTAAGGTGTTTCATCCAGAAAAGCTGGACTTTTTGTGATTTGCCACAAGCCTTCCCTCCCCTTTGCATTTACTTAGTGACTAGGAAGAACATATATTTGTTTCAAAAGAAAGAGAGAAAGCAAGTAAACAAGACAAATCTCAGAAATTCTACAGATACATATTTTGTTCAACAGTGTAATACAGTACAGACCCGTTTACGTTGAATTCGCTTAACGCATGGTAGCGCCATTCCTCCCAGTGCTACCTATTTAACACGCGAGACTCATTAACACGTGGTACAGGAACTTGCTATGTAACACTACAGATTTGCTCACTGACATAGAAATCGACAGGAAGTGCAGAGCGGAAACGTGATGTAGGCCTACTGGTGTTTCGTCTTTCTTTTGATCGCCGATATAGGTAAAGACTTATCGTACACACTTAGTCATTGTCACACTACAGAGATGTAATATATAGTCTGTGCTAATACATTTCAAAATTGTTTGATTCTCGCTGATTTGATTCTAATGGCAAACCTTTCTTTCGCTGAAAGGAATGCTGCTAAGTGGGCCAATTCTTCAAGCCCAGGTGACAAAATTTGGAAATTTTATGGAGGATGAATCATTCCAAGCCAGCAAGGAGTTTACAAGTCATTTTAAAAAGTGCCATGGCATAGCGCAGGTATTGATTTCTGGAGAAAGCCGATCAGCTGATGAATCGGTCATGAACATGTTTCCCGCCAAGTTAAAATCCTGCAGTATTTGGGACGCCGTCAATACGTATGTAATCCTAGATAATTGTACATGTACTGTATATATAGATATCTTAAGATATTTCAGGATGGCCCTCTTAACCCGCGGTCCATTAACACGCAGTCGTGCCGCTTGACTCCCGACATCCGCGCGTAAACAGGTCCGTACTGTAGTTCATATTAAATTCAACTCTCTGATAATATATTTTACAGATACTAACATTATTAACCCTCGTCTTCAGACTTCTCTTGGGCTGGACCTACAATTCAAAACATTGGATTTGCCCTTAAAAGACGAGGCATGTCCCTGGAAGAGTTAATGTAGAAGAGGTATTTGTATTAGCATTAGTTCATTATTGATTTGTAATGCAGCACAAGCAGTTGGCAGAGGCAGTAAATGGAATGGTTTTCTACAGTTTTTTTCAGAATAAGCTGCCTTAGGCACTAGTTGTTAGAATACATGGAATCACAACTTCTGCTTTTGGTTCAGCCACTGTCACATCATGTGATTTTAGGCAGATCATTTAGAGCCCAATTCTATGAGGTGCTGGGCAGTCTTGACATCATGACCTTTGAGGGTGCTCTGGCAGGATCAAACCCTCCACTTCTCTGAGCCTTAGTTTCCACATCCACAAAATGAGTGCAATGGCACTCACAGATGTGCTGTTGGATTTAATGTTGGGATGCGTTGAGATCTTTGGATAAAAGCTACTGTAGGAAACCAAACTATGGAATGGCCCATGGGGTTTGGATCGTACCCGATCACAGATTGCACTAACAAAACCAAAATGAACACATTTATAGTGCCCTTCATCTCAAAGAAACCGAAAGCTCTTTACAAACAATGCACATAAAGCACCACTGAAATGCAGCTACCTCTGGGAGATGGACAGCTCCCAGGGTGCAAAACTACTGCAGTGTGCAACAAAATACTTTGGGAAGTCAAAAGAAAAGTGCCATGGGAGCTTTAACATCCATACGGATGGACGTGGTAGCTCCAGAGATTTCCAGACTTGGGCCCACTAATTATGTGCTCTAATTTGGATTAGAGATCTGGAATAGTTCTTTTACATCAGAAAGTGGGGGAAGCGTGTCAAAAATAATAATCAGTAATGAGTGTGAGGCAAAAGAATATCATGTTGCAATGGTATAGAAGACAGAACCATGAAATAAAACTAAGTAGTTATGGCACCACACTATGAATGAGACAACAGTCTTACCTTAAGTGGTATCTTTTATAGTGAAGGAACACTGAAGTTGCCATATTGGAACTAGTCATCGGTCCATATAGTATATTGCCTTGGTACGTATATAATGATTTTATCTATGCCCAGACCCTGATGCTTCAAAGGAAGGGGGTGGAGGGAGGAACCATTATGCATCTAGTCAATTGTGTGATCATTTATTGTAAAAATAGTTTCAAACCTTTTTGCAGAGCCTGGCCAATGAGACATTGAGCACTTCCTGGGAGACAGAGCATCCTTAGTTTCCAGTGATTTTAATTAGAGTTGAGAGTGCTCATCTCTTTCTAGGAGATGCTCAGTGCCCTGTGGGCTAAGGCTTTCCACCAGCATTATGAGACGAACTAAAACAGGATTAGACAAATATGCTCTACCCTTTAGTTTAGCCTTTCTGGTTAAGGTGCCAAGTCAGTGGGTAGCCACCTGCAGAGGGAGAGGTTGGGGTGGGGGGAATGAAGAGAATCAATTTTCCTGAGAAGTTCTGAATGAATAAGAAAATGCCAAGCTCCCCGAAGAGATTTGGAAGGGATGCCAGCGTTTGACGTGGCCTGAAAGATATTACAAGAACTGCTCAGCCTACCCTTTTGTGGCAGTGTACGGGAGATTACATTAAGAGGAGCCTCATTGGAACATACAGAGATGAGTGTACAGGGGACCATGAAGGTAAGGAACATTCTCTCTTTTAACTAATAGAGCTGTATCTCCATTGCCCATTAAGGAGAAAGAGCAGAGCTGTTTGCCATCCTGAGCGAAGGTGTGTTGGGGCATGAAGGAAAAGGGCATGTCTGTGTGGAGGGAAGGAGAGAGGGAGGGGGAAATATGATCTGAGGCTTTGGAGATTTCTCTTTGGATGGAGAGCAGAAACTGCCAGCAATGACACTCGCCTTGGAGTGGAACAAAACCTAGACTGTACATGTGGCTGCTGGCGTTCTCTTTTCTCTTGTAACTAGCCCAACCCAACGCTATTAGCCTCAGTTAGAAGGTTGCTGATGCCAACAGGAAAAAGCAGCTCTCTCCTCTCAGATCAAACTTTCTTTAAAAACATCCACGAGTGATAGGCGCACTGGACTCCTTGCCTGAAAGGCAATGTCCTACTAAAAACAGCCTGCTCTTTACAACAGCCCTTTAGCGAGATGGTGGGAGAAATGTGATCCAGGATTATAAAGTAAGAATTCTTATGCTGCAGCCAGAAACAAAATTTTAACAGGGGCCCCAGGAGACAGTGAGTAAATAGATTGCATCTTTTGTTTCTTTCTCCGCTGCTGGCTCACTGGAGCAAAGCCTGAAGTCCTTACAGATTAGTAAATAAAAAAATAAATAAGAGTCTTGGAAGTTATTGCCAAAAAGTGCTTTGTGTACTCTGTATTTTTAAAAGAAATCAATCAGCCTACCCTTTATTCATACTTAGCACTAGCCCCTGCTACATATTTCTGCCTTGCTACATAGCTAAATGAGAGCCTTTGTGTGTATTTTCTTTTTCAGGGTGGTGGGGGAGAGTGATGGATTGCAATTTGTCAATGTCTTTCTATACTGGTAGTTGAAACTTACACCTCTCAGTGCTTAGCAGTGATTGATGGGATTGTTTACTACTTTTCCCTTTGGTCTGAAGGATACGGAGTGGATTTTCTGCCAGGGCATGTGAAGGGTTTGGCTTAGTCCCAGGACAAAAAGCTCTGCAGCCCAAGTTTTGTTTACACCACTGTAACCCTGGGGCCCTTTGAGATTTTAATAACTTTCAAACAGATACATTTCTGTTAGCTGAAAACAGAACACTGAAGCTGCACCTGGGTTTAGTAAAACCTGTATTGTGTGTACAGAGGGTATAACGGGCCACCTTATTGAAGAAAAAAAAAAAGTTTTGAAAACAGAAAAGTTGTTTCTGTCCATCAGCTTCCTGCTTGCACGGTTGTATTTGCTGAGTGATGTAAAAAAATGCACAACTAATCTCACAGTATTAATAACCCACTTACTGCTAGATGACAAACATTACATGGAGTAAACTGGAAAAGATAATAAATCTAGATGCAGCAAGGCTCTACACACACTGCTCGCCCACTGGTAACACAAAGGAAATAGCAGAGGAATTCACATTGATAACTGTGCACACAAGCACAGGTAACATTCTCATTACTGGACAAGATCTGTAGTGTTTGGCTTAATTGCAAACTTTGGCTGTCACACAAAAGGAAACTTGCTGGCAATTTTGCTGCACTATCATGTGCAGCAGCTGTGCCCTGGCAATAGCCTGAGTTAAAGCAAATGTTAAAGAACATGGTTCCATTCTTTGAGCCATGTGACTTTTAACTCAAACTGTGTTGTTTTGGATGCTTGACAATGTCTGTAACCTCTGCTGTTTTGTTTTTACTTCCTCATAACACTTATGGAAACAAGATATTTACATGGCATTGAAAATTTCCTGGTAAAACATGTTATAAAAAAATCATCATAGATAACAATGGGAATTGAGTTAAATGTGTCTGCAGCAGCTACTTGCCAGTAGGCTGGTTAGTACAGAACTGAGTGTACGGAAAACATTAGGGCTGAATTCAGACCTAATATAAAACAAGCACATGTCCCATTGATTTCAATGGTGGAGAGGAGGAACTAGGAGCCAAGGGCCTCCTGGATGCCCAGAAGGAAAGCAAGGAGAGTAGGCGAGAAGCTCCTAAGTGTGTGAATATAATTGTACAGGGGCAGAATTGAGCTTGTGGGGCAGAAGAGTTTTATTCAGAAGGATGGAACGGATTATTGACAGTACAGAATTTATTTGTGGGGAGGTGGGGACAGAACTATTGGGATGGAGGCAGTATCTATTCAGGTTCTCATACTGGGGCCCTCACTGGGTTATCTAGTTGCCTTCTAATACATTATGCAACATAGATAATGGACACTTCTTGTGGTGTCCAGGACTGAAAGTCAGTTTGTTATCCCATGCCTCTAGTGAGAGAGACAGACTTGCTAGTGCTTAACTAGGTATCAGCTCCATCCTACCTCCCGTCTGTTAGCCACCCAAACAATTTCCCCTGGGACATGCTCACTCTCACTTGTTTTTGCAGGTTAACAGGAGGTGCTACGCCTCAGTCTCTAAGCCCCATTTGAAACATTTCTCTAGGATATCCAGCCCATCACTGGCTATGTTCAGAAATACCAGGTCTGCTCTCCCCAAGGGACATGTGTACACACCAGCCCATGTGATTCAATTGAGGATAAGTTCCTGTATAACATCACAGCACTGGGCTGGACAGTGATTATATTCCTTAGCAGCTGCAGGGGCTAGAGAAGATAGTGAGGGACATGTGTGAAGGTGTACTAAAAGAGCAGGGATGAGGGAGGGTTTGGGACATAGCTATTTTTCACTCAGACTATGTTCTGAAGCACACAAGTGCCCCTTTTGTTTCAGATCCTTAAAGAAGGAGAGAATAATCTGTGCCCCCAACAAAGGAGCAGCCACACTGCCAGCCTACCACATCTAGGGCACTTTTGGAATTGCCATAACCTAAATGTTGGTTTTAGTCACCACTGCAACTAACAGGCCCTTTGCCTTTTTTTTTTTTTTTTTTTTTTAAGTGTACAGTACAGTGATTAAGACACTATGTAAAGGGTGATGGTTCCATTATCCTCTTCCTCAGGCTGGGAAATAAAGTCAAGCTAGAACCCTTAAGCAGATAGATTTAGGCATTTTTATTTAAATAAAAATAACCACCACAACCCTCAGAACAGGTCTGTCCACTTCTGCAGTTGAGATGGGGGTGCTTCACATCTCATGTTCTTGTACATACAGTGTATTAATGAACTTCTTGTCAATGTGTACCTTTTCCATTTTAAAATGAGGGAAGTGTCAAGCACCTTGAAGCAGTTCACATATCTGAACATTTCTTCCCACTCCTTATTATTCCCTAATGCTTAGGTAGTTTATAGTTGGCACTAACACCTACACTATATATTTTTTCTCTAAGAAACCTTACTGAGGTCTAGGCTGTAGTTAATATGGACCACACTAGTTTGATAGATAGGTAGCATTTATAAACACCTTCACTGATTTACTTCCTTTTGTCTTAAAATGATTATTATAAATTATTAATAATATTTATCATATCAAATGGTGGGTCATTCATCCACCACCAAAAGGTAAGCCAGGTCCAGTGAGGGTCCTGGGGCATTGGTATAGCTGTCTGGTCCCCAGATATTAGAGAGACGTGGCGGGTGAGGTAATATCTTTTATTGGACCAACTTCTGTCAGTGAAAATTTGTCTTTCAAGCTAAAGAAGAGCTCAGTGTAAGTTCAAAAGCTTGTTAGACCAATTTCCTTTAGTGAAAGACAAAATATTAACTCACCTACCTTGTCTCTCTAGTGTTATGGGGGGGGGGGGGGGGGGAGAAAGGATAGAAGAAAAGGAAACAGGACTGCCACTGAAAATCAGTAAGAGAAAGTTAACACTTTTATAAGTAAGGCATTCAAGATTGTCAGCAATAATGCAGTCAGGCAAACTTTGGTTAAGCAGCTAAATCTGAAATATATTTATTGATAGTTGTATAAACTATAAAAATTGCACTATTACAAGAATAATTATTCCTTTATAGAATAATGTGCCCAGCATCTACATGTAACAGCTCCTTGTGACAACAGGTGTCATGGAAAACCTCTCTCATTGGCAAAGCTGGTCCTCAGTATGCTTAACTGAATTATTTCTTACAGGGCTACTGCCTTCAGCATCTACTCCTGAAGCAAGTACTCTTTGCTTGCAGAGCATTACAGTGAACAGACACCCCCTTTCCTGCCCCAAAATGAAGCAATACTGTAGTTCCCATGAACAATGGAAGTTTTAAAAGGTAACCAGCATAATTAAAGCAGTTTATCGCCATGGAATTTAGTCAAAGCAGCAGGTTTAGATACCCTGCTCTATAAACAGGTCCTATAAAAAGATTCACGGTAGTGCTTGCATAAAAAAAAAAATCAAATACAAGTTGAATGTGTCCACCTCACTTGAGTTTGAGCCCTTATAGTTATTTGTGTAGCTGATTAAGGAAGCACTGGATGTATACACTAGTGGACACCCCCACAAGCCAAGCTGGAAAGAATATTCCATGATATGTGCCAAGCATAGAGAACATAGGAAGGTGTTTTACACCGTATAGTAATTAATACTGAACCCCTCATTCATCCCTCCCTTCTAATGAAGCTCGTCATCCTTGTATGAAAGGCTAACACCCTCACTGCAGATCTCCTCTTGGCAAACAGCATTCTTCCTGTTCTGCAGTGGGGGTCAGTGGTAGCCATTTTGCCCTCTGCAGTGAGGAAGGGAGATTAATGGCAAGACTGAGCACTGTTCAGACGTTTAATGAAAGTCAGAACAAAAACAGCTTCAACATCCTTTCATTGTTTTCTTATACTCCCTTGTCTATCTTTATGCATCTATTGCTTGTTTTATGCTTTACAACATAAGCTCTTTGGGACAGGAACTGTGCAGCACTTAATATGATGGGGTTCTAGTTCATGACTAGGGCTCCTAGGAACTACCATAATAAGAATGATCTCAAAGACAACCTAAATTTGCAAGTTTAAAAATATAACTTTTATTGTCAAGATAGACAAACCCATTTTCTTGCACAGGAATCAGTTTCAAGAACAGTGCCATTAAGTAATTGCTATCTTGAATTTCAAAAGGCAAGCCAAAGAACATTTCATGGGGAGGGAGATCTAACATCTATACATCAGTGCAGAGAGATCCAACAATACAAAGTGACCCCACCATTTAAGGCATTGACATTAAAATGTTAAAAGCAGTACAAGTGCAAAACAAGTCAGTTTACAATGGTCCAATTCTGATAAGTCAAAGGCTCAACAGCTGTGAGGTGCGGTAACTTCTAAATGTTAGAAGAGTGCAGTTCTGTAATCCACCTAAGCTGGTTACATTGTATACCGAACATGCAACTTGGTGGAGAACACACACACTTCCCCCTCCTCCACCCACTCATTTAGTAAGTGTCAAATTGTGCCACACGTGTCTCATACATGTTGATATAGCTTAAGTACTTGCAAGATAAGTCTTCAAGAGAATGACTACTAGGAGCCAAAATTCTTAGAGGGAAACTGCATACCATTATCTGTTGATAGTCATCTTCTGAGAAACCCAACTGCCAGCAACCAAGACATGGTGGACCTTTCAGCTTCCACCCCCCTCACCCCCGCCCTGCTCAGAAGAGCAGCACATAGCCAGAGCACATTACTGAGAAGCATGGCCAGGAAAATAGACTAAACGACTCACTCCCATATTGCATAGTGTTGCTATCGGCTCCTGGACGGATCTTAAAGATATTGCTTCAGTTACAGACCATGACAGTCACTATTTCAGTTCATGGTCTTTTGAAAATTCCTGTGTTATATCTAGACCAACTAGTCAGCTTGTCTGAGCACAGGGAGACTAATTAATTGGCAGCTAAGTGGTGTCAAATTGAAATGGAAGTCTCTAGGGAAGATGAGGAGGAAAGACATTTGAGCAACATAAGCATCAGCTTGAACACTAGCTAAACTTTAGTTACCTTAGAGAATGAAGAGGGCAGGCTCATGAAAGGGAGAAACTGCCAGGCCATTCCAGAGCTAAAGTGGAGCCACAATAGCTGTGTGCAGAACTGAAAACCCCCATGAGGTGTCCTCTGATGAGCTTGATCTACCATGGCAGAACAGAAGTTTCCTCCAGACTTTGGAGAGGAGCTAGAGAGAACAAACTTAAGTGTTTTTTGGTTCCACTTAGAGGAAGTGATATGGCAAGGGAATAGTAGAATTCAGTTTTCTGCACAGTAAGAGGACATCTCTAAGTGCAGAAATATTCCATTTTCAAAACTAAGCATGAGGTAGGCAAGTGTTTCCAAGACAGTGATTTAGCATTTCTGCTTCAGAAGTCACATTTAAATCCATCTTTGCTGCCCAAATTGCATTGTTTTCCAGTTTTTAAAAGCAAATATTCAAAACACAATTGACTTTTGTTTTGACTAGTCATTTGTCCCTCAACACTGCAAAAGTTTAAAAGTGCACTTCGCTGAGGTTGCAGTGCAAATTGGCATAGTCCTGGCATAGTCCAGGTTGAGCAAATTATATTTGCTACATAACCCCTAGGAAAAAGTTGTGAAATATTTACTGATGCACCAGGTTGATCAGCCTGTTACCTTTTAAGAGGCAAGATCTATTTCTTGGTTTGGAGAGGGGAGTTTGACATCCACTAAATTTAAATTAGTGGAACACTATTTTAACAAGAGCTCCAGAGTTTTCTGTGAAAGCTTTTGGAACTCTGCCAGCATAGGTTTAGAGAGTTATTTCCATGGCAGAAGAACTTTCTAGAGAAAAATGGTCAGTAACAATTACTAGGCTGACTTCAGGACAGGGCAATTAGTTGCCAACTATAAATTTCAAGTAAAAAGTTAGCTTCATTCCTGCCTTTTTTGCACACTCAGTAAAGGCAGGCAGTTAGCTGCACTGGGAATATCTTATGCCAGCCTGAAGGCTTACACATTGGGATGTTTACACAGCCCATACAGAGCACAATGGTTGCTGTGCATGAAATCAAACTGTAAAGCAAGGTACCTCTTAAAAATGCAGAATATCAAACTCCCCTTAGAAGTTTTAGTTAGTGGCCACAGGCACAGGTTTAAACATGCAACAAGATTTCTAGCATTCTTCAATGACTGTGCCAATCAAAGAGTAAAGTTTCTTTTTAATAAGCCGAAACCCAGGACTCAGAATCAGAGTACATTTACTGCCAGGCGTGAAACAAGCTCGGGTAAAGAAAAAGTCCCTGAAACTGGGCCATGAGCAACAGTCCTGCTTGAACACAAGTGTCAGTTCAAAAGTAGGAACAACACCGGGGTCACAGATAATCTTATCCAGCTTTTTACATACATTTCCGATTTCTAAATTGACATGGATAACGCAACCTCTCAAACCACAGGGCTCCGTTGAAGAAAGCCGCAATACATCTTGAGCTATTCTCTTGGTTAGTTTTTCTGGTATCAGAACCTTTGAGCAGTGAAGTTTGGTCTGCTTTGATTTGGATAGACAGTTCTCCAACATTTTAATTAAACTCTGACAGGTTCGCTCCTCAAACACCACCTCATTAAGGTTGGGTTCAGGCACAACGTAATCCCAGTAGTCAAAGTCTGCAGGGAATCAATTATGAGAAGACATGAGGAGGAAAAACACATAGTAACATACCAGTAACTTGGAAGAGGCAGATGACAAACCTACCATTAACTTCCCTGAAGTATTAAATAGAGATAGCAAGCCAGTGTGAGCATACTACAGTGTCTGTGTAATGTGGTTTTGTACATAAATTAAAGCTATGTATATTTTATGTGTGCTACCAACAGTCATCTGTGGTCATTTCAAGTAATTCAAAGTGCAGATGATCAAGTTAACCAGAATAATCAAGAGAAGTGTACTACTGTAAACTTAATGAATTCATTCTCCACTGCAGAGAAGACTTCAAAGCCATTACTAATGTTTATCGCTGCAGGGTGATAAGAAGCTAGCCCCTTGAAAACATGAAGTTAGTTTGCTTAAAGGAGAAGTTACAGCTTTGCACTTGGTCATCTGCTTTCTAATGTCATCAGTCTTTAGTGTGGCAGGCTGCCAGAGGCTGTGATTGTTTAGTACATACATGGAAAAAAGTAAACTTGCTCAGCCAAGTAAACTACTAAAAGCTGTGAAGTATACTGCCAGTGCATTAATAATAACACAGGTTTATATGCAGACACAGTTAAACCTTTTCACACGTCTATTTATAGCCACCTATAGTGAGCCAGGATAAGCCACTAACATTCTTGCAAAATCTGATATTCCACTCAATCTTTGCATCTACTCTATCGAGCCATGAAAATCATTTTAGTAACCCTGAAGTATTACTCTGAGGTAGCTCTGCAACATTTCACGAGTTTCTCCCCCTCCCCCCATAGTCAGGTACAAGCACAATCTCTGCTCAGTTACCCCTCCATCTACAAACATTCCCATACTAGCACATCATAATAAGTTATACCACCAATTGGGGATGAACCCCCTCCTTCCTTTCTACAGCCTTACTTTTTAAAGGAAAAAAAAGGAGGGGGGAAAGTTTTGAGAAGGTCAAAGATACTCACCACTTATGTTTGCATGGTGAACTCCTTGGTGTAGCAATTCTGAAATGCACGTAGTGCTTTTACTGGTTAAATTGCTAGTTGCAACCATTTTTAAAAGTACACTCTAACCTCCAGCAGATCTTTATGCCCTTCTGGTTTACTGAAAGGGAAGCACATATAGCATGCTTACAAACAAAACAAGTTATTAAGAGACACTACAGCAGTATCAACTCATAGCAACTCTCAAGGAGGAACACTTGCCTACTAAGAAATGAGAAAAGAAGTCTTGAAGTTTAGTTACACAATCCAAGACACATTGTCAAGCAGTTCATCCCCTTGAATATTTCTTTTCATGTGTCAAATGAAAGCCTTCCCTTTTCCTACTAAAAGGAGGCAGAGATTTAAAGCAGATTAAGGACAAAGTGAATTCACCTTTCAGTGGAATCAACCCACATGATTTCATCTTACCTGCTAAAGCGTCACAGAAGAACAATTACAGTATTTATATTTAAAACAGCTGCTTTCAATGTCACAGTGACAGGAAGTACACAAATCCTAAACAACTAGAACCCTACAATTAACGTATACAGCTACCATTCATTAGCGACCCCTCCCTCCCACGGATCAACCCGCTGCCAGGGCAGCAGCAATTTATATGCACTTCTCATTCCCCCACCTCTCCCCACGCCGTTCACACTCCCAAGGCAGCGTTCTGCTCTGCCAGATCTTTCCCCTCTCATTGGCTGTTCTCCCAAGCGGCTCTGTGGGGAGCAGAGCGGGGACAGGACTCATCTAGTTCCTCATGTGAAAGAGGAGACGCTTGAGCAAGGAGAGGGGAAGGAGAGGATGAGATCTAGCTAAGGATTGGTCAGGGGCAGTGTCAGAAAAATCCAGGGGCTGGGAGAGCAGGAATGCTGATCACCTGACCCATGTCACACTCAGCCCCTGTCATTTAGCTGAGTACATAGATCTGCTGCAAGGAGAAATATTGGCAGGACCCACTTCCTGCTCCTTCACCACCCCAACAGTGTATTCTGCAGCCAAGTGCTTGAGGGGTTTTTTAAGGAAAATTTTTATTTCATTTGTTTTACAGAGTCCCTTGTACACATTTCTGTAGTTTTAAATTACTGTTTTGTGCACTCGCACACATTTTCCCAATGCCCCTGTGTCCTCTTCATTTCCTCTCCCGTGGACCTCAGTTCTCTATCATTGCAGAGTGGGACTCATGAAGCATGTTTCTCCCGCAATGCAGAGGCCTTTTCAAGCTGCAGTTTACTGGGCTAAAATTGTATTATTAATGCAGCATGTTTTATTAATGCAGCAGCTGTTGTTTATGAATAAAGGGGTAGCTGCCTTTTTACAGATGTATAATAATGCAAAAAGGATACATGGAGCCTGGTGTTGATCTCACATTGGAGTAAAACCAGCATAACTCTATTAATGTCATCTGATTATTCCTAATTGACATCACTGTAAGATCAGGCTCAGGCCCACACTACTGCAGTTAATAATAATATGCACTTCTACAGTGATTTCAAAGGGAGGATTTCAAAGTGTTGTACAATCATGAATGAATGTGGCATGAAACCTCCAATGAGCTTCACTTGGGCAGAACTGGGGTATTCATTTTCAACTCATGCCTTCAAGTTAGTATTACTGGAGCTAGACCTGTCTATATACAAATACTTGATGTACTGACTGGTTAAAAACATGTCTACCAACAGTTTGTACAGAAAACTACATCTCTGTGAGAGTGGATGGGATAACTCTAGTTCATTTCTTTTGGAAGAGAGCGTGTTTACTACAGTGCTGTAAATAGCCGCTGGTTCTTGGTACAGGCTTTAAGATAACTCAATGTACTGTCAAACACCAGGGAGCAAAGCAGAAGTTGAGCTTGGAAGTGGTTGGTTGGAACCGAGTGTAGTGAGGTGGTGCTGTTCTATAGAAATTGGCCACTTTTAGTGCTTATGGTAAACCACAAGGAACAGCTCCAAAATATTTGCTGCAGTTTAGCAACAGGGAAGAGTTTTAAGGTGGGTGAAGGAGACAGTGACTTCTCAATTTTTCCCTTATTCCCTCCCTACCCAAAAGGAAACAGTAAGAGTTAACAGCACGCAGTGAAAAAATTCAAATTGACTCAGGTTTTACTCCCTCTCTATAGTTTTTTGCTGCTCTTTGAAATATGGTTAAAAGAAAAAAAAAAAAAAGAAAAAAAAACCCCCACCCGACTTAAAGCTATGAAGGCCAAGACATTCAGAGTCCAGGGGTAAACCCTGGGACAATACTGTAGGCCTCCTTCTCTATTTCTTTATATCTTATACACACATTCTCATCTGGGTAGCATTTTGGGCAGGTGTGAATGCCTACACAAGGCAGCAGAGAATCAGGCCTTCCAACTTTAACTTGTTCCAAGAACTAAGACAACATCATGGTGGCTCAAATGTTGGCCCCAGCCAACATAAACAAACATAAGGACAGTCATATTTTTGTTTAAATTTAGCTTTGGAAGTTGAATATCCTTTAAGTTGGGAGGAGAGGGGGAGAAGTAGTGTATACTGCCCTGCCATGAGCTGGCAGGTCAGGTATTGTTGGTCCTACTTATTTCCAGGTGCTACATTGTACTAAAAGAAGCAGCAATACTTTTCCTAACAATCACTTGCTTACCACAGGTGTGTTAACTAGCAGTGGATGAGGGGTGAGTAGGGCAGTGTTCACAAGAGACTTTCCATTGAGCTATGGTTCACTTTAGGATAAAAATGTTTGGGAGGCCCTGCTCTAATGTTCTTGCCTTCTAATAGCTAATAGAGATTCTCTTATAGTTCAGGTAGCAGAGCTGCTCTTTCAGAATCTTTCCACACACTCACATTGCTACCAATTGTTCTAAATGCTAGCAGGGCAAATTCCTCCGTGGGAGTTTATCAGGGAAACCAAAAATGCAATAGGGGATTTTAGAGCATTTTATTCATGTGATTTGGTGAATGTGTACTGGAACTGGAGAAGGATTAAAATACAGATTGCTGACAAGTCAGAGTACAATGTTCTATGTCACATCCTACTTTAAAAATGGTTCATTTGCTTGGAGGTCAGTGATTCATTAATGAAAAGTTCTCATTCATCAAGAATCATTTGGGCTGATTGCTGACTGGAACAGATCCAAAAGATTATTAGTTTGTGGCTCATTAGCCTGATGGATTACTGTTAATCTGGCAGCCACCTATACACAGGAAAGAGACTATTCTCCTTTCACCAGGGAGAATTGACCCCTCATTCTCAGCACTAAAAATTCTCTAGAAAAATGTTTGTCAGAATAGTTGTGGCCACTGAGCAGTACACCCATTTCTAAGAGAAAGAACTCAGTTGTCTTTGGGGATTCCCAACTGCATTACAAAGAAACAGACTGAAGAAAAATACTAAAATCTAAACACATATTATTAATATAAACATTTGTTCTGTCACTCTCTTTCTAAGAGTGAAAATGAAACACTTTGGCAAACAGTCCTATTGCTATTTACATAAACACAGAAGAAAATTTGCTCCAATACTGCTCTTGCTGGAGGATGAGCAGGCTCTAGTTTAAAGATAGAAAAACACAAGGAAAGAATTCCAGAACTTCCATGAAGGAACTGGCTGTTTTGCTTTAGAATAGAATCAGATTACAGAGAAAGTGATAAGGCAACTACCATATTATTGACTTAGAAATGGTGAGTATTAACAGAGGGTCTTTTCCCTGCATAAGGTATACATGTGAGAAACACCCATTAATGCTAAGTGGAGTATCTGTTCACACAATTACAAGTCTAATCTTGCTCTCACTAAAGTCCATGGGAATTTTGCAATTGATTTCAAAAGAAGTAAGATCAGGATCATTTTGAGTAATATACATTTTTAGCCATACAATAACTTACAAAGCCAAACTCTTCTTTTTTACTCCATTTGTAAATCCCCATTAAATTCCAACTGTGCGTACTAGTTTCCATGCAGGAACCTGACCTTGCTAGCAATTGAACTGATGGGTATTGATGCCCAAGACAGAAGAGGGGAGCATAGTTTTTCAAACAACTGTTCTACCTGAGCTGATGGAAAATCTCCAATATTGTCCATGAGAGTAGATGTTAATGGATTTTTAGTTAAAAATAAATACATAAAGATTTATCATATGTCTGTAAGTGCTGTTTCAGGAATCCACACATTTTGTGTGAGGTAAATGGATTTTTAAAATTAATTTAAATAATTAAAATAAACAGCACCAAACACCACATGGCAAATTAATTGCCGGTGCAAGTAAATGCTGCTCCATTGACTTTACTGGAATTACGCCTGCTTAAAAAAGTGGATTTGGACCTCCCTCTATGCAACCTAGTGTTAGGGATGTTCAACTAATTGAGTCAAAATTAGAATTATCTGTAGGCCTTATTGATCTTATTATTTCCCTTTCACAATAGGAAAAGGGCATTCCAGGCAGTTTCTTGGAGATTATGGACCTTCTTGGGTGGCTGAAGTTAACAGGCAACATATCTGGCACTATGTTCAAGATGTGCAATAATCCTTCCTGGATACACTGCCTCGGGGGCTTTTATCACTTAATTACTGTCAAGTCCTTCTGGCCAGTGAAACATGGCTTATACATGCATCCTAAAATGAGTTACAATACAAAAGCAAGCTTGCTAGAAAACATACATGTTCGATAGTGATCACAAGCGCTTTATGATTCTGAGCACAGAAGTGGTTACCATAGTGACTCCATACTTCAAAATAGTTTTTGCCAAACAGTGCAAATCACCATACAATATCTGTCTTCACAGAAAGTAATTTAGGGGATGTGAATTTTCTGATGTAAAACCTTGAGCACGGAACAAGCTTATATGTCAGGTATGAGCATTTATACACTTTTGGCTATGAGTAAAGTAATTTGCATGCACTTTTTAAAAAATGCACACTTTGCTTTGTCCTGATCGTTTTTCTCATCTTGATTTTGCTGCACTCTTAAAAGACATTTGGACACCTAATAAGTATGTGCTGCATCTAATGTATTCTGTGACAGAATTATAGAGAGAAAGACTATGGAGACATTTTAGGTAATGTTCCAGTGTAATCTCTTCCACCCCTCTCCCCCGCTGCCATCAATGAAGGACTGTTCACTACAGTTACTTTGTCCAATTTTGTGTTATTTTCTCTAATGATCCACCATTAGACACCCTGACAAAATTTAGAGAAGTGTTCTAATGCCAACAGACTGTGTTGCAGTTTAAAGAAGAAGTTGGAATGCAACGGGTGAACTCTTGTCCCTACTGAAGTTGAGGGAGTTTTGCCATGGTCTTCTCTGGGCCTAGGATTTTATCCAGTGACCTTAACCAACTGAAATTGTTAGTGGTGTCTCAGAACTGATTACAGTTTAAGAAACAAAACAAAACAAAAACAATTCCAGGTGTTATTCACAAATAATCTGTCCATAACAATGGCTTTCACAGAATTATTTCTAATTGATGATAGGCTGCCTTCAATGTCCACTTTTGATACCTCTGCAGGGCACAAGGTATCTCTCCGGGAGAATAATATGAGCAGGAAAGGAGTCCAGGAGAGTTGGTTATATTTTAAAGATTCCTTATTGAGGTTGCAGGCACAAACCATCCCGATGCGTAGAAAGAATAGTAAATATGGCAGGCGACCAGCTTGGTTTAACAGTGAAATCCTTGCTGATCTTAAACACAAAAAAGCAGCTTACAAAAAGCGGAAGATTGGAGAAATGACCAGGGAGCAATAAAAATATTGCTCAGACATGCAGGAGTGAAATCAGGAAGGACAAATGACACTTGGAGTTGCAGCTAGCAAGAGATGTTAAGAGTAAAAAGAAGGGTTTCTATAGGTTTTTTAGCAACAAGTAGGTCAAGAAGAGTGTGGGACCCTTACTGAATGGGGTAGGCAACCTAGTGAGACAGGATGTGGAAAAAGCCAATGTACTCAATGCTTTTTTCGCTTCTGTCTTCACAAACAAGGTCAGCTCCCAGATTACTGCACTGGGCAGCACAATATGGGGAGGAGGTGACATTTTGAATAAAGACAACTACTGTTAAAGTGTCAGCACCCATATCCCTTTAATTAGCATGTTAGTACTCACAATAAACTTCCCTGAGATCTTCCAGAGGTCCTCCAGAAATAACCCGGAAGGTTAGTCTTGACGGTTCTGAAATTTCTACATTGAAAACAAGCAAAAAACCAACCAAACTTTTCAGGCTATCACACCATTACGAAAAAGTTCCTTTGCAGGTTATCTTTAACCTACTGACATCTGGATTAGCAAAAAGATTTTTTTGTGCTGTGGGTGAAAACAAAATTGGCCATGAAAAATATAGCCCTGACTGTTCAAAGAAGAAAGATGCAAGAAAGATAGGGGCTGGGGAATCACATTTGAAATGAATGTTTTCATCCTACTAAAGTTAAGGGATTGACAGTGTTGGAAAATTAAGTCTTTCCCTATAAAGAAGTGAAGTAGTGTATTGAAAAGCAGCTAGAATCAGTATACAAATGTTAAAGGACTGCTTGCTGTTAACTCAGTCCTGGGGAATTTTCTATATTCATTTCCCCCATTCGCTGGAAATCCATATTTGCTTTAGCTTAGTTCATTGACATGTGAAATGTGTAATAATTTATAAATACTCAAGAGACAGGTTCAAGTCAGGCTGGTTTGGTCAGGGACATACATGAAATGAGGGTAATTCTGTGTGCAAGATAAATGTGAAATGGCTTATCTAAGTTACTGGAACCTCTGGTTCATAAACTTTCCTCCAGTGACTCATCTTAATGTAGGGGCCCTCAGGTGTGATCCAATACAAAAAAAAATGCTGAAGTCAGTGGAAAGTGATTTCATTGGGCTTTAGATCAGTCCATATATGCCCTTTCAGTGTGAAAAGATATGCAAGGAATAGGGCGTAGGGCCAGAATGGAGAACTTGGGGCCACTTACACCAAAAATCACAAAATATCACTTAAAATGGAATGGAATTAAAGAATCACAAAATCACAAAATATCACTTAAAATGGAATGGAATTAAAAAAATCACAAAATATCACTTAAAATGGAAAGAAGAACTTGGGGCCACTTACACCAAAAATCACAAAATATCACTTAAAATGGCCACTTACACCAAAAATCACAAAATATTCAGGTTGCTTCAAGTACCAAGAAACCAGTCACTTACTCGTATCATCTGGTACCCTCAGTCTTACACCAAGACAAAGTCTGTAGCCAATCCTATAAAAAAAAACTATCTAAAGGTTTATTATCTAGTGAAAAGAAATGAGTTATTTACAAGGTAAAGCAAGCAAACATATGATTAAACATCTATGGTTCCTAAAGGTAAGAAATGTAGTCATCTGTCCATTCAAAATATCATTCAGGGAAGACCCAGGTTGAACCTGGGGATCTCTGCTTTAGTTTTGTGTATCTGGCTCTGTGAGAGTCCAAACATTAAAGAAATGAAAAATCTTCTTATGACCCAATTTGCTCTTTTATATTTAGTCCTCCCATTCATGAGATGAGCTCTCTTGCAGGCAGCATTTCCAAGGTGTTATGGGACCATTCACCAGTCTTTTGTATTGTGGTGTTCTTTACCGGCCCCTTTAATCTTAATAGTCCTCCTTAATGGGCAGGGGGATGATTCCCATGCTTGAGTTCACAAGTTCAGAGCAAACATTTTCAAAGTTATAAAGCAAAAATTACATATTTCCTTACAGCCTGGACTACAGACACTACAAGTGAGATTAATACATGCAGCAACTTACAAGCATTTCATAAAGTCTAAACACTAGCTACCTTCTTATAAAACTAATACCTTTTCTGAACAAAACTTACACACAGGTGAGCTGATTTGGTTTCCAACTATGAGTTTGTCAGTCCTTTGGTAGCACCTACAACCTTGGCCAGCACTGGCACTTGGTTTATCAGCATCACAATAGCTATGTTTATTTTTAAGATTTTTATCAATTTAAATTTTTCAGTTACAGGAAATTATGAGGGAAAAACAATTTAATAATAGTAGATGTTGAATTAAAAAAATTAAAGCTTTATAAACCACTGAAACAAATTGTCAAAAATCACATGTCAAAGTATACAAAGTAGGCATTCTTACATCAACCGATCATACCTGTTTTTATTATTCATTTGCTAGTCCATTTGTAACAAGCTTAATTCAGAAGTCTGGATTTTGACTGATTTGCCATGCTGCATTTTTCTTACTTTGCCTGTGTGTAAATTTTGATTATTGTGGATGAAAATATTTGTCAGTTTGTGTGTATATTGTGATATCGATGTTTACGGATATAAATCTAATCCTTCCAAGCCTACTTATATTTAAATGGATTACTATGCTAATCAGACTGCTTAATCTTATACAAGAAGGAATAAGGTGTTGTTGCAAGTTGTGAAATACATACAATCTTTTCCTGAAGTGGATTTCTGGAATAATTGCTAGAGCGTAATGCGCAGATGAAGAACAAGGTATATCACAGCACACAGTAATTTTAAAATAAATAGGTTAGGACATCAGGCCTCTTGCACTTTTTGAAGGCTGATCTGTACAGAAAGATGAAAGTTTCAGCCGGTGGAGAAAACATCATCAGCCCTATTTTCCCAAATAAGACTCTAAACTGGAGAATTCTGAATCAAGGGAAGGACCAAGGGGCTAAGAGATTCAGTAAAAACTTTTCCAGGCTTTCATGCTGTGGAAACTTAGGCAAGTCTGCATCATCCTGAGAAATTAGTTTTTCATGTTTTAACTAGCTTCCACAAAATGGAACCAAATTGGGGCTTAAGCTCATTAGAGACATTTTTATGGCTATTTGTCTTTATTTTAAAAAAGAAAAATTAAGGTTTTTTGAGTCAAATAATTAGAAAATGCTGAAGACTATAATTTGTGTTTTTGAATGATTGCAGATTTAGTGCTCTGGCGGCAAATTACTATGAATTCTCATTTGATGGTATGATTCAAACTCACAGATCCATTAGATGGTTATTTAGTAGTCATACAGACCTGGTGCTGAATTACTGAGCTGTTTGAGGCCAGACCCAATATTTTGATTTATGAACAGTGTATTTTTTCTAAAAAGTATTTTCTCTCCTGAGATCGGACCAAATCTTTTTATTGTCATCACTACTCCAGTCTTATTTTCTCTCTAATCTATGGTTTGGGTGAACTGTAGGTATTTTATATGAGGAATTAATCTGATCATAACCCTTATGAAAATGATTGTGAAATGTGTAACAGAGTAAAGTGCAATCAACTTACTGAAATACAGTTTGTATTCACTTTTTGTCGTGACTAATTTTTTACATAGGTTTGGCTTTTCACATTACCGATCCATTTATGGTGGATAGGACTTATTCCCCTCAAGCTTTCATGCACCTATGTTAGCAGGAGAAGCTTTCCCCCCAACATAGCATTATCCACAGCGGCGCATAGTTAAATGTAACTTATGCCACTGCTGGAGAAAAAGATGCAGGCAGCTGTAATTAGAGACACTAACAAGGAGCTAGTCTGGATGAAAGACGACCTTAACTCTGAAGAGTGGGTGTGGGAGTGTATCCCAGGAGATTGCTCTTGAAGAGACCATGAGCAGCCTTATGCTGGTTTACCAATAGTGAAAACCGCGTGCTATTGACCACCTCTAATATGACCGGCGGGCTCAACTTACAAAGGATACAAAACTTTGGGGGATACAACTCTGGGTCTCTTTGTGGAAACTACTACTATTGTTACCATCTAGAGGAGATTTATTCTTTTTGCTTAGGTCAAAAAACTGAAAGTCATTGTAGTGCTGAAGGTCTCAGATTCAAACCCCACTGATGACCCATATGAGGGATGTTCTATATTCACAAGAGAAGTACTGTATTTATTTTAGGTTGCATCTCGTTTGGTGATTTACCTAAGACTCCTACTTTCAGTATGTTGCAACAGACACAGGAATCTCATACTCTATGTGGTAAAGAATAGCTTTCCTTCATTTACAGCCTAGTTCTAGAGTTCTTACTGACGTAACCACCCACGTGAACAAGATCACTAGGATCAAGCTTTAATTTAAATGAAAAATAGTTTTAAAAGATACACTGTTTATAGCAATTTAGAACTGAAAATGGCATCACTTTTAGTTCAAATTCCAAGAGGGACAGGTTTTAAATACATTCTCTTGTCTATTTCTGTGGCTAATGAATCTGTTTCCTTAATAACATAATTATAGTGGAGACAATTCTTCCAGTATGTATCATATAAGAGATATAAGGTCTTCTAAGTTCCCCTCCACAATGCAAGATGCAATCACGTAAATGTAGTAGTTGGCATCCTAGCATATTGGCAATTTAAGAGATTATAATTAATTTCTTGGCAAGGAAATTAAATCTTAAAAGATTTACTGTTTCCATTTTACATAAAAATCACTATTTAATTTAGCAAATTCCAAGGAAATATTTCCATGGAGACATTTTATTTCCACTGGGATGCTATTTCCACAGGTCTGTGAACTGTTTAACAGATTCAGGTATATAAGCAGGACAAAGACAGAAGTACGGAGAAAAAGTTTTTAGATGCTCTCCCACAACCCATTAAATGTACTACAAAGTAAATTATTTTCCTATTAATGCCAAACAGTGAATATACCCAAAGGAATGGCAATTCACAGTACATTAGTAGTTCAGTTTAACAGAGAGAGCTTTTGAGGGGCCAGTATTTGACTGGTGCTGCGCATCTGTCATTACTTTTAGACAGGTCCTCCTCCAACAGCCTTAGCTACTGTGATATTTATCACATTCATAACACATATCTGAGCTCTCAGCAATGCTTGGCACATTTCAAAGTGGGGAAGAGGGATTCCGCTCTTTCAGGGTGTCAGGAAACAGGATATGTAACAGCCAGTTTTCTTGGGGCAGATTATCTTTTGCCCATGTGCTAGAGTGCAGGGGCAGAAGGAGGCTACCTAGTGTCTCCCCCCAGCCATGAATGATACACACAGGCTAGGGACAATCCAAGTTCCTGCACTTGCAGAAGCGTAATGGCCATAGCTATATCCATCTCTGCGGTGCAAATCACCCCAAAGGGGATGTGCTTGGGGCATTGCCCCTCCACCTCCCCAGAACTGTCCTAGGGCACTGGGGAAAGGCCAGCCAGCACCACATCCAGGGTCTCTCTCTCCCAGCAGCAACTGAATAGGAGAGAGACAAGCCTCACAAAGATGAATCTGCCACTTGTCCATGCAGCGCACATGAATCCTTGGGCCTGATTCTGATTTTGCATACACAGGTTTACACCAGTGTAACTTCAGTGACTTCTGTAAAGTTACTGTTGATTTACAGTAGTGTAAATGAGAACAGAATGGGGACGTCTGATTTTCTAAAGGCCATCTGAGGGACACACAAAGCAAAATGCAGGATGTTGAATTCATATACTTTAGGAAGGTGAAGGGCTGCGGTGACCGGCACCAGTTGAACTCCTGGTGACGCAGGCACAAACAGCAGGACTCAAACATGGAAAGAGTGATTCATCTACAAGTAAAAACTTTAATCTGAACCATTTAGACCACTGCATTGGGAAAGTAACAACCATTTTCCTTGCAGCAATGTAGTTATGCAGCACTAAAAGAAAGACCCATTGTATTTTTTGTTTATGTTGCTCAGATCCCTGAGTGGGCAGATAAGTGAGACTGACAGCATGTCTGTTTATTGGCTCTGCAGCAGAGAAAGATTACAAGGAAATAGCAACAGATATAGCTTAGAAGGTGCTTCTACATTTAGAGCATCAATCCGTACTAGAAAGTCAATAATATCAAAGATGAAGCTATTACATCCTGTATCTTTTCTTATTTTTCCTGAGGAATTTGGGCTCTGGTGCTCTTGCTCCACCATTATTATCTTTTGGGGTAATCACATTTACTCTAGCATTGACTTACGGGTGGTGAGTTTTATGATGATTATTCTGCTTGGATGTATTCTCTACTTCTCAGTCATATTCAAGTGCATTATAGAGATGGTCGACCCTCTGTTGTCCTGAGTTAGGCTAACCAAATGCTTTGGCTTTATTCCCATCTGGTATATATCTGGGGCAGTTTCTGGAGTGATATCAAAGTTACAAGTCCTTAGCGATTACTAGTGAGTCGCTTTCAAGAAGTGCATGCTACAATTTTCTTCACTTCCATAGCCCCCAACACAAACTATATCACAAAAGTTAAGTGAAAGTCAGAACTGACAGTGGGAATGAAATGGAGGCACCTTAAAACTTGCTGTTCATTTGTGATAGGGGCAGAGAGAAAGCTAAGGAGCCCTAATGAGCCCACTTATGCAGTGGGCAGCAGCTATAATTGCATTCCTTTTGTTCACTTGAATACAATTCCTGAGCCCCAGGCGGACGATACAGGGAAATTGTCTTATCCCTATTTTTACAGATGGAGAAATCAGGACAAAGTGGGGCTGTGCAATTTGCTTATGATCAGATGAGAACTAAAAATAGAAACCAGTTTCGTTGATTTGTCAGTTGTTGGCTGTGTGCGCACACTCGCCCTGGGTGCTGCACTGGCTCTGGACAGATGGCCTGTGTAGGAGGCTCCTCCTGAATTGCCCAAGAAGACCATAAACTCTGCTCAGTACTAAAGGCACTTGGTCAAGTTGTCTATGAAGCATGGTCGTAGAGCCCTGGCTCAAGGATTACAGGCACACTGACACATGTGTAGTTGTTGCAATGGACTCAGCTCAGTGAATGAGGGGACTTTCCACCCCCTGCCAGGACAAAGACATTCCCAGTGACCCCTCTTTTATACCTGGATACAAATAAGTTACAGATTACTCCTCTGATGTGGTTAGTTACCACCCTTTACCTTATGCATGTTGGTTCACTCAAAACATCTCTATCCATCAAGCTGTCATCCGGACCTTATCTTTCAGAGGGGTCAGTATGTCCTATATTATCTTGGGATACCATGCTTGATATCAAGGTGGTCCGGTATCACCCTTCTGGAATATGCTTACGTGAATACTTAGTACCTAGGAGTGTTTGTGTTTTTACAATCCTTGTTCAAGTCCATGTATTGTCTGAATCTGCAAGCAGGCATCTGCTTTGTAACAGGGCAGGGCCTGACTTTAGTTTGGGCATTAGACCTCATCTCTCAGGCTCTCTCTGTCTTCTACAGCACTAGACCATACTGCATCTCCAGCTTCAGAGAGCTTGCTTTAGCCAGTTGATTTTTAAAAACTAGGCCCAAAAACCTCATAACAAATACCTCCCAAGAAAGTTCCAATCCAAACTTTGCAACTTAGGTCCAATCTCTCTAGAAGGAAAAATAGATTTTTTTTTCTTGACAAACTTAAAAGAAAACAACTTATTTTGTATTTAAGAAAAAGGTGGAGCTACAGTACTGTTATTAAAAACCTAATAACATTTTTGGAGTAAGACATTTCTCCAGGGAGTCAGGATGAACCTGTTGCCAGGGAAACCTTGCAGTGCAAGCAGATTCAGGAGTTATTAATAGGGGAGAGGGGCTGGGAGTGGATAGTGAGCCTTTTTGTTTTATGTTCACGTTTCCTGAGGAAGTAATTAATTTTGTAGAGTTCTGACTGTGGTCTCACAACACAAAGATGCAAATAAAGCCTGAATAAATATTAGCAAGGAAAAGCAAGGGCTTCTAAGAGGTAAGTGGAGTGGTTCAAGTTCTAGACACAAAAGGAAAGAGTCAGAAAATAAGGGAATGAAATGAAATCCATTTCAAACATTAGCAAAGATTGTCAGCTGGATGCCACTGCTGCCAGTGCTAATGCATTGCGAACACAAGAGCCATGTTTGAGACAGAGCTCAGGACACTTGCTTCTTTTGGTGGGATGGGGTGGGGAGGTCACTTCCATTCTGAAGGAAATATGCAGATTTGCTGCCCTAATGCCGCCTGAACCCTCCCTGCCTCAGGTGTTGATGCAGTACAGGTGTAACATACTGGGGTAACTTAGTGACTCCCAGGAGGTTATTCCAGGGTTCCTGGGATGCAAGTGAGAATAGAATTGGGCTCCTTTTCAACCATACCACCAGAACTAAAAATAAAGATTGATAGCGTTAAGGGCAACAGTAATTAAAGGCTGCTCAGATTAAAACACTTCCTGCAGTGGTATCATTGCACTACCTCCAGAACCATTTGGATCCTTGCACAATATTTTACTGCTATTTCCTTTCGATCCCCATCAATATTTGACATTCAGAATAGTATGTTCCATTGACAAGCTTATTGTTTTTTTCCCAAACACCTTGGTTTTAGGGTTACACAGCAGTGTTAATGTCCTTTATGCATCTGGAAAACTTGATTTTAGATGAAGAAACAGCTTATTTTTAAGAAATAACTAGAAAATAGCACACCCTGGGGACGAGTTTGGCCCAATGGTAAGTGGACTGAAGTCACTGCAGTTACACCAGGGATGAATTCATAGTTCTGACATGTACATTTTCCCTGAATGATCGTACTAAGAATGAAACTGACACCATTTACTACACTCGTGAGGGATGCCTGGAAACTCTATCACTTGGGTGACCTAGCACTTGGAGAAAAGGGAAGGTGATGATAGTATTGATTTCATTTCCAACCTCACACCACCTTTTCAGAACTACATACCTTGAACTTATCACGTTCATATGAATGCTTGCTGCTGCAGCATAGTAAATATGATCCACTACAGTTGCATCACGTGGCTCTCTTTATTTGCTGTGTTCTCCTGGGATATAAATCCTTATAAATATTTGGGTTATACTCGCTTGTATAGAGTTTGTGTCTTAACCTTTTGGAAGTGGCCCTAGCCCTCTGTTCCTGCACGGTGCTAAGCAGCCTGCACTTCCATTGAAGTCAATGGGATTCCAGTTCCAATTAATCCTTTAGTTATTTAATGGACACGTTTTCCTTTTGGAATTTTAGTTTGTATTTGCTTTGAAAAAAACTCTTAACTCTGCCCCATCAATGAGAATTATAAAGTTATATTCATATTCATGCTGTGCAGATGCACTGTAACCAAACCACTCTTGTCTCAGATAGGGCTAATCCCGTCACAAGCCTGTAAGTAGTGGTGTACAGAAACGGATTAGCTTTGGAAGCTATTACAACCGCAGAAACCCTAGGACATCTAGCACCTGGTGGATTCACTGGACACTGATGGGGGACAAAATAAGTTAATAAAAATATAAAAACAGTCTTCTTCATAAGGCAAAGACACAAATCACCTCCCCTTGCTCTAGGTTAGCTCTTTACAGACCAATGGCAGAAAACCGAGATCTCACACTTCCCTGCAGAGCCTCTTAGCCTACAAGCAGGACCAGGAAACCCCTCATACAGTTTCCAAGAGGTCACAGGAGTGGTTTTGTTTCTGTTTTTTAAAAAAGAAACATACAGAAGATTTTTCTGATAGCAAACTAATGCCCCTTCAGGGATGAATGAGGTTTAGTCCTAAACCTCAAACTCCAGTCCTCAGGGCATGTCTACACTACAACGAGAATGGAAGTCAACACCCAGCTGCCCCAGTAATTAAGTTGGTTGCACGTGTCCACACCGCTGAGAGGCCTATAATTCCCTATCTTTAAAAGGGGGAACGTTTGCCCTTCACCAGTCCTCTGGGACCTCACCTACCTTCCCTGAGTTCTCAAAGATAACTGCTAATAGTTCAGAGGTTGCTTCAGCTAGTTTACATACCCTAGGATGAATTTCATCAGCCCTTGATAACTTGAATACATTTAAATATTCTTTAACCCGTTCTTTCCCTATTTTGGTTTATGTTCCTTCTTCCTTGTTGATATTATTTGTTTTGAATATCTAGTCACTATTAAACTCTTTAGTGAAGACTGACGCAAAATAGGAATGAAACACATCAGCCTTCTTGCTGTCATCTGCTACTAGTCTCGGTAGTGATACTGATCTCTCTTGTAAAGCACTTTGAGATCTAAAGATGAAAAGCACTAAAGAGCAACTTATTATAGGCAGAATAAAAGATGCCAGATTACTCAACACATGCTGCAAGAGGAGTCAAGGCTGGTGACACTGAACACTGTAAGAAGATCTCTACACTGCATCAGGAAGCCTCCAATATGATCCCCCCAGTATGTCTAGTCACCATCTGCACTGAAATTCAAACTTGTTTTTAGCTGAAGTGTCATGACCTGAGTAATCAGCATTTAAAGACACACATCATTGCCTAGGTTCTATAATGGTCCTACAGAAGTCAATGGAAGCGTGACCACTGACTTCGAATGGAAGGCGAACTGAGCCCCAAACTATACTTCCTTCACTTACAATCCAGTGTTCTCCCCAGTTTAGCATTCATATGTTAAAATCACTATAAAATTTGTTTTAATGGAATTGTTAAATTCAGTTTCCCAGAAATACTATGTACAGACCTTTATTATGTTACCTATGAGGAAAGTAATAAGTAAACAAAATGTTAGACTGCAGAAAAAAAACCGGGGTGAAACCCTGGCCCTAATGCCCATAAATCAATGGGATTTTTTCATTGACATTGGTCAGGATTTCACACCAGATTATGATCTCAGTTAAAACAAAGTAACTGAGATCAGAAACTAGGCCCAAAACAAGGTCATTTCCAGCTAGGAACTATGAAGGTTCCAGTTACTAAGCCTGAAATTTAGGACCTGCTATGCTAAGTGTGCTGGAGTTTTGTATCTGACCTGTGTGGATTTAGACACCAAAGGATGATCTGAAAGATCAAAACAAACATAAGTATTTTGTTTTGATCTTTCATATCATCCTTTCATGTCTACATGAACACTTACTTGGTGTCAAGCCGGGTGCTGAAAACAGAGATGGGAATGGTCAGGCCGGATGGTGCTCCTCCTGAAATGCAGCCTTGATGATCAGTAACTTATTGCAGGTTTTGTAACTTTGTTCTTCGGGTGTCCATTTCCTAGAATAAAGAACACAAAGGTGAAGGTGATCCGAAGGCCCATGTTGTTGGGCTATACTGCCCCAATTGCATAATTGGACGCATCTGTTTTGACAGCAAAGGGTTTAGCTAGATCTTTCTACTAGATAGGGGCAGAAGTAAATGCTTTTTTCAGTCTATTAGAAGTCAGTTGGGCTTCTGGTGTTCAGTTGAAAGTGGAGTTCTTCCATATAAGCTGGGTAATTGACAATGCCACTTGTGAGAACCCTTGGATGAATTGCTTGTAGAAGTTGGCAAGCCCTAAGAGGCACTGGATATCCCAGATGCTTTTGGGGGTTGCTCAGGTCAGAGACCTTTGGGGATTCATACTTAATCTGCTGGGAGAGGTGGTATAATGCAAGAAGTCCTCACAATGAGTGATCAAATTCAAACTTAGGTTTCCTATACAGACCATTTGCTTGAAGACATTTGAGTACCAACTGGATGTGCTGGTGATGCAAGGTCTGGTTCTCTGAAAAAATTAGAATGTCATCTAGGACATAGGCCTTGTTTGACTGACTGCAGCATGACTTTGGTGGAACAGTCATGGTGTGGGTCATCAAACATGAGTGAAAAGAGACTAACAAATTCAACAGAGTCATGGAGAATCAGGTCTCCCTTCTCCATGAGTGGTGATGCCAGTCCACTGCTTCACCTCTCAGTAGGCTGACCCCTACCCTGGCCTGGTCATTCAGACACATGGCTGGGTGCAAGAGGAAGAATACGTGCTTCAAGAACCTTCTGGAATTTCTGATGGCTCCCATCAAATCTGATAGGGGGATCTTTGGGCCTAGATCTTGTATTGTCATGGATGATAGTGCAAGGGGGCCTGGGAACACTGGGTCCAGTGAGCATAGCCAAGTCAATATTTGGAAGACCCAAAGTACACCTAGACAGAATGTGGTACAGTTGGTTCATTGGCTGGCACTGTCCCATTACAGCCTGTATAGAACCAGAGTCTAAAATGGTCCTACTGGCAATATTTTTAGAGGTCATCCTGACCACTTACAGAGCAGAGGTGTTAATCCCAGTGTTTTGGCCAAATTACAACTTTAGTAAACGCATTCTGCCTACTTAGAATTCCCAATGCCGTTTCAATTGGAGATAATATTTCTCTTCACTTCTCCACCTGAAATGTTATGTAGTGTTGTGCATTGCTAAACAACTGCCACATTTCACAAGTGGGTGAAATGAAACCCTGTGTATAGCTTGCATATCAGTTTAAGTTTGTGAATCATTTTGAGATCCCTTAAGATGAGGCGCTATATAATTATTTCTGAAGGGTAGTTGTGGTGCTTTTATTTAAATGGCAAAATTATCCACTTCAGGAAAATTTACATATGAAAAATAATGCATCTTCAAGAATTTTGGAAGACTTAATGTGTGAACGTTTCCTTCTTGAGAATCAATCCTTTTTTGGATTTCTCAGGCATGGTCTACCCTACAAACTTAGGTCCTACCTAATAGTGTTTCTATACTACCAGATCCCTTCTGCCAACCTAACTTGCCTCTAGCGTCCACTTAATTATTCCACCTCCATGATAAGCATAGCGCTTGCACAATGCTGCGTCTACACTGCCTCTGACACATCAGTGTTGATATAAATCAACTGAATTGCCTTCCAGGAGGCGTCCCACAGTGCTCCACTGTGCCTGCTGTGGAGATTTTCAACTCCACTACACAGCCACTAGGTACACAGGAAACAGTCCCTCCCCTGTTAAAGCCCCAGGTGCTCTTGAATTCCCATTTCCTGTTTGATCAGCATGAAGAGCTCACCAGCCCAGCTGATTATGATGACTCAACATCCCATGCGTGCGCCAACCTTGAGTACACAGAAGGTGGTGGCTCTTATGAGTCTGTGAGGAGAAGAATCTGTGCAGGCCCAGCTTTGATCCAGCTGAAGAAATGTAGACATCAATGGAAAAAATCGTGCAGGGCATGGGGAAGAAGGGCTATGGAGGGACACATGGAAGTGTAGATAAATCTCTGTATTTTGTGTAATTTTTTATGACTTTTGTGTTAACTTTTCATATAACCTTGTGTTAGAAACTCTGTTAAACTTTGGTAATGTTATAGCCCCTAAGGTAGGATAATTAAGGTAGAAAAAAATGTCTCTTTGCTAGGAATAGAATAAGATCTTCCCCCCACTTTGTAATTAATTGCCCTGTTGAATGAACAAGGTGTGAATGAGCAAGGCGTGGCAGGCAGGCACCTCCAGAGAGCTGCAAGGGTTGAAGAGGGGATGGGAGCCAGAGGCAAGGACAATCAAAGGTGTCAAGTGGGCCAACTAAGGAAGATCAGACATATTGATGGTTAGCAGCTAGCACCTTCTTTTGGGAACACCCTCTCTGCAGCATTGGGACAACCCCCAGAGAAAAAGCAGCTTGAAGGACCAATGGACACAGAGACCCAGATTTTGAATCTGGGACCGAACTGCATGAGAGAGAAGCTGCTATATAAGTGAGGTGCCTGGCAGAGGACCCCGGGTCTCGTCTTGTCTACATCAGAGCATCGATCTGGATCGGCAGAAGCCCGGCTTCACCCCTCCCCCATCTAACTCACCTGGCCAGTGCAGTTAAGGGGAGCAACCAGTTGGTAAAAACAGCAAGACGGAGTGGGTTTGTGTGTGTGTGTGTGTGTGTGTGTGTGTGTGTGTGTGTGTGTGTGTGAGAGAGAGAGAGAGAGAGTGTATGAGAGTGCTATATATCATATGCATATGGTAGTCTTGATTATTGAATGTATTGCTAATAAATGTGGCGTTTTGCCTTATTCCCCCTGAAAAGATCCTGTGCAGTACTTTAAGTACAACAGAAGTGCCATGTGAAAATCAAAAAACTTTGCAGGCATACCAGAAGACAATTCTGGTTCTGCACCACAGACATGGCGATGCTACAAGGAACTGCATAAGATTCTCAGCAGTGACACCAGCACTACCCTCAAAATACAGCATGAATATCTCCCAGGAGTCTGAGGCGCGAACCACCTCAAGCAACAATGAGGACATTCCAGCTCTCATTCTTCTCCTCCAGTGGCTGTTTTTAACCCTGGACCCCTCTAGACACAGGACAGCACAGTGTCAGGGCATGATGCCAGGGAAGGCACCACTGGTGAGTGTGCCATTCTAATCAGACTGACGGGATTACATGTTCTTATATTTATTTGGAAGAACAAGCAGGCACAGTGGGTATCTGCTTTCCTGTGGGTGCTCCCCAAAAAGGCTTATGTGCAAAGGGATGGTCCAGAAATCCTCTATAGATGTGTCTGGGAAACGTTCATGGAAGTACTCCGCAATCTTGTACAGAAAGTTTCTGGAGAGGACAGACACTTTCCCACTCCAGTATTAACTCTGCTGGCACTGCAGTACACAACATAAGGTCCGGATCTGTACCCAGATGTTTGCAGCATCTGCTCCCTTGTCACCTCTGTTACCCTCAGGAGACTGAGATCACATAGGGTCACCTAGGGGAGATGCAGTAAGTTTTCATTATCAGTTCATTTCATTACCAGTGTTTGTACCAAATATCCAGTCACTACCCTTCAGTAAGTCAATTAATGGCCCTGCACACTTGGATCACAACAGCCCCCATCGTGGATTTACCAACTCCAAATGGATTCCCTGTTGACTGGCAGCAGTCTGGCATCCCAAGCTTTCACAGAGCGATCACCACTCCCTTCTCCACTGTCAGAGCCGGGCTCATTTCAGCGTTGCTGTGCTGCAGGGCTGGGAAAGCTCTGCACAAACTTTCTGGAAAGTGGCCTTCTGCATTCAACAGTTCTGTAGCCACTGCTTGTCGTACCATAGCCACCTAACAACGCGATCCCACCAGTCAGTGCTCGTTTCCCAGGATCCGAAATGCAGCTCCACCATGTTCAGCTGCTGCACAAGTGCCAGCAGCAACCAGGAATTGTTTCATTCTATGGCTTGCAGCCGGTCTGCTTGGATGATATTGCAATGGGCTGCACAGAGGTTCCTGCCTCAGTTCTGGAAATAGCTCGTGTCTTCTGCAGTATCTGCAATGCTCACAAGAAGAGTGAACAGCTGACAGGGGTTCATGCTTCTCAGGCTATGGCACACCTCCAGCTAAGCTAGGCTTTTGAAAAAAGGCATGAGAAAGTATGGGTTGTTTGCTGTTGATATCAAGAGGGAGGGAGGAAACTGCATCACGGGAGGCTGAAGCCATGTTCTCTCCCCACCCCCACTCTCTCTGTGACAATGTTTTGGTTCCATGAGGCATTGCAAGCCCTTCCCAAAAAACCCTGCAGCTAGTTGCACTGTGGGAAAGCTACCCACCATGCACTGCTCTGTGCTTTGATGGGAGCACTGTTAGTGGGGAATGCATTCCACTGCCTCAGTTGATACCTGGAAAGACACAAAGATTATTAAACAGTCAATTTGTAAGCACCCCTAGAAGATAATAGACAAGGAGTAGCTAATATGGATTTGTCAAGAACAAGTCATGCAAAAATCAACCTAATTTCCTCCTTTGATAGGTTTACTGGCCTAGTGGATAGAGAGGAAGCAGTAGACATCAATTCTGATTTTAGTAAGGCCTTTGACAGTTCCACATTACATTCTCATAAGCAAACTAGGGAAATGTGATCTAAATGAAATGAAATTACTATAAGGTGGGTGCATAACTGGTTGCAAAAAAACCTTGCTCAAAAGTAGTTATCAATGGTTTGCTGACAAAGATGGAAGGTTTATCTAATGGGTCCTTCAAGGGTCAGTCCTGCGGCTGGTACTAGTCAATATTTCCCTTAATGACTTGAATAATGGAGTGGAAAGTATGTCTCTAAAATTGGGGGGATGACACCAAGCTGGGAGAAGTTGCAAGCACTTTGGAGAACAGGATTAGAATTCAAAACAGCCTTGACAAACTGGAGAATTGGTCTGAAATCAACAAGATGAAGTTAAATAAAGATAAGCACAGAGAACTTCACTTGGGAAGGGAAAAATCAAATGCAAATACAAAATAGGGAATAACTGGCAAGGCTGTAGTACTGCTCAAAAGGAACCAGTGGTTAAAGCAGAGGACAAATTGAACATGAGTCAATGTGTATAGTTCTGGATGTATTAACAGGAGTGTTATACATAAGAAACCTGTATCTTATGTTAAATAAAAATTAGGCTTTAGTTTAAAGGTATAGTAGTATGGGAAACTGAGCTTGCTAGCATGAGCAGAAATGATAAATTGGAGACAATAAAGCAAGAAAATAGAAGTTAACAAGGACGTGACCCAGGGTTATGTTGATGCTAGGTTTTGGTTATACATAATTTCAGAAAAGTGTTTACTGCTTCTGAAAAGTGAATATTTTTAAAAAATGGTGTCTGTATTGACAGCAAAAGGACAACATTGGTCCACATGTTTAAATTAAACATTAATGGTATAGAGCCAATAAGAAGTTTGTGGAAATATAATAATGTTAAGGGATGGTTTCATGTTTATTAGTATTATAAAAGGAGTAGTTTTATTAAACTGGGGAGAGCGCCAATTACCATAAAAGTACTGTTTGGTTCCAGGATTATTAGGCAGTACTTCACTCTGGCATGGGCTGATCACCCGTTATATTCTTTTATCTTAGCGTGTAGAGTATAATTGTAATATCGTGTAAGTGGTAATTGCATGCCTGTTTGATTAACTAATCTTTTGTTTTCTTTTGAACAAAGTTTAGTTTTATCATTCAAAATATCACGTAGTGGTCCTCTACTAAATACATTTTATGTAGCTGATCTAGAGTCTTGAATCTGACAACTAAGTTGGTTTTTATTCACCCTTGCCTTTAACAACTTAATATTAATTGGGACCATTTCCATATAAATGTTACAAAAGGAAGGTAATTGTCCCACTCTACTCAGCACTGGTGAGGCTTCAGCTGGAGTATAGTTTTCAGTCCTGGGTGCCATGTTTAGGAAGACATGGCCAAACCAGAACCACTACCTCGGAACGCATTTAAAAGCGAACATGGAAGCTTGATTATGCAACCCTTACTCACGTGCATAATTCTAATGTGAATGTGAGGAATTGTTGCAGGATTTGTCCCATCAAGTCTTTCCCTTGACCTGCTTTGGCTTTGAATCATAACCTGTTAATCTCTCTCTAGCACATCAAAGCTAATTACAATTACTCTAAGATCCTGATCTTATGCACCATCAAGGTCAATGGGAGTTTTGCCATTGACTCCAAAGCCTTTACAGTGTGGGGGAAAAAGTTATCTGGATGTAAAATCCTATGGAGACAAGGCGCATGTAGTTTTTAGCCTAGATGTGGCTAGTGAAAGTAACCTGAGGGTGGGGTGAGGGGAGGGGAGAGGGAGGAGAGAAGGGGAAGATGGCATTACCTTTATGTAGCAAGTTAAAGTTAAGAACTACACATGCCTTGCTTCCACTAGGATTTTACATCCAGTTAAATATGGGTCAAGCTGTGCACAGCAGCTTGTAGGATAGGGCCCTGAGAAAGTGTTTAGCTTAAGCACAGGTAGGGGGGTAATACTGTGACCTGGCTTTAAGAGATGTTAAGGATTAGGCGGATTACCAAGAGATTTTCTGGTAGGCTTATTAGTGACATACTGATAAAAATAAACAATGTAGGAAAATGCTGTGTTCCCTGCTGAGGATAGTATGGGACAAATTCACAATTTTACTCTGTAGCCGGAACTTTAATATTTTCACTGCCGCCCCCTGGTGTTTGTCATCAGAAAGACTAACATTTTTCCCTGGGTTAGATTCAGACACTTGCACAGAACTGTTGACTTCATATAATTTAATTACTAAAACCTTCTTGATGAAGACAGTGGAATGGAACCTACTAACCAAGTATTACTCACCAGCAACGCTGGGGAAATGGAAAACAATTAACTGAATAGTTTATTAAAAAGTCAAAATTTTATCACACATTCTTACAATTACTACTGTAGAGCTAGCCCCTGCAAAATTCTATTCTATATTTAGTAGCACTTAGAATAACAGGTTCATAGGGTCTGGTTTACACCCAAGCTGTAATCAATCCTTTGGGAGTGACCCCTTAATGTGCTGAATCACAGGGATCCACACCTTTCCACAGGGGCAAGCCCATGGCATCATGACTCCAAAACTGGGCTTTTGGATAGCAGAGATCGCTCTCTACTTGGCTCCTTGCAGCAAATCCAGCCACGTCAAACTCCTGTGGGAAGCTTGGATTGCACCCCTTCAGCTGGCAACGTTACTGGTAAGATTTGGAGTGAAAGCAGACAGACTTTTCTGAAACACTGTAACCTTTTATTAGTCACCTGACATACAGACTCTGAAAGTCGTTAGGTTAATCTTGGCTTCTCTAGGTTAGGCTAAGACATAATCCATACTGGCTAAAACCAGGGCTTCCTTGAGCATGCTGTTTAGGAGCCATTTTGGTTTCCTGTCCATCAATCCCATCACAACCCCTGTTTCTGTGAGCTCAATTCTTAGCACAGCCACCTGACACCTCTCTTTTTTCTTCAGCTCGGGGCCTTTGCTGTACTTCCCTGCAAGGATGGAGTGCAGGAGAGACTCTCCTTTCTCTTGGCTATAGATTGCAAGTAAATCAAACATCTCATTCCTTTACACCAGTACATCGCAATGCAAAACCCAGAGGGAAATTGAGGCATACACAGGAATCAAAAATACTTTCAAAATTCCCATGTTCATCCCACTCACCATTTCAGATGTTGTTGCAGCATGGGAAGTTCTGTACTGTAAGTAACGATGATAAGTAGGTGGGTAGTGGAGTATTTCGGAGAAGGAGGGAGAGGGACAGTTGACAGTATTAGTGTCTTCCCCACTACCACTAGTAGGCTAGAGATAAAAGCATTCAGCTGTTCATTTTTAAAAGAAAACAGTATTACTAGCATTACTCCTAATAAGATGCAAGACCCTGTTCTTGGGGCCCTTTGCAGCATCCCAATTTTGGGGCTAGCCAGTGTTTTGTTCAGCTTTCAGCCTAAGAGCAGCCTTGTAGCTTATCTGATTTACACAGGCTACCTATGATCTAAAAGGCCATTCCAGCAGTCAGAGAGAGCTGCAGCAGAGAGAGTTGCCAACCACATCCCTGTGCCAGGAGTTGTGAAGGGGGCGGTGGTATAGAGTTGCTATATGGGCTCCACAACCCAGAGACTCCCTTTGAGGAATCATTACCTGGGGAATGCTTTATTGAAAGGTGAACCTTGTGCTTGGATCTGAAGAGTCAAGTTCAGGCTCGTCCTATTTCCTCTGGCATGAAATTTGAATTATGGGCTCAAGCAGACAACTTTCCAGTGTATACCAGGCCTTGGCTTGAGATTTCCTAGTTCTTTTATGATAAGAAATTAGAGCCCTCTGCCCGCAAAGAAGGGCTTTTATTCTTTCCAAGACCTGAAGCACTGCTAACCTGCCAGAAAAAGTGCCAACCTGCAATAGCACATTGAACTTTCAGACTACTGTGCCTTTGGAGATGAAGAGGAAAAAGTTCAGAGTAGCAAAGCAGTACTCCTGGACCCTCCTGTACCTTACAAGGTCTATAGGGATTGAGCCAATGGCTCCTGAACAAAGCTATGGTGAAAAAGGAATATAAAATATATAGAATCTAAGGCCAGATCTATACTACCAAGTTTTGTTGGCATCACTGTCAGTCGGGGTGTGAAAAAACCTGCATCCCCTAACTGCCATAGCTATGCTGGCAACACTCCAAGTGGTGTTGACATCTGGGGTGTCATCATGAGTGGTTGTATCAGGGAAGTGGTGCGACAGTGCTGGCAGGAAAACTTCTGTAGGCATATGTTCCATAACACTAGGGGGCGCTGTTGGCAGACTTAGAGCAGACAAGCCTGTGTAATGTAGACTAGCCCGAATGCTGAGAGTAGGTGAGCACCCACAGATTTCATCAGGCCATGGTTATGATGTACTGAGCACCTTCTTCTCCAGAGAGCCCGAAACAGGATTGTCCTCGCTGACAGATAGCCCTCCAACCAAAAGCCAAAACTCAACAGCAACTACACACCACACAACGAAAATACTAACCCAGGAACCAAACCCTGCAACAAACCCCATGCCAACTCTCTCCACGTATCTATTCAAGGGACACTAAGGATCTAACCACATCAGCCACACCATCAGAGGATCATTCACCTGCACATCTACCAATGTGATATATGCCACCATGTGCCAGCAATGCCCTTCTGCCATGTACATTGGCTAAGCCAGACAGTCTCTAGAATAAGAATAGACAAATCTGACATCAGGAATCATAACATTCAAAAACCCAGTAGGAGAACACTTCAATCTCCCTGGTCACCCATTAAGGCCTAAAAGTATCAATTCAACAAAAAAAAACCCCCTTCAAATACAGACTCCAGCGTGAAACTGCAGAACTGGAATTAATTTGCAAACTGGATACCATTACATTAGGCCTGAATAAAGATTAGAAGTGGTTGGGTCATTACAAAACCTAAACCTAATTTCCCCAATATTAATTTCCCCCCTACTGTTATTCACATCTTCCTATCAACTGTCTGAAATGGGCCACTCATTACCACTTCAAAAGTTATTTTTCCTTCTTTGGTATCCTGCTGTTAATTGCATTGTTTCATTAGATTGACCTCACACTTGGTAAGGCAATTCCCATCCTTTCATGTATTTTTACCTGCTCCTGTATGTTCCACACCATTCCTCTGATGAAGTGGGTTCTAGCTTATGCCCAAATAAATTTGTTCGTCTCTAAGGTGCCACAAGGCCTCCTCGCTGTTTCTGTTGATACAGACTAACATGGCTACCCCTCTGAAACAAGTGTTAACAGCCCCATTCAGCTCAATTGAGTATTAAAGCCCAGTTACAATAATTTAATGCTAATATTGCTAGCAATTTGACTGCTGATCGTTCTAGCAGAAACATCAAGTTCCTGTGGTTATCCATGCTTGGTGGATGTACTGGCAGATACCACACACAGGGCCCTTGATTTTTGTTAGGGGTTACTAGGGCAGGGAATAAGGAATTCCACTCTATACATGTAAAGGCAATTGTCTTCATGCCTAAAAGGCGAACTGAAAGATACCATTCTCCAATGCCAAAAGTCTCAAATTTCTTCTTGCTAAAACCCCAGTGTGCCTCCCATACCAACCTGAGTACCAGAAACCAGAGCCGTGGTTCTATCCAGTAGCCAAAGCTTCCAAGTTGTTCCTTGAGAACTTCCAGCATGTACTTTCAAGTTCCAGTAAAAAAATAATCTGTGGCCTAATGAAAGTTTGAGGGTAATGTAAAGTAAACGGAATTTAATTTCCCTTTGATTTAATTGTACTTTTTTCACTTTGCCAGCTTTTAATCGATAGCTTGCTTCATAGCATAGGCCTGTGTGACAACCACCAGCCATTTGTTCCTAGGCCTCTTTAAACACTTTTGTCAGCAATATGTTTTGCAGTTAATCTGTGTCAGTATGTAACGAGAAGAAGGGTGAGGAGATATTAAAAATTCTCTATACCCCCTCCAAAAAATTTACCATCAAAGATGTTCCCTCCAGGCTACTTGCAGGAATGTGCTTTGGAGATTTGGACAACATTTTTTCATTAATATATAAAAGCATCACAGATGAGACCTTGTCAAACACAGTGCCTTTCTCGGCACTGAAAGTGGAGCATAATTACTGTACAGTTTGTGTGAGGGGGCTGAAGCTCTCATCTGGAAAGACTTCAAAGGATATCTTGAGGCAGTCAGGTTACAGGCTGAGTAAATGCTGCAGCGTTCAGATACCCATTTACTACCAATTGATCACTGGAGTTTGAAATGAACTCCCAAAATGGAGCGAAAAATATTAATTATAAGCACTTTTAAATCTTTATCGGAGAGTATCAAATTATGGCACATCACAGCTAACTATACAAAGCCCCATAACATTTCTCATGGTTCTCTTTCTGTACCCATCACATGGTTTAAAGGGAGGTTAGTGTTTGTTAAAAAAAGGTACCAAATTGACAGTCTGGCAACAGAGACCCAGATCCTACAGTCTAAGGTATTTAGGTGCCTAAATCCCTGGGAGTTCAGCCAGATCTCTTCAGCCAGAAACATGGTAGCTATTTATTAATCACCTTGCATACAGAATCTCAGAGTTGTTAGGTTAGCACAGAGAAGCCAAGGTTAAGACAGCCCACACTGGCTAAAGCCAGCATGGCTCAGGGGAGCCCTGTCTAGGAACCATCTTGGTTTCTTGTCTGTCAATCTCATGATGGGTGACTGAGCTCAGACACAGGGGCTGACACCTCTCTCCTTTGTTATCCAGCTCAGAGTCTTCGCTGTACTTCCCTGCAAGGGTGGAGTGCAGGAAAGATTCTCCTTCCTCTTGGCTATTGGTTGCAAGGTGTGAATGTCCCAGTCACTGGGGTTTCCACTGCCTCTTCCAGATCCTCCATTCACATGTGTAGACCTTATTTAATTTGTTAAGGACACTAACCTTCACCCAGGCAGAGTTAATGGAGCTATGCCCATTTACAGTGGTCTGTTGACTTCAAGGACTTTGGACAAGTGCAGTGGTAGAAGTTACTCAACGTTTACAGAAGATTGGAATAGAAAGGGGAGTTCACTGCACCAGCTATGAAGGGAGAGCATTCTTTGTCTCAGCTTTATTCCTGATGTTACTTAGGAAGAATATTAATAGAAGAAGAAGTAGTTAAAACTTTAGATCTGAAGTTGATTACTACTATTTATACTGTGGTAGCACCAAGAGCCTCCGTTTAGAGATCAGGGGCCCATTGTGCCATCACCATGGCTAATCCCAAAGGGACGTGTCCTCCTTGCAAATGGATTATCTGGGTCTCTCTGGCCAGGTGCTTAAGGTAGTCTGGTTGAATATTCAGTTTTTCCATCGCTGGCAGTCTTGTTGTGCCTCAGAAGCCATTGGCGCCAATATAATTGCCAGCCATGAAGCATCATTCCTTGGTGCATATGCTGTGGAATTCCATTTTAATATGTCCATACTGCATCAAAACCAGATCAGTGCTGATAGAGGTAGTGGCTGGGTTCAGCCTCTAATATCCTCCCTTCTGATCTTGTCCTGCCACTTAATATGGACCAGCTGGTGAAGATAATTAAAGAAGTCAAATCCAGTGGTCTTCAGGATTCCTTGAACCTACATTTCACTGTCATTCAATATCTGTCATGTATCTGCTGCATCATGGAAATTACATCTTAAGCCTCATGTAAATCAGAATACCTATATCCGGTGCAAAGAATGGAATATCCTTCTCATACTTAAAGTCTTCCCTGCATGTCCTCCTTCCTGTCTTGTGCCAGTGCTCCAGAATTCAGGTATTTGGATTCATAGCGATTAAACATTTCTGCAAGTTGTACTTTAGCAAATAGAAAGGCCCCGCTTCCGCTAGAATAAAGCCACATGCCTGAGACTTCAGAGCTGCCTGTGTTGCCAAAAACTTAAAAATTAACTCCTTAATTGTGCCAATATTTTGATGTCACTAGCCCTAACTGAGGACAAGAAAAATCACACTTGGAGTTTCCAGCCCAAGCCATTTCTGAAAGGACACAAACTATAAAAACCTGAACAGTTTTCAGAGAGCACCTGATTTTTCCAAAGTGTCCTACTGGAGAAGAATCAGTCCAGAGATTTATAAGGAGTCCTTAAAAAAAGAAAAGTTATGTTCTGGCACTTGAGACATTTCACAGAAACCTCAATGTTCGGAATATGCAAAACAACTCTTAACTCAAGCTTTCCTATAGTACCCTGACTCTCAGTCCCCTCTCCGCAACAGAAATTGAAGGCAAAATGAACCCTGACCTCGTCCGATACCAGTAGGGAAGGGAGGGAGAGATATTGGCCCTGCTCTTACTCTTGAGAAGCAGTCATACAATGGCAATCTTTGCCACTGCAATGACCTGAGTTAATTTGGTGCATTTTTGGAAAAATTAGCGTAGGGGGTCAAGAACAGTAATCTGGTCACAATCATTCCTATGGAGAAGTTACCATCCCTCCATAATACATCATGAACATGGAAAAGTCTGTACAATACCCACAGTGCCTTTAGAATGTAAGCTAACTGGGCAAGGACCAACTTTATGTTCGAGCACAGAGCAGGTAGTAGGCACTGAATGAATAAATAAATGAGAGGGAAAGTGTAACAGCACTTGTGCAAAGTACTCAGGAGCAGAGCACTTCTGAATTTTAATTCTGTTGATGGACATCTTGAGCCAGTTCGGAGTACCAAAATGGAGGACTGGATTTAGATTAACCAAGTTCTTGGCATGTAATTATGCATCAGGCTTTCTTGCTTTGCAGTACTGGGCACTAAAGTTCTCAGCCTTTACGCTAAGAAGTAGCTTTTACATAATACTGCTGCAGTGAAGGATGCACACGTAGGATCTTACACATGGAAATCCAATATGGCATTTGCAAAATTTAATTGGCTTCATTTTACATAATTTAACTGGCACGAAACCAAACTTGGTGTACAATGAAGCCATGAAAGCAGAGACATTGGATTTATCAAAATTAAGAAGGTGCTCTGAATCTGTACTTCCATCTCCATTTTACCTATATGAAGCAGCTAAAAACTAATTGATTCTGATCCACTTTTGCTGTTTAAATCAGGGAATCCCCATGGATTTCAGTGGAGTTACACCAACATAAAACCAAAGTCTGTCATTGGCATCAAGCTTGTCGAGCTCTGCATACCCCGATTGACTTGACCTTACTATATTCTTCCTCCTGGATGTGGTTTTCCCTCATCAGTAACCTGTGGCTCTGATGGTTTGGGCAATGTTCCAAACCAATTAACTTGATTATGAACTGCAGCCAAAATCTTGGTTCTATTAGAATCTACTATGGCATGACACCTATTGGCTTTAACTGGATCAAGATTTAACTTTGTTGCTGTATTATGCAAAATTAAGATTTAACAATCCATGTTCTTTATGGCTGGGAAAAGGTGCCAAAAAAGTACCTGCTAAATTCCACAGCTATTTCTACCACTGTAACACTATCTGAGAGACAGCAAGTTGCTAGATGCTCTTTAGATCCCTTCAAATGCTGCCGAAGTGATAGATATAGAAGCTGATCATGACGAGGAGTAGACAACGATCCACACTAGCAAAAATAGTTGTGGGAAGAGAAACAAAACTATTGCTTTCTACCTTAACGGCTTTAGCACCTCAAATCCAACCTCCGACTCCTCTAAACTTCTCCAACCCTCCCCGCACCAAACAAACAAACTAGCAATGCAAGAGAGAAGAGCAACTTACACTTTAGCCAGAGATACAGCAAGTCGTTTGTCTAACAAAGGCACTCCCTTCACCATACCTGGTACACTGTGCAGAGGATCCTCTTGATGTCATTACCCCATTTAATATGAGATAACTACATTTGGCAATGTGGTGAGAAGCCACTCCACAGACTGTCCCATTGGGAAGATGCCTTCCCCCACACTCCCACTATCCTGTGAGCAATGAGCCGTTTAATGCAGGGGTAGCAAAGGACAAAGATATCACCAGCAGCTCATCCTATAAACATGAATAATCCTTCACTAGTCCATTTCATGTTTGTGTTGCAAAGCAATAACTGTAAACCTATCATTTTAGCATTGTAGTTAAATCCAATTATCTTTGTGTAGGCTTTTTACTGCACTCTACTTTTACAAGCTCAGTATTAAAGACATCTAAGAAAAACCTGATTTACGTGCGAGCTTTTGCACAATGTGTTTCTTATTCTTGAATATGAACTGAACTTCCTCACTGCCCACACTGTGCATTTGCACCCTCTGTTGATCTTGTAGGCCTGTACCTGTTCTCTAAGCCCAGAGTCTATTTACGTTATTCAAAGCGGGGGTTCTCAAACTCCATTGCACTGTGACCCCCTTTTTCCTACATGCCCTGCTTGTTAAAAACAGAAGATGTGTAGCTGGAAGTTTGAGCCAAAATTGGTATGCCAACTATTAGGCCGAATTGGTGAACAAAATGAGGGGATGGGCTATTTCACCTATCACTCCCTTTTTGGGATCCTTAAAAAGAAAGGGAAAAATAAGAGAGAAGACAAAGAACATACAGATCTCTTTCCCTCATAGCTGCACTACCATTTCCTCAAACCCAAGCCTTCATCACTGTGGTCCTGTGAGGTCTCCTTGCCACAAAGAGGGCTACAAAGAGGGACGCAGATGACATCACCAGCCCAAGCAGTGCCAGCTGAATCCCAACCACCACCTAGGATGACAGCTATTACAGTCTTTGATACTGTCTAAGATGCTGTCAGACAAGGGGGTTTTTCCTTCTAAAATTCTCTCTAGCAACAGGGAAAGGGAACAAAAAATGTTAAAGTGAAAGCCTAGAAATGTTAAGTATTAAATAATAACTTTTTCCTTCTTTCCTTTATCTTTAATAAAGTGTTTTAAAAAAATTGTTAATGGTGTTTTCTCAACCCTGCGTCTATCTTCTCTATTTAGATTGCACGTTCTTCAGGACAGGGATGATCTGCTACTGTTTGTATAGTGCCTAACACAAAGGAGCCCTGATCTTGGGGTCCATACTTGCAATCAGAATATCAGCCAATATTAATATGCATTTCAGATATAAGGAGAATCAGAAATTCTTTGAAGTTCTATCTGTTGTTAGCAACAAACCAGTTTTTGTCTGAAGCTAGTCCTGCCCAGGCAAAATTCTCTCCAAGTCCTGGGTCTCCTGTTAATCAATGCTTCTCCATATGGCCACAATAAAAATACATCCTACCTCACGTCATGCAACACGATATGCAGTTCAGTCCTAACTACCCACCTTCAAGGTGCTCAGATTAAAATCCATTTTTGTGCTAGGCAATGATAGAAGCAAAAAGCCTTGTTAAAATGGTAAGCAAGGCTCACCCATTGGGGGTCTACTTCGCTGAAGGTAGAGGGAATGAAGTTGTGACCACAGGCATGAAGAAATTCAAGGAAGCAACGCCAGCCGATGCAGCTATACACATAGCTGTATACCTTCCCACTATTCTGTGAGTTGCTCACAGCTTGCTAGTGTACATGAGTTAAGGTCAGAGGGTGAAGAACACTTCCCATAGGAGGTGATTGGCCTCGCTTGTTTCTTATAGGCAGAGCTAGATATGCACTTCAAGAGTGTATCTGAGAGTAAAGACCCTGGCCATGCTCAGCTCTAGCATCATGGAAGTAGCTCTAACCAGTTGAGTTACACCTGCTAAGACTAGAGCTGGATGTATCTTTTATGTGCAATGCTTGGCTGAAACATTAGATCTTGTCTTGCAGTAGGGAGGAACAAGATAAATGTATTGTCATCAAAAACTTCCAAATGAGCAAGAGGACGTTCTCAAAATGAAGCAACAGGGGCATCTTTTTCCAATCACCTCAGGGAAATCTTCTAGGTAAAAAAAGATAGTGGTGGTGCTTCTAGTCAAATTTAGCCCAGTATGTATGCATCAAGTCTGTGGCGTTAATGAGGTTGCAATAGTAACAGAGGAGAATACGGCCCCATAGCTTTATATTTGGTTTTAACGATATAAATTTCTCTATTAAAATTCTATTGAGGGTTCCTGGCTTCCTGCAACAGACTTACGTTAACTTTAGAGAGTCTGTTAGGGCACTTCTCCACACACCCTCTCACACACTACACTCTCCCAATCTCAGTCCTTGGCATACAGTTGCACATAGAGCAAGAAAATATATTGCACACCAGAAGACTATTTCACCAGCCCTAAGGGAGGCTGCTTAGCACAGCAGGATACTTGGAGACTCATCATTTCAAGCCAGACTCTGAACATGTGAAACTACTATCGTCCAAAAACAGCGCCTTGAGGAAAGCAACATGGCTCTCTCCCTTCAAAGAGAGGGAGACTAATAAGACCATGGACATTTGCAATCCAAGTATAGGGGTAGCTGGGTGAAAATTAATGGCCTGTGATGTACGAGTGGTTCAACTAGATGATCTAGTGGTCTCTTCTGGCCTTAAACCTATGAAAGTATGACAAAGACCTATAGATCATCAAGCCTGTTCCCATGCTAGTGGTAGATGCAGTCTCTGGAAAGAGGATGCATCAGAAAGACAAAAATAAGTATAGTCACATTTTATTAATGGCCAAAGAAAAATTCCTAACAACTGCAAAATTCCAAACTTCTGAAGTTTGAAGTTTAGACTCAAGTACAAATCATGGTGCGTGGGGAAATATTTGAGGAATGTTATTTTGTATGGTGGAGCACCAGAGCCTTTCTACCTGTCTAGCCAACTGGTGCAGCAACAACAGCAACTACTAGCATCTTCAAGTGCCAGTTACCCAGTACTGGAAGAAGCATGTATTAAAGAATCACATTGCACTGTTATCCTTCTTATTTCTTCTATTATGAACGTTACACTGCTTTTTAAAACCAGGCCTGATCCCTGAGTCAGAGTGGAGCTTATAGTCATGGTGAAATAAAAACTTCTACTGCTTCTGCAATTTGAATCTTGGTTTATCACTTGCTTGTTTACCACAGAGACGGGAGATGTGTCTGCTGGTAGTTCACGATCAGTCCAATTATTAGAGGCCTACTAAAACTGTGGGAAGCCTGGGGGTGGGAAACCTGACCCCACAGGCTGCAACAGGTAGGTCTTATTGCCAAATTTAACAGTACTATTTTTATAGTACATCACAACCTTACAGCACGTTGACAGGTGATTATTGTTAGCCTTGCACTGGTCTCTGACATGAAGGACAAATCTCTGCACTGGGGGCAAGAGGTTATTTGTGATTTGTATCAAAATGTAGCAAATTAGTTTTAAGATCTTGGATGGAAATAAAAAGTGCATCAGATTTTTTAAGTAGCTCAGCTATCATTAATGCCTCTCAGAAATCCACAGGAGAACTTATGGTAAACTCAAGAAGGATGAGGCTATTTAAAGCCAGAATGCCCTTTAATCCCTGAAGTGCAGTGAAAGACAGGCAAGAAAATTGGTATGTAGACTCTTTATAAATCCAGTCCAGGAAAGTTCAAAACACAGAAGAGACAAATATTCAAGTGTCGCGTTCTTTATAACCCATCTCTACCTATATATTAAACATAGGAATAAAATTTGCCAAGTTGTGTATTGCTTTTGAGTGTTGCTAAGTTCACATTCTAACCTGCCTCGCTAAAATGACATCTTGCTATTACATTGCATTGTAGTTCATTAGATAGTTGCTCAGCTAGGTGTTCACTGCTTTAGATAAATCTGCTGTACTGTTCCCTTGACACTTAGGGCACAGTTCTGAGCTTTTAAAAAAGTATTACTTTAGTGACTTCAGTATCCGCTATAGCTTCACGGATGTAAGCAAGATCAGAATTAGGCCACTAAGGTTTTTATCATCTGAAGTTATCATCTCTGGTCTGCGCATTCTGGAATCATAGATAGGACTCGGTTTGCTTACAAGCAGATCTTGCCACAGGTAGAACTCTGGACAGCTTCTCTGATCATTTTTAAAGTTTAACATTGTCTGCCAATGCACTCTCTGTTCCCTACATAAAGAAAAACCTAACATTTTATCTGTAGTTCATTTTATGGCCTGTTCTAATAAGTTTCCTCCTATTAGACAGCCATTCATAACAAACAAATCATACATCTATTTCTGTGGTGAACTTGCCTAAAGGGCTCTCAGTTCCTAAGAAACTAGAGCAATAAGAAAGCTAAAAACAAAAGCAATGAAGCTTCATGAATCAGAAATGTAGCTACTGTAGCAAATACCAATAGCTCACCTCCGCCTGCAGACAAATAATATGGCTTTATCAGCAGCCCTGGAATTCCAATCCCATGTCACTTCCACAGGTCCTCTCTTATTTTGTATGTTAGAACTCACTCATGTAAGACACATTCCCAACACAACCCCACTGCACCATAACACAGAACTGAGACAAAGCCAGGCAAAAAACAGAACATAAACCAGAAGGATATGACAAATATAAGCCCAGACCCTATTATAGAGTCCTGAGCTCACAAGACTTCCATGGATTTCAGTGACAGTTCTGCATAGATAGTTTTTACAAAATCGGGTCTATAATACTCTTTATATGGAGGAGAACAATCCAGTGCCATGGAGCTCATACAATTAGAAGTCATTCTAACAGATCAACAAACCAGGTTTTTGCTCACTCATGCAAAGTACCTTAAAAAAAAACTAGTCGCGGAGCATCTAGTCCATGAAGAGTTTTTTTATATTACTTGGCTTAATTTTGACAGCAAGTAATTTTTTTCATTAAATGACTGATAACAGAAATAATCACAGCGCTACATCTCTTGGCAAACCAACAGGATCTCCTCCGATGTTCCTCCACCAACACACAAGGACATTCTTGATATGGCAATATACATAGATAGGGCCCTACCAAATTCACAGCCATGAAAAACACATCATGGACCATGAAATCTGGTCTTACGTGCACTTTCACCTTATGCTATACAGATTTCATGGGAGAGACCAGCGTTTCTCAAATTGGGGGTCTTGACCCAAAAGAGTTGCAGGGGTCACAAGGTTATTTTAGGGAAGGTTGCAGTATTCCCACCCTTACTTTTGTGCCACTCTCAGAGCTGGGCACAGAAGTTTTATTGGCCGGGTGCCCAGCTCTGCAGGCAGCAGTGCAGAAGTAAGACTGGCAATACCATATCCCGCCACCTTTACTTCTACACTGCTGCCTTCAGAACTGGGTGGCCAGAGAGTGGAGGCTGCTGACTGAGGGCCCGCTCTGCAGGAAGGAGTACAGAAGTCAGGGTGGCAATACCATACCTGTCCATTCTTACTTCTGCACTGCTGCTGGTGGCGACTCTGCCTTCAGAGCTGGGCTCCTAGCCAGCAGCTGCTGCTTTCCAGCTTTGAAGACAGCACCACCACCAACAGCAGTGCAGAAGTAAGGGTAGCAGTAATCCTTACAATAACCTTGCAACCCCACCCACCAACTCCCTTTTGGGTCAACACTGTGAAATTTCAAATTTAAATAGATGTAATAATGAAATTTATGATTTTTAAAAAAATCTTATGACTGAACTGACCAAAAAGGGCCATGAATTTGGTAGGGCCCTATAGATAGATGTCATCGTTTGAGACATGAGCACATTCATCTAGAACTTCTGCAATGAAAGCTGGGCTACTCATGTTGAAGAACATTCCACTGATCACATCTGCTATGATACTGTGCCATTGCTGTTGAGCTGCTGATTGGGCAGCCCCTGTTTTTCACACATGCACAATACTCTGTGATGACCTCTCATTAACTCTGCTGACAGGGATAGGATTAGGAAATACCACCATGAAACAAGTTGCTTGCTTTTTTTAATATTAAGAATTAACACTTTAATGGAGCATTGGCACATAATATATTGACTTAATTTGTTAATTTATTCCTTTCTATTAAGCAGGACCACAAGGTAGATGCTTTTTTTTTTTTAAAAAAAAGCATCTAACAAAAGGTAGTGCTAAAGTATTCCTGTCATCACATTCAGAACTCCCTATGGGTTCCTGAAAGAACTATTTACCGAGGACTGTTTTGAAGCCTGACTGGGAAAGAGTTGTCTGGAAGGTGCTTCTGCCACAGAACAGCAATCAGCTTTTGGATAAACCTTGGCCATAAGTCAAACAGCATAAAACTGTCTGAAAAAAATATTTGCATCATCCAACTCCAGATAACTTTCTTTTCGATCAGCATCCAAGCCTGGCGTTTTAAACTTAATTGAAAACTACTTTCATAAAGATCAAGAACGCTGTGAACTAAAAGGCTTGCAATAGTTGTAAAGATGAATAAGCCCACCACTCATCTTTCATTATGATAATTGTCCAGTTATTTTTTAGTATTTTTAGGGCACCATAATACAAACGTATAAAAAAGGCAACATTCAATCTTACCAAATTGAGCTTCAGCTAACCCTACTATTTTCCCAACAAGATAAACAATGTCATTAGACTGGCCTCCCACACCCTGGATTCCTTTACTGCAAACATTGCTCACACAGAACTTCCCACAAGTGCAACACCTACTGCTCTGTTTACAGTGTGAACATTGGTTCCCCACTGCTGAAGATTCTTACCTTCTCTCTCCCTCGGCACAGGGTCGGTGAAGAGAGATCTCACCCCCTGAGAACTTGGGCTTTTCTAGTCATTCCTTCCAGCCTTGCCTCTTCCTGACTCCTGTTTAGTTGTCCTCTGCTGATGAGCTGAGCCACCCTGTTATTTGGTTAACCAGTCACTTATTAATCACTTATCTCCCTATTTTGACACACATGGGGATGCTTACCCCATTTCCAGAGTGGTGACAGCCTGCGAGTAGTTTAAGGCTGGCTCACCACTCTGTCACAGGGAGAAGTTTGAGAGAGTCATTTTTTGCTTTAGAGCTGAGGAGGATTGAACACAAGACATCAAATGTTCATTTCTATGGGCATCCAAAGTAGTCTGGACCTAAAGTCTACAGAAAGGTCTCTGGTTTCTGTGCCACCCTTATTTAGCAGACTGGAAATTCTGTGGCTGGTTCATTTTTTTCCCCCCAAAAGCTGGATTTAAATCAAATATGAAATTAATAATAGAAGAAATACTGACATTAAATTTCATACCAGTTCAGTTCATTCCATCCACGTGCAAGGGCTAGACCGAGCTGGAAGCCTTCACAGTCCCGTCTGAGAGATCTGGGTGTTTTGACTCTAAAAGATGCAGTTTGGGATTGTAGGGTGACAATAATTGCTGGATAGTTCTGCTAAAATCACTGACAGTAAAATAATTAGTGAGATCTTAAAACTCTAAAACCTAATGCTGAGAGAGAGAGAGAGAGAGAGAGTCATAAGTGGCCTGATACCTTTTATTTAAATAAAAGGTGACTAGTACCCACAACTCCCATTGATTTCAGTTACAGTTGTAGGGGCATAGACCCCGCCTCAAAAACACTAATGGGCATTTAGCATCTGCTAAGAGTGCAGGGTCAAGACCTAATTGTTTATATAGGTACAGCTCAGAAGCAGCATGGTCTAGGTGGATAAGGCACAGGATTGTGAGGTGATTTAGGGCTTGTCTACACTTTAAACATGACTGCAGCACAACTGCATCATTGTAATGTTTCAGTGAAAACACTACCTATGCCAATGAGAGGGATTCTCCTGTCAGTTTAGTTCAGGGGTGGGCAAACGTTTTGGCCCAAGAGCCACATCTGGGTATGGAAATTGTATGGTGGACCATGAATGCTCACAAAATTGCGGGTTAGGGTGCAGGAGGGGGTGAGGGCCCTAGCCGAGGGTGCAGCCAGAAGTGAGGAGTTCAGGCTGCAGGAGGGGGCTCTAGACTGGGGCAGCAGATTGGGGTGTGTGGGGAGGGTGGAGGCACCAGATGGGGGAGCAGGCTCTGGGGTGGAGTGGGGAGGGGATGAGGGTGCTCTGTGCTGGGACTGAGAGGTTCAGAGGCTGGGAGGGGGACCAGGGCTGGGGGTTGGGGTGCAGGCTCTGGGTGGCGCTTACCTCAAGCAGCTCCCAGAAGCAACAGCATGTCCTCCCAGACCCCCCGACTCCTATACTGAAGTGCATCCAGGCGGCTCTGCATGCCATCCTCTCCACAGGCACCGCCCCACAGCTCACATTGGCCTCCATTCCCAGCCAATGGGAGCTGTGAGGGCAGCACTTGCGGGGGAGTAACATGCTATGGATAGGAGCCAGAGAAGGGATATTTCTCTGCTTCTGGGAACCATGCAAAGCCATGGCACACGTGGACTGGGGCAAATTCCAGATCCCGCTCCCCAGGAGGAGCTCAAGGGCTGGATTAAAACATCTGAAGGACCAAATGTGGCCCCCAAGCAATAGTTTAGCCACCCTTGGCCTAGATACTTTACCTCCCGGAGAGGCAAGTTGACAGGAAAGTTCTCCTGTTGGCCTAGAGCTGTCTGCATCAGGTTAGGTCCATTGAACTGTGTCTCAGAGGTAAGGATTTTTCATGCTCCTGAGCAATGTAGTTACACTAGGAAATTAGGGTAGTATAATTCAGGCCTTAGATTCTATTTTAGACTCTGCGGCGGATACATTGTGTGCTTGGGGCAAGTGACTTCACTTCTGATTTCCAGTTTTCCCTGTCAGGAAATTGGAGATAATAGGACCCTCTCTTCTCTAGAAAGCACTTTGATTTCTATAGATGAAAATTACTGTTCAAATGCTAAGTGTTATTCTCAGTTTGAGATGGATCCTTGAATGTGGGGAAATTCTTTTATCTTGCATAATTAAAGCTCCCAATTCTTTCCACATTAATTTTAGGAGAATATAGATTTCAGCATCCAGAATGTTCAGTCCCCTAACATCATTCATTAACTTTTCCTTATCTCAGCCATTAGATAGGTGGTCTTTGTATATATTCTACAATAATTCATACTGCTTCAGAAACATGCTGTTAAGATAGCAGGTTTTACATATCAGACCAGTCTAAGTGAAGGAGGAACATATTTGCATAATGGCTTCTGCTCAGTTAAAGTTTGTCTTTTACATAACAATATCAAACTAATGATGCTCCTGAAATTGTTGCAGTAAATAGGCTTAGTCAGGAGCTCTAGTTTAGGAAAATGCAAGAGGTCCTGAACATTAATAATGAAGCATTTATATCTCCAGAGGCCATCCCTGTATCAAAATCCACAACAAATCTCTGTCCCAGATATCTTAAAACAACTCTTATTTGGGTACAGCAATGTCCCATCTTTCTGCTTTTTCCCTTCTCCTGGGCACCAGCTTGCTGTCCTTGCTCTTACCCCTCCCAAGTTCTACAATGCCCAAACTGACTACTATAACTTCTAAAAAAATATGTAGGGTTGTCATTGGATAGACCACTCATGACTGGTCTGATATTTCTTCCTACTCACTCTGAGGATTAACTACTGAGGTCAATCAACACCACCTTATGCAGCTTGCACACTCTTGTTCCACCTCTCATAGGTTTGCAGTTCTTCTATCATCAGTAGTATAAGGGCCCTACCATCAATCAAACCCTAACCACGCCCCTTGACCCATTAGGCCCCTCCCCCTGACCCTTAAAGCCCACCCACCTGTCAGCGGAAGTCCCACCCTAGGGGGTATTACTTCTGGGGTCAAGGCGGCCACATGACCGGAAGCAAGGTGTGTCATGTGACCCCTCTAAGAACTCCTCCCACCGCCCTCTACCAATCAGGAG